>JACVVK020000005.1:4760000-5155000 GCA_018292915.2 Batillaria attramentaria | reverse complement strand
GCATGTTCTCACATTATGCAACTGCTCTGATGCTGTGGGATGGCCTCCCTGTGTGTGTGTGTGTGTGTGTGTGTGTGTGTGTGTGTGTGTGTGTGTGTGTGTGTGTGTGTGTGTGTGTGTGTGGGTGGGTGTGTGTGTGAGAGCGGCAGTACAGATGTGATATTTGGCTGTACATTGTACATGTATACTGTTCTGTTCTGTATACTGTTCTGTTTGATGCCTGCAGATTATGAATCTTATTTTATGATACATCCGTATAATGCCTCGCTCCCGCGGGAAACAACGCCCTCCTTGTCAAATACATCAATGTACAGGACAATCAACAACTTGAACATGACAGGTTAAAGGGGCTAATGTTACCATTTTCATGCTCACAGATCATCTGCGCTATTTTCGTGGTATCTATCATACAGTGACAGCGTCTGTAATGCTGGAAATTCGCCAACGCAAGCGTACTCGATGACGCGGCGACCACACTGAGCGCTCAAGCGGTGTAACAACAATCGTAGAATTTGAATACATGTTCGATCGCTCGCGCAAAGTGTAAACAATACTGAGTTTTAAGAGCTGTACTGATGATAAAGACAGAGTATTCTGAGCGTACTGGCGCACTCACGCGCGAAACTGTTCCAAAACATAAGCTGGCTCAGCACAGACGGAAACAGCCCGTTTAAGGCCACAGATCTACATGTATATCAAAACCTACGAGAAGCAGACTTACAGAGAAGAACATAAACACACTGCCTCCTTTGTCGGATTTTTTTTTTTTAAGATAAGGGTGGATTTAAACCGCGACCTCATTGTTGCGTAACCAGGGAAGTAAATCAAGCTACTAGTTTACACAAACTGCCTAGGAATGAAGCTACGCGCAGCCCCCCCTGCTCCAAACATGCAGCAAACTGAAGATAGAAACCAGGACTCCATGGCGTGGACAAATGGAATGTCGACCAGTGCTGTGAGTCTTAACACTTACAGAACTTTGTAACATGGATCTTGATCATCAAGAATCAGCCTAGAAGTAAGGCTGAACACGCCTGAGTTGCACACACAGATCACAAAATGTAAAGATAAAGGAAAGGAAATAAGTGTAAATGAACTTAGCTGTCTTTTTTTTAATTACACGTGAAAAAGAAAACAACATGAACGATGGATCTTGATCACCAACAAACATGGCTGAACACTCTTAGATTGCACACTTAAGTAAATCAGCAAATGCAAAGACTGAAACAGAAAGACAACAGCAACAACAAAATAGCCGGTGAGAAATTTGGAGCTCTGACCAAATATCACACAACGGAGAGGGCTCCGACTGGCCAGCCGATGTCTGTACTCCTCCACAGCAAAGTACCCCAGCGCTCTCTTGACCGAGTGACCGACACACAGGGACATCTTGGACCACGCATCCGTGACGATGTGGTTGGCGTACCACTTGGCCACTCTGGGCACTCCCAACACCGTGTCCATCTTGCAGCGGTATACATGTCCCGCACCACACAACCAAAACAATTATCTGGCCTTGAGCCGCTCAGTCAGGTGACCCAAGTGTGATAACTTGACGATGCAGAAAAAAAAAAATCGACCAGCCTATCCGTTCAATGGCACTAGTAGTGCTATGTCACACTGATCACTGGCGTTCCTGTGAGAGTGCGTGCGGGTATTGCGAATGTTCGGCTGATCATGATGTACTTTTTTTTTTTCTTTCTATCTAATCTCTGGAGGGCCTGTTTGTTATCTTCCGGCTGTTATCAGCACGACCGGCCGTAAAACCCTTGCCCTATGAGCTGTTTAGGTCACAGAACTGAGGTAACTTTTTATCCAAAATACGTGACGTCTGTCAACTATGCGGCCGCAATTTTCACGCAATAAAAAGTTGCCTGCACCGCGCTGGTGTGACACCTCGTATCTGTGCGACTAATTATCTGAGTAGCTGCACTAACACCGAATGACAGTGCGTTATCCTACAATGTAAAACTACGCCCCGGCACAGGGCACAAAGGAAAACCAACCACATGCGGTCCCCTTTAGCATGACATTGTCCCCGAGGTCAGGACACTGTGCATGAACAAGTCCGAAATGCTTACCTACACGTAATTCTCAAAGAATTTTAAAAATTGAATAAGACAATGCCATTATCATATACGCATTCAGACCTTTACATCTCTCTATTCGAAAGAAGCTATGAGTAAGTATAAAGAAGTGACTATGTGAGGGTTTTACATCCTTTTCCATCACACGCGGCTGACATCAAAGACGGGGCAACGAGAATTTGGCCCCGGCCAAGATCCAAACTCATGACCAGAGCCGTTGAGTGGGTGGGTGTTGTGGAAAAGGAGAAAATTCTGATATGTCATAATTCTGCCGAATTCGTTGCTCGAAAGTGTTTTGGCGTCTTATGCCTAGAATGATCACCCTGCTGGCTGCGGGCAATGCAAGTGGACGAAGATCGCTATTCAAATTTATTCCCTTCGTACTGGTGAGACTGGTTAGCCACGCGCACGGTTGCGGACTAAGGGAACTAACTCTATCTGAGCAATCATGAAGCCCGCAGGAGTTGTGTACCATCGCCACTCTTCTGCATACAAAGCAAGGAAACGGCACCGCCACATGCACACTAATTCACGACCAAACTGACAGGTTTGTGTAATCCTGTCATTTTGACATGTGACTCACCAAGGACAGCAGGGGCAAAATGAGCAACACCCTGATTACATATTCCACGTCAAATGTACACACACTGTGAGCTGTTCTTCGTGTCCACATTTTCTTTGACCTTTGGCAATATAGTGAACCCAACCAACATTGAACACCCTAAAACTATACTGGGGAGGTTACTGAGAGATGGGGTGGATCACTTACGGGATTTACCCAGCGCAGAGACACCATCTTGAATTGAACTCAACTCAACTGAACTCGCTGATCTTTCAACGAAAGACACAACATAGATGAACTACATACAAAAACAACAACAAAAACTCTGTGAATCGAAATCAAGAACAAAAAAATCCTTCCATTCTTATTTTCAGTTTTGAATTTCACAAGTCTGAGACTAAATTTCAACCCATCTGCTAGTCTTTGATATTTCTTGATTTCTGTGTGGTTTTCACCATGTTTAAACTTCTACTTAGCACTGTCAGTGAACGATGACTTTTTTTCTTTCTTTGAAAGAATACATGCACCATATGTCCAAAACTCACCTTGCAGCATGCAGTCCATGTTCTGGTAGCCATGGTGACTGGCAATGGCGGCCTCCACTGCCTGCCACTGGTTGTTGAGGCGCTGCAGTCGCGTGTTGACCTGGTCGCGGAGACTCGGGTAGCGCAGGAGAAGCTGCTGGGCGTATTTATGGAGGAACTCACGACGTGGCGACTTCTCCAGCATCTCCTCATGGTACGTCTGAAAACACAACGCACATATATGTTAGTCATTAAGCAAATGCCATATAATTATATTTTTTTAAAATTTCCTGAAAGTATACTGAGTAAAATACAAACATACACAGCAAATAAAAACATACACAATATTAGACAATATGAACAGTGCTCAAGTGTGCTATCAGTTCTCTGGGATGGGAAATGCTAAAACGAAGGTATTGTGTGTGTTTTGAATTGAACCCCCCCCCCCCAAAAAAAAAAACCCTATAACTAAGCCATTGACACAACTAAATTAATTAAGTTCTGTGTTAAGGGTTCAGAGTAAGTGCAACCACTCATCGCCCAGTACGGTTAATATTGCACACACTTCTGTGCAGCTAAGAGCAAAATCAACTGTAGGGATGGAATGCGTGTGTGTGTGTGTGTGTGTGTGTGTGTGTGTGTGTGTGTGTGTGTACAACCATCATGAATACAGTATAAACATCCCCACAATGAGAGATTGTAAGCCACAACTCAAAGCAGCCACAGCAAATACGCCCTCCTTCCATAAATAACCCCATCAAATAGTGAAAGGATGCAGAACACAAAAGCACATGGTCAGCAACAAAAGACGACCAGGGTAACAAGAATGAAACCCATGCACTCCCAAGAAAAACAGTTTCCCGGCTGTAAAAGATAAGGAGAAAGAACTGAGCTGCTGACAAGACGGGGCGCTGATGAAGGAGCACTGTATGTTCTAGGGGCTATTTGGATTGCTTTACAATAGGCGTACACATGGTCTTCTAACCAGACTAAAGAGCTGTGAGTTAGGGCGTCTGTATTTCTGCATCGTACACACGGTGGAAAACCTGTTTTCACTCCAAGTCTGGTGTGTGTGTGGGAAGGTGAGATGGAAAAGTGTTCTCGCCGATGTAAACGTCAGAAAAGCGAAAGGCTTGTCAGTCAGACAGAAGGAAGTGAAAGAGTTTTATGTACTCCCAACCTGACATCAGAGCATGTCACTTAGTATGCATGGAACTTTACGCAACTTTTCTTTTTTTTTTTTAAAATAAAATTATGATTCAACCGCTGTCTCATTCCTCATTGTCACGGGGAGCCGGGGTGGCCGAACGGTAGAGCGTTGGACTTCTGATGCTCGAGTCGTGAGTTCGTATCCCGGCTGGGGCCAAATATTTGTGCTGGCTTTTTCATCGTTGCCCCGTCTTTGATATCACCCGTATGTGGTGGAAAAGGACGTTAAATCCCTGAACACCCACCCACCCACCCTCATTGTCACGAGACACTGTCTGCATCAAGCTTGTAGTGCAACTGCACAATTAAAGGTTCAAGGTCCTAATTCAGAAGATGTTCAGGCGCACAGATCATTCTGAACTGTTTGGGTGGTGTTCAGCATCACACAACTAAGACACACGCACAAATACTGCCATAGACAGGCTTGCGTTCTGCTGGTTGAAGCCAAAGCGCAGTACCCGGTGACGGTGTCGCAACGACACGCGACCTTGTAGCACACTGGGGAAGCCGGAACAGCCGAATGGTAGAACGTTCGACTCTCAATGGTCGTGAGTTTGAGTCCCGGCCGGGGACTAATATTTGTGCGGCCTTTTTCTCGTTGCCCTGTCTTTGATGTCATCACCCTTACGTGGTGGAAAAGGATTAAACTCCCAAAACATCCACCCACCCATGTAGCACACTGAGCTCGAGGAGCCAACGAGGGAAACACGGCGGACGCCGTTTAAGGACGGCTGAGTTTTTCTTGATCGCGCGGACGTCAAACGTCATTGTGTTGCATCCGGCGCTCTACAAATCTCTAAGACAGACTACTTTGAGCGCACAGGCGCGGTCACAAGTGCACGTGTTCCAAAACAGAAGTCTACCCATGTAAAACCTAGCAATGGTAGCGACAGCGCCTTTTAATTTAAGAGTAACTCATCCTAAAAGAGGCCATTTTAGTGTACATGTAGTATCCAAAGCGACAGTTGAAATGTGATTCAAGAAGACCACTGCAGCAAAAGAAGTATGACGTTGGACAGTCAGTCTCCACACGGCATTTCTTTTCACGACTCATACAATCACACATGTCAGCAACTATCAGACATGTTTCACGCTTGGTGTTGAACCTGAAAGGTGATGAGAAGTGAAGAAGCTGCAACGGAAGCTGCAACGGATTCGTGCAGCAAGCATCCGACAGCACACCACTCCCACCTGCACCCACTGCCAGTGCCAGCACACCCCCCTTGTTCTCATGGTATCTTATTTTTCGCCTGTACAGCACTGGGTTTCCAGTTTTGTGGAAGAGCAGTTGAATGAAACATTCTGTGCATTTGAATCAGTACCCAACGGGTGCACAGCCTGTTGAACACCCACTTTATGACTGATTATGAAGTGAAAGCGACAGTGGTACTTCTCAGAGTTTAATTAACCGTGAGGTGCCACAGGAATCATTCAGTGTATGCTCTTTGTTTTTAAGCCCCCCCCCCCTCCCACACACACACACACACAGGGGAGAGAGGGGAAGGGAGAAGGACAGAGAGAGAGAGAAGGGGGGGGGGGGATGTGTGTTTGAAAGTTTAACGCCCTTTTCCACCACGTATGAGAAAAGGAGAGAGAGGAAAGGAGAGTGAACGAAGAGGAGAATGGAGAACCCCTTGTTTTGGTTACCCCCCCCCCCCCCCCCGAAAAAAAAAGCGTCAGTCTTCAAACGACGTGCAATCCACTCCCGGCTCTGGATTTTCCGCTCCCAGTTGCTGGCATTTGATTTCTCACCAGGAGCACAACGCCAGGTGCGCGGATGTCAATCTTTGTGCAAAGGCGATTAACCTTTGAAAGAGCTCATTATATAGTGGCATAGTGTCTCAGTCTACCATCATGCTACTTAGACACCTGCACAGACAGTGACTGAGACAGCATCTCAAATGTTGGCGCTGAGCCAACAGAAGGGTACAAGTGACGTAGACAACACAAGGATCGAGTAAGAGGCTTTCGGCACGGTAAACACTAACACAAACACTCCTAAACATACTCATTACTGTGATGGAAATGCTGATTTCTCTCTCTCTCTCTCTCTATCTCACACACACACACACACACACACACACACACACACACACACACACACACACGCTGCTATATTCAAGTTTGACTTTCACCGTTCTACCCTAGCCCTGCTCCCTGTTTACAATCCATTTGGCCACAACTCTGACCTTGTGAACTCCTTCACACAGCCAAATGCCCCCAGCCTCCACGTGATGCCTTCAAGCTATGTTCTTATCCTATGCATGTAGTAGTCTCTGGGCGTCTGGTATGCGAACTCCTCAGCCGTAATGACCTGCCGTGAAACCTTTCTCACACCAGCAAGCTGAGAGAGGAAGCCAGTAGTGGGGGGCTCAGCTGTAGCCAACAAGGAAATTATCCACTTCAATTACACTGCAGTGGCATGCCAGACAAGTTGTGAAGTACTTGATAACGTGAACAAGGGAAAGGGAAAAACCGGGGATTTTTTTTTTTTTACTTCTGTTCAGTTCGTCTGATTTCTTAAATAAATCTGGAACGTCAGCATTTTCCGTTATCACAGTGTGTGTGTGTGTGTGTGTGTGTGTGTGTGTGTGTGTGTGTGTGTGTGTGTGTGTGTGTGTGTGTGTGTGTGTGTGTGTAACATCAGCATTTTCATCATAGCAATGAGTATGTTTAGGAGCGTGTGTGCGTTTCAAGATGAAAGACTGTGACGCAATGGTCTTTTTCCTCAAATGAGGTCGTCAATGGACTCACTGTGTTTTGCACTATTTTGCCATTACACGGCAGAAGCGGTGGAGCGGAATTGGGGGGGGGGGGGGGGGGGGGGGGGGGGGGGGGGGGTCGGTCAGCGTCTTCTGTGATTTCAAAGACAGGGGCAATAGTAACGCCGGTACAGATTCTGCCCGGCTTGGCACATTCAGCCGAATCCAAACCCACTACGCTATAGGTAGCGGAACCAGGCTCCTTGATCCAACCCAAGACCTGATGATATCGATTCTGACGCACATTGATTGCTCCATCCGACTGCCCAGTTCTTTGTACTCAAGTTACTGGACTGCCACTAATGACACTTATGGGTGGGGGGGGGGGGAGACACGTGTGTGGCTTCGTGGGAGTGTTGTACTTTGATTATACTCGTGTTTGCTGAGGTGAGAGCCGTCAAGGAACCACTAATTTTACCCGAATTTTTTTCACATTTTCGCATACAGAGGCTGGGGGAATTGCTGAAGGAAACAAGACTGAAACCTAGGCCAGGGTGCAGCAGTAGCACACTACTGTGGGACCACGCCCTACTTCAGGAAAAAAATTTAGCATTTTTAAAGGCATCTTGTAGCCTCTACTGGCACCCAGGTTAAAATAAATCTATACTGCCTTGGTTCCGATATGCAAGCCTTCAAAACTGAAGTCCCATGTATACTATTACATGTATTATGATACATGTGTGCAACCTCCCCTCCCCCCCCCCCTCCTTCCTTTTTTCGGCTGAAACTTGGATTTTTTGGCTGAAAGGATAGGAAATTTGACTTGAAAATTGCCAAATGATGGACAATTCCCCAGCCTGCATACAGAGCTAAACCCGAAAAAGAGTCCAAAACGTGGGACACTCGTGCGCGGTACAAAATGTACTGTGATAGGTACATATATATATGCATGTTACAGTTAATCTGTGAAACCAGGGAATACGTGTATTAACTGAACTATTTCAGGTAATGCATGAATTAACTGTGGCCACTAGTCAATACATGCATTACCTGAAAATTTCAGTTAATACAGTTAACTAAAAGTAAGTGACAGTCAATACATGTATTACCTGAACATCTCTCATGTTTTCTTTATTCAAGTATTCCGGAAAATAGTTGGAGATGTTTTGACGGCAGTTACACAGAACTTGTGTTCATGCACGTGATAGGCACAAAAGTCCTTTCCACTGTTCAACTTTTTTCCCCCCTGCCCCAACTCTTTCGCCAGTTCCAGTGGTGTTCCTCTCAGGTCATGGGTGGAATCCACGGAGGGCTCAGAAGCTGGGGCAATTTTATTATGCATGATGATGGAGACCCGGATGACGGTAAGATGATGCTATGGAGGTCCGTGTGGTTTGGGAATGCGGGACAAGGCTTCCTGTCATAAATATCCCGGCATTCACCAGGCTCGGGAACTACGGCACATGCTGTGCCGGCCGTGCAATCATCCACATCATAAGACGTGTCATACCAAGGAAAGCACCCCCAAAGTCGCACCCGTGAAGTGGATAAATCTCGGCTGTGGCAACAGCCTCCCCATAGGGCCCATAGCACACCCGCTCTGGGTAGGAAAAATCCCGCTTGCCCCGGCTGGGACTCCAACCCGGGTCTCCCGGTCCATGGACCAAAGTGCTACTGTTCAACTATTTAGAAAGCGAAAGGAATGTTACCTGATTGAGATACTTCTCCGACAGGCTGGTGACCGTGCGCTGCGTGTTCCTCTGAGCCTGGTTGAGCCAGTCGATGAGCTCCTGGTACTGCTTCAGGAACTCCGCAAACGAAACGTTGGGCACGAAATCCTCATCATGGGAGAGGTCACTCTCCGTCGACTGCAAGCAGAAAATTCAGTGGAAGTTACAAGTTGTTGTTGGTTTTTGTTGGTGTTTTTTTTTAAGTTTGAAGGGAAACTGAGCCTGACTATGAACATCGTCCTCCTTCAAAAAACAACATCATCAACAATATGCAAATACACTATCATGAATCATGATTACATGCTGTAGTCTTCAATACATTTAGTGGAGGGAAAGAAAACTACCCAAAACTGATTTCTCTGAGTTTAAATTAGGGTAGTGCACGCACGCTCACAGAGAGAGAGAGAGAGACAGACAGACAGACAGACAGACAGACAGACAGACAGAGACAGTTCGTTTTTGAAGTGTGTGTGTGTGTGAGTGAGAGAGAGAGAGACAGAGACAGAGACAGACAGACAAAAAAATCTCAACTAGAAGCCTAACCTGGCAAGTCTCAATGATCTCCTTGTCCATGAGGTACTGGTAGTTGGACTCGATGGCCTTCCAAAGCTCATCCTTCTTGTAGTGCTTCTTGAAGTCCCGCCGCAAGGTCCCTGCCGGTGAGCTGCTCGGCGTCACGTTCAGGCTGTTGTCCCCGGAGATCAGCGGTGACCCGGAGCAGCTGCTGAGGGAGCTAGGGGTGTCCAGGTTCATCCTCCGGCGTTTGGGTTCCGTGGGGAAATCCAGGTCGTCTGGGTTGTCGGTGCCGCTCTCGTCCGCGGTCTTCGCTTCCGAGCTGCTCGTGTTGGACTCGTCCAGGATCCCGGTGCTCAGGTCCATCCGGCTCTCCGAGATGCTGGCGTCCATCAGCGATCCGTTTATCTCTCTGGCGGCCGCTTCCAGCTCCATGGTGAGTTTCTCTTCCAGAGCTCTCAGGTCCGACAGGTCATTACTCAGGCCAGCTGCGACAGCCGAGTTTTCTCCCTGGTTTGAGTCGTTTTCTTCCTTCTGCTGTAGGTGGCGCTGCTGTTGTTGTTTCTGCTGCTGTTCATTGTGGATCTCTTTGCTCCGCTTGCCTAGTAATCCGTCCAGCTGGTCCGCACTTTGGTCTGATGATCGTCGGGCGGGTAACATGCACTGGTCGCCGTCGTCGTCCACTTGGGCTTGCGTCTGGTTCACAGCTGTCGGGCTTTCAGACTCAAGAGACCGGCCATCTTCTGCTACGCCGTTTGAACTGCGGTCCGAGTCAGAAGACAGCGATGTGTCGCCATTAGAACTGAGCCGCAGTCTCTGCTTCTGTCGCTGGCGGCTGGTGAAAATTCCTTCCCCAGGCACACGAAGCCAGCCTTTGCCGTTGTTGTCTGGCCAGTTAGAGACGGCAATTATCTTGCTCTTTTCTGGCCGCGGGCTGCACTTTCCTCTGTCTTCACCGCTCGGCTCTTTTGATTCTTCATCCACGCAGTCTTGAGACGAAACCGCTGATGTGTTTCCAACTGCGACGGGGACAGCGGCGGTATTTTCAGCGACTGGTCTGACTCCAACAACTTCGCGTGTTGACTCTTCTTGGCTGAATTTCTCTTCGCCACGACCAGAATGCTGCTCAGGCGAAGCGCTGATTATTTTGGGATTACAGGCTTCGTTCGGCGAATGTGCTTCCTTGTGAAGGGAGAAAGTGGTGTTTGGGTTAAAAGGTTCAGGGTCAGCTGAGTTGAACGACTCGTCAGCTTCGAAAGGTAATTTGCATTTAGGGTAATCGGGCGAGAACTCGGCGGGTAGAACACCGTTGCTCTCAGAAAAGGCCTTCCCACTTTTCCTCCACCTGACAGGCGTGCTCTGAAGGTTCTCTTTCCCTCTCAGGCTAGCGGAGAAGGAGTGTTCAGGCGTGAAGGGTGGAGGTTCCAGAGGGTCGTGCAGACTGTACAGCTGCTTGGTGTAAGCGTTCCAGAGGAAGGCGAGGTTCTCGAGGTCGACCTCGAGGGTGATGTTGGCGCGCTGGTACAGGTAGCGACGTCCGCGGTCCAGCAAGACATCCACTGCCTCTTGCTGGTGGCCTGCCTCTGCCACCAGTTTCTGCAGAACACATAAAACACAGAGATTTAATCATAGTGCAGCGTAGATGATAGTCATTGCCAGGAACAAGGAAAGAAAATTCGACTGTATCAATTATGCAGTCGTGCAAAATGTGTGGGGGTGGTAGAATGCAAGAGAGTGGGAACTGTGGGGAAGGTGTGTGTGTGTGGGGGGGGGGGGCGGGGGGGGGGGGGGGGGGGGGGGGGGTCAGTCCATCGTTTGGGATACATCGTACGCATCGTAGCTGATTTGACTGGGTCGCAGACTAAACTCGCGTAGAGCTTCAGAGGTTCCCTGAGTGTTTGTTGCGCCTGCACTGACTATGGAGTATGATTTCAGATAATCAACCCAAAGGTTCTGTAATAGTGTTAACTGCAATACAAAGGACGTGCACTGGCAAATGCTAAATAAATCTGATCCGCTACAGTTGTGGATTATATAGAGGACGGCGGTGGACGGGGTGGGTGTGAGGGTGTTCAAGTTACGGCAGTTTCCGACACTAGTGAAAAGTCACGTCCCACTCACTCCTAGTCCTACACAGGGTCAAGGGGCGATAAGCATTGCAACAAACTGAATCTTCATTTACACACACAAAAACAACAACAACAACAACAACAGCAACCAAAAACCTAGTTTTTTGTACCCAGAAAAGCAGGTCTGAAGACGACTAAGTTAACAAAAAGGAAGAAGACCCCTCCTCCCCCCCCCCCCAAAAAAAAAAGGGTAAGACAAATATTAATGCCTGAACAATTACACAAACGTACTAAGCAAACCGACATCGCCACTAAACTCGAAAGGTTTTTCTGCGTCATCATCACAAGACAGACAAGGAAATATATAATGCGAAAATCTGTGAGCATGCGAACGAGCTAAACAAATATCAAATACTGACCCCAAGAACTTGACAAGACTCCCCTTAACAAATCAGCCATAACCGATCGGCCTTAGTCGGAGCTGGTACTTCGTTAATTCAGAGACCGCGACCTTGTGTACGATCTTTGTACCTGAAGGCCATCTTTTTTCGTGAAGTCTGGCAGTTAACTTTTGTTGATTTGTTTTGATTTGATTTGTCATGCTGGCTACTTCTTCCTCTGTGTGTGTGTGTGTGTGTGTGTGTGTGTGTGTGTGTGTGTGTGTGTGTGTGTGTGTGCGTGCGTGCGTGCGTGCGTGCGTGTGTGTGTGTGTGTGTGTGTCGCAATGGGTTATTTCATGGGAGACCGACGTGTTTTAAGAACTAGTAGTAGCTAAGCAGTCGTAGCAAAGCTATAAATTGTGTTCACTGAACGAAGTTTGGGAAGCACTGAGAGAGAGAGAGGGGGGGGGGAGGGGGTTGGCAAGATAACGGGAAAACAATTGTGTACAAGTGTGCAAACATTCGGGGCACGGCGACAGCAGCCCAAGAGCAAACAGCAGAAGTTTGTGTGTGGGAGCATCACAAACATAGCACGCGTAATTCACGCAAATTGTTGCCCTGTCTTGTCAAAGGAGAGACATGCTTCTTCTATTCATGCGCTGAGCTGCTGGGAAGAGAGGGAGTTCCCCAAGAAAATGTCATGAATACTCATAGCGAGGTAGAGAGCAGAGATTTTGCTATCAAGAAACTAAAACCAAAGAAAGCCCCAGGGAAAGATGGTAAATTCCGAATGACATGATCGAGAAACTTGGACCCATAGCCAGACAAGCTCCTTGAGTCCTTCTGATCATCAACCAATCATGGAAACTGGGAAACTTCCAGACAGATGGAGAGAAGCAGTCATAATCCCCATCAGAAAAGACAGAAAAGACAAACCCAACAAATCCTTGCTGAAAACCATCAGTGTCACAGTCACAGTCTCTCTCTCTCACGTGTACGTACACACACACACACACACACACACACACACACACACACACACACACACACACACACACACACACACACAGAGTCACACACACACACACAGAGTCACACACACAGTCACACACACACACACACACACACACACACACACACACACACACACACACACACAATTTACTAAGCCTTGCTGAAAACAATGAATCTGTCACGTGTTGTACAGAGGTTTACGTCAAGCTCCTGTTTCCGTACCACAAAAATGTGCACACAAAATGTTCTATCCCCAGCAACAAACTTATACTTTCTAATTTTAACCATACGACTTCGGACTCTGTGAAGACCACATCATCTTCTACAGAAACACCAATGAACAAGGACGGAAAAACAAACGGAGACCTTACTGAAACAGCAGCCGGGGTTCCTCCCTAGTATCAGCAGCGGTCCACAAATAACTTCGCCAAGCCCTCCGAAAACAGAAGAAAATCTGACAACCTATTGCACCAAACGCAAAGCCGACAGTGAAGGGATGGCGGGGGACAAAAAGAAGGGAAAAAAAGTGCAGGTATGCACTGACTATGCACACTTGGTGCAAGTGGCACTGCCGACCACCGAGCAAGGGTCGGCTTGTGGTTGTTGTACTTGTAGCCCTGCCCTGCAAAAATCAAATTTGCTGCTCTGGCCGCTCGGCTATGCGTGTCTTCACGCTCTTTCTACAACCGCTGGACACTGTGCGTGAAGGAGCCAATTACCTTGTGAAAGACCCCGCCCCCAAAAATCACTGTGAAAGGGCCTTGGTCACTTTCAGTTCACACACACACACACACACACACACACACACACACACACACACACACGCAAAATATTACCTATACCGAAACGTATGACGTATGAGAGAGAGATCTATGCTATCTGCTTGCCTCTGTTTCCTGAAAACACAACCCTCGAAAATAATTAACATCGAAAGTATTTAATTTGTTGTCCTCTCGCTGTCTTACAGAAAAAAAAGGGAGGGGGGTGAAGCGAGAGAGAGAGACAGAGACAGATTATGTTGATTATCAACCATGATACATTCATGGTTGGGTATTTTGAGTTGATCTTGTACACATACATGAACGTGCATCGTAACATTCCTGATTATATTACTGTACATCCAACCCAACCCACCCCCCTCTCCAGCCCATCTTTTTTGAGGCGCTTAGAGGTTATTTCAGGACGGGCTACGTAAGTTCTCATTACTACCAGTACCAGTTACAGTCAGTTCTTATTGTTCCTGCTGTTGTGCTATGCCAGGTATGGACTCTCCCTCTCAGTCTATCCATGTCGATGCCCTACGTGTGACCGCGGGGTACACACTTTTTGTTCTAACTTGCCCCCCCCCCCCCCCCCTGAAGTGCAAGAAGCAGGCATTTAGCAGCCAGAAAGGAGAAGAAAAAATGCAAACCTGGCATTCACAGACACAGAAGCAATGATTCCTACCGCACGCCGGTATGTATCCCGAAATGCCACGCGCGGGTTTCGTGGGCTCCCAGCCTCTTGCTGTGTCTTATCTATCGCAGTAGTAATGCCCCGTGTGTCCTCTATATTCCCTAATCTTGCCTGCTTCCCGTGTTTATGTAGCACCACATACACTTTTAACCTTTTTTACGATATGACTTCGCGTGTACCAAGTTAAGACTACCGCTGACGCTCTACAGATAATGATACAAATATCCAGGAAAACGCAACAGATTGGATAGTTCGTCTTGCTCCAAAACTCCTACAGGCAACACCCTAAAAGTGCATCAAAATTCACTCATACACACAAAAATTCCAAACACTTTCAAAATAAATGAAATTCCAATGTTCATTTTCTTCGCACTGGTCACATGGGCATTTCATCCCATCGTGTTCACTTCTCGGTCGTCTGCTAGCCTCTTAGCCGTGGTTTGCTTGCCTGAATTTCAGCTGCGCATGAAATAAAATACTGAAAATGAAATGATTCTTAGGCCAGGCCCATTTTCATGTTGTTCCCAATCACCCTGCATGGATCTTCTCCACAAAACCAGCAACCAGCTTAAATTGTCAAGTTTGACGCTCAGCCGTTGGAGCCACATAAATAATAATAATAATAATGAGTATTGTATAGGCGCTTTACCCAATTTCACGAATCGGCTCAAAGCGCCGCGAACTGAACCCAACACGCACGCTCACGTGAATCACACGCATTCTCCCACACACTGGACATAAACAAATTACAATCACGTGGTGCGAAGGGTCAGCTCAGCTATTTAAATTTCGGAATTTAGAATTACATTTATTTTTCAAATTTGGTGAGCTGAGCATTTCCAAAGCAGAGGGGGAGGAAGCCGGAGTACCCGGAGAGAACCCCCGACGATCGGCCCGAATGAACGGTGCCACATACGAGAAGGAAAAATTCTTTGCCCCGACTGGGACTCGAACCCCCCACCTCTCGCATTGGTGACAAGTCTCTTAACCACTGGACCACCGACCGCCCGACATACCCGACTTCCCTGTCCCGGACGCGGGTGGGTGGGGAGTTTAACGTCCTTTTCCACCGCGTAAGGGTGATAATCAAAGACGGGGCAACGAGAAAAGAAAAAAAAAAGGCCAGCACAAATATTTGGCCCAAGCCGGGATTCGAACTCACGCCCCGAACACTGCAAGTCCAAGAACTCTGGCTGTTCGGCTATCCAGACTCCCTCTGCCTGCCCCGGAGGTCCTGGGGTCCTGGCCACAGTTCATCTACACCATCTAGCATTTCTCACACCAAGACCATCGTTATTTCCGTCCAAGCGGCCACACTAAGTCTTTAGTCTACCTCTCTCCCCAGCCTCCAACCACGACTAAGCACAGACCAGACGCGCGCACTTTTCACCCTGATAATGCAAACATCAGACGCGACGGAGGTGAAACCACTACCACTCCGCACCAGTCCATCAAAACCTTGAATCGGTAAACCGTACCTGTGTGATCAAGTCAAAACTTCAATCCTCTTTCACAAAAACGGAATTAACTTAACCTACACCGCTTTCAAGTCAAAGTGGCTCGAGCAAGAGAAATCGGATTTAATGGTGGTCCCATCGTGGAGGTCGACGTTAACGCATTCTCTCGGCCGTATAATTCAGTAGGTAAAATTTGCCCGTGGATGATAACAGGGTTTTGCGGGAGTTGGTGGTAATTTGCGCCCAATTTCCTCAAGGAGCTCTCCCACAAATTTGGGCCATGAAGCTGATTTTCTAAACCTGAATCCCCCCGCCTGTGTATTACGGCAGAGGGTTTTGGAACACTTGGCCAGGTCTTCGTGAAGAAGCCCGCTGCTTAGTTAGCCTTACTACAGAGGAGAAACAGGGAGCCGGCCTCTCAGAGAAAACACGGGTGGCGTAAAAATAAATTTACCACCAGTCTTGTGCGGAAGAAGTGTACGCTAGAAGGAGCAAAACTTACGTCATTACCACCTTCAGCCGTGGGCACCGAGAAAGTGCGCAAGCAAGCAGGCTGCATATGGCGCATGTATTGAACACAATGTGAAGCCGGATACATTCAAACATTAATGACAAAACAGTTTTTTTTTTGTTTTGTGTTTTTGTTTTTTTGGTTTTTTTTTTTTTTTTTGGGGGGGGGGGGGTGCATGAAGACAGCACTGTAACATCCCCCTCCCCCCCCCCCTTTTATGAAAAAATATCACAATCAAATAACTCCTACAGCGCTATTCTCAGAAAAAAAACACACACACACAATAAGTTGAATTATTACCTGACCTCATTAACTTCCAACTGCAGAACAATTTCTTAGGCATATCGATTTCTTCGACTATACTGTACTATCGTTCAGTGTCGAAAAAGAGTTTGACTCTGTGAGAGCCATGGCTACTGTTGCATACAGGAGTTCCTTGAATGGTCATAAGACACACAAGAGCACATTCTGGCATTGCCTTGCCACTCTAGCTTTACACAGCCACCGTTCACAATCCACTACACGACCTACAAATTATGTCTCCCTTAATGTTTTTGGTTAAGCCCAACACTTTCAGCCACCGGCTGGAGTTCAAAACTGAACGAACGCTCGAATGAGGTTGACATTTTGCACAGATCTTAATGGTACTAGATGTATTGCGCTGTGAAAATTTCTACATGGTCCACAGCTCTGAAAGACCAGTAATATCATTATTTCATTAAGTCAAGCGATCGTAGAACCGATGATGTATCAGATTCATGATTTCACCGAGTCCCTGTACCCACAGGAAACAAAACCTTCGTGATAAGTACGCGCGGCATGCACACCATGTATTCAAAATGACCTCAGCCCACTGGCTGAATAATGCATGCAGTAGGACAGTCAATGAGCAGCATATTATATGAGCAATTGTTCCGTGACCTAAACAATAGTATTGCGCGTCCCATGGGGTTTCACAGTTCGCGCCGACGCCTAATTAACTTTATGAGTACTACACGCCCATGCACATGATGGTGTATCGCTATCGGGTCTGACTCATTCGACAAGTGAGTGCTGTGCTCGGGGCTGGTTCTAGTACTATGCCTGCAGGAAATACTGAAGCTGCGGGAACTGAATTCACATGACAAGCTCATTAAGCTAAATAATGTAGGAATGATTACGAATACAAACTAGTCTTTGTGTTTTGGTTTGGTTCTGTTTACTGTCAACAACAAAAACAGAAAGACTAGTTTTTAAATTTCTTAACTCAGTTGTGCTTTTTAAAATTTCTATGCCTGTAAGGATTCCGCGTTTTTCTGTTTTCGATGAGTAGTTCAGCCAAAGAACTTCGTCGGTTCTTTTACAATTACACTGATACAGCTTTAAAAGAAAACCTGCTACTATGCTAGACAAATAAGACAACTCTTACACTGAAACAGATGGTACTCTAGCCATAATATACAGATCTGCGTCGTATAATTTGCAAAGCGCCGTCTGCAGTTAGCGGGCTGGTGTGACAAAAGATCGGCAGGTGATTGGGCTTTATTTTCTGGGCTGGATCCAATCATTAAAAGATCCTTTTTCACGAGCTGTGTCACTTCCGTCTTCTACATGATGTATGTATTTCACCATGCCTCGAACATACATTCGCCAATCTCACGAAAAGTTCCTCTTCCGCTTCTCAAAAAAAACAAAACAACAAAAACAAAATGAAAAACAAAACAAAACCAACAACCAAAATAATCAGTCCTCATTCATTCCCTTTCCATACACTCTCTTTCCACTTCCCGATAAAAACTAGTATTCGTGCGGCTGTCGTCAAGTCTCCTTTTTTATTTTAAGTGCAAAACACGGATTCGGGAAACCACAGAAATTCCGACACACGCGCAATGTTTGCCGTTACTGCAAGCGGGCAATGGCGAACGTGCGATTGGGTGCCCTATCGGCACAAACTGGCGGTCCAACCAATCAACACAATTGTTTCTATTTTGGTGCTAACAACATTTCTCAACCATGACACCTTCGTGAAAACACCTCTTTTCCCAATCTTTACTATTAGTCGGGCGTGGACGTTTTGTCAATATCATGTGTGGAGTTTTCGAAACCAACAATTATTGAATTTGCTTCCTTTGGGGGAAAGAGAGAAAGGTTTTACTGGGTACAAAAGCCAAAGGCACAATGACAAAATTAAAACGTGCCAAGGACTGAAGTTCAGAAGTTAAGGCTGAAGACCAATATTATCATGTCAAGTCTTTATTTAACCCCCCCCCCCAACTCTCACTCTATCTCAAACTTGCCGTGTACAGTATGTATCCATACCCACCAACCTTTGCATGGGCACAGTGGCCTACCAAATAAATATTTTAAGTCAATTCTCTCTCTCTCTCTCTCTCTCTCCGATTATCCCCCCCCCCCCCAAAAAAAAAAGCAAACAAACAAACAAAAACAACAGGGCTGAAGATGAGTTAAGGACCAATGGACTACAGCCAGAAGGGAGACTGAAATAAACTCAACTATTCCTATTAGCCTCTATTTGTAAAAGACTGTGAGGGTGAGTACAATGACGCGCATAATTAAAACGAGCTTACGACTGGAACCAAGACTTAAGACCAATATTATCATGTCAAATTTTTCTCACTCACACTCTCTCCACAGTTAATACCCCCACCCCACCCCCACTCCCCGGAAAACCCCCAAAGACAGACCTGAACACTAACAAAGTGTAGAAAGAAAGAGAGGCTAAAGGAAAACATTCAACTTTCACCGACAGGCGACCTCCTGGCTACAGAAACCCGGCAGTGGACTGACCATTGTCACCGACAGTCGCGCTCGCATTTGACGATAATGAGGTATCGACTTTGCCGGCTCAGACTGTCCGCAGAGAAAGCATCTTCCCTTCCTCATGGACTGACTGCACTTAGTACCAAACGCCCTGTAAGGAAATGGCCAGTCAATGAAGTAATTATTCGAAGCTTTTCTGCAAACACAATACTCTAAGATTCAGACAAAGAGAAAGACAATGCACGTACTGTTTTGTATGAGCGGGGACCGGTGAGCTTGGGCTGGTTGAAGACCGCCCTGCAAGGGCCATCTAAACTGACTGTAAAGTCCATGTGAACACTACTGAACCCAGACAGACTGAGAGACCTGTATGAGGCGATGGTAGTAAATCTGTGAAGACGCACCAAGGGGGTCCAATTCAACATCTTATCTCTGCTCCGACTTGTCACGTGAACACTACTGAACCTAGACAGACAGAGACCTGTAGAAGGCGGTGGTACTAGTAGAACAGTGAAGACGCACCAAGGAGGTCCAATTCAACATCTTATCTTTGTTCCGACTTGTCACAGACAGAGAGACCTGTACACTTTCTTGTGTAATGCAAACAACAGAAGCATCTATGACATTGACAGTTCTTTCAAAAGTGCTTTGGTGAGAGTGGAAGACAGAGAAATTCAAGACGGCATTACTGGTCTAAAGCATTGGTTCCAGTGTTTGGCACGTTTTAAAATATATATCTAGATTGATGAGTGTCGTACCTTATGTACCCACCCTCTCAGTCTTTTTACAATAGAGGGTACTCTTCAAATGTCCTTTGAGTTTCGAAGCTTTCGCGTACAGCGACAGATAGTAGCGGACAGTGGCAGTCTGACACTAACGATGACCTCTTCATTAAGCAGCTTATCGAGGTCGCCTTGTGCCTCACCTGTTAAGCCGGCGACACGTCACAGTCGTCCTCATCACAGTATTGCTTACAATAGTTACATCACGCGTAAGCTGACTGTCCACTGCCAAGAATGTGACAGCTACTTATCTGTACAACTACAAGGTAAATCACACTGGCAAGGCGGACGTTACGCCATAGGCCTGCGCACGCGTCATGAAGACGGTCATCCCTTTAACTCTTTGACGACGGAGCGCAATTTCTGACACACGATTTCCTATAGGAAATCGTGTGTCAGAAATTGCGCTCCGTCGTCAAAGAGTTAACCTAGGTCAAAACGGACGCAAGTGTTTCCAGTGCTACTCAGCTTTAAGGGCCGCTGCTACACGTTGCCAGGATTGGTACTTGCAGGGCTGGCAGCGCTGGCAACCCTAATTAAATCGCTGGCTGCCAGCTGGCAAATCCCCCTTGCCGGTGCAGCGGCGCGGGAATAGAAAGCCGTTCTATTTTTCCTGGCAGCCAGCTAGCCACTGGCAGCCCCGTACAGCCAACTGACCAGTCACTGCCCAAACCTTGCAACGCCGCAGGCTGCGTGTGCCGCGGAACACTTGCCCGCCAGCAGGCAGCCGAATACGGCAACATGCAGACTGGCAGCCGTGTAACCGTGCGCTTTAAAAAGTAGGGTGGGTGGGTGTCTGGGGGTTTAACGCCCTTGTTCACCACGTACGGGTGATATCAGAGACCGGGCAACGATGGAAAAGCCAGCACACAGCTTCAGAAGTAGGACCGTCGGGACAGTGTCTTTCCAAAGACATTTTTCCATTTTCAAGTTTCCATTTTCAAATTTGAGTAGCACAGAGTGTCAGTTTCTAACGGACTCCGGCCTGTCGGCGTGAAACCGAAAAAGGGGCAACGACTTTGACTAACGCGTTACTACGATGGAAAGACGTGCGCATGCTCATATTTCATTATGACATTACGTGACGTTATACTTTGCGTGAGAGCACTCATCGTCAAACTTAAGAAGCAGAGTAGCATCGGAAACACACGTGCCCATTCTGACTACACCCCGTAACGACGCTAAGTACATGTAACAAGGGCCACCTGCATTCATCACCGAAGTCAACTGTGGTTTTCCGGGAGTGAAGGTGGTAGCGGTAAAAACAAGAGCGTTTCTTGAAGTTGTTGGCGTACAACCGACAATGCAGGTTAACGATCGTGAAGCCAACAGTTTTCAGGCGAACTCGAGATAATTTTCACACAAAGATGAAAATCGGTGAGAACATCTTAGGTTCACCCCAAAAACAAGAGGAATCAGATAAGGAGATAATCCCTTTTGCACACACAGTGACACACTGTGTAGCCTCTCCCTCTCCCTCTCCCTCTCTCTCACAGTCACACACACACACACACACACACACACAGCACCTGACATGTATACACACGCGATAGAGAGAGGGGGAGGGGGAGACAGAAAAGGAAGGGGGTTGGGGGCGGCTCAGAGGGAGTCTAGACACAGACAGAGAGAAATGCCCAATTTACAACAATAAAATAAAAGCTACTGGCACACAAAACCATTCACACACTGACTCGCCGTTGCAATACTATCCGTATCGTAAGTAAAGCATGCAAAAAGTATTGACAGAGAGAGAGAGAGAGAGAGAGAGAAACGACACGGTAATGCTAAAGAGCACAAGACAAGGTTTTCCAGGTTCAGTTTTGGCATTTCTTCCGCAAGAGCCAAGTCTGCGCCGGCGGTGAAGTTAATTACCCAAAGATGCTATCGGCGACCAAAACCAACTCCCTTGTTGGCGCCCAACACGAGCACACTACACTACCAAGGAATGCTTTTGTACAAAGTTCCTACCGTTGCTTCTCCGACCACATTTACTCTGTATCACCGTAATCATTGACTTATGGCGTTAAAGGCATCCTAACTGTGGTAATGGTGTTTACAGTACAGCAAGCAAGAAACGTGAAATTGGCTTCGACCAGCAGCTTCGTATGGGGGCCATAGGTAAAAGCTTTGGATCTCGAAGCAACCCTTCTGTCTACCTCCAGTACATGGGCGCCTCTTCTGCCCATCAGAGACTGTATAAATTTATGTATTTAGTCTCTCTGTGCCCATAGAGCACAAGAAGCAGCTGGTTTCCTGTGCGCAGCGGTATCCATCTTCCACCACGATCAAGCGCTAATCTGAGAGCGTCTGGTATGGCTCACAAGTCTCTCCAGCATCGACTTTACGCTTCCATGATCACCGAAAAATAGAGCTGGGAGCAGATGTCTCAGACAGGTGCACAGCAAGGGTCTGTGTCTGAGGAGGAATGTCTAGTATAGAGCTCTCTTCTCTTCAACAGAAATGCCACTGATCTTGATATTTTCACCTGTATACACAGCGCCTGGATGAAATTAATACCGACATACTTGCGCTCACAGGAAGCCAAATATGAACAGGATGGAAGGCAAGGAGCTGCAGTCTGTTTTGGATTCAGTAGCCACACCAAGCATCACTGCCAGTCCCACCAGCGCGAGGAGGAGGCTGGAGATACTACAAACAGATCTCCGGGAAAAAATACCAGAAGACTAGGATGTTTGGTTTTTGTTCTTCCACTTCCAGGCTGCAACACTGCAAGCCTCCCGGTGTACGTTTATGTAATCCCACCACCACCATCTGGCATTCCGCACCCCTAACAGCCCCCCCCCCCCCCCCTGCTGTAAATTCAGATCATTCAGAGTAGTGAATTTAAACCGAAATGAACAAAACAGAGAAAAATTCCAAGTTTCTCTTCATGTAGAAGTTATTTATAACACCTGCCATGATGAATCAGATGAGGCGATCTTCATCTTCTTACCACTATACCACTACCAGTACAATAAACATACCTCAGTGGCTGTGAAGACAATGAATCAAAAATAAAGGTCTATTTTGTTCATGAACATAAATTTATTTCATGTGAAGTGATCACCTGAATAAAGTGACAGCGTACTGCAGTGTCATTCTCGATGTCTGTGTTCCCAGTGTACTGAAGGTGACCTGTGTTGTGTCAGTGTTACCACAAGAATAAACTTATGTTTCATCTGAGGACTATTAGTTACCTCTTCATCCCACAGACAGTTTGCAGCTGGACTTCATGTAATGAAACGGATGGACTAAAATACAATACAAATGAGTGTTCTCCATGTACTTCTCATAAACCCAAACCTAAACAGTACATACAGGTATACATACATGTATGTATACAGTACTTTGTATTTGACACATTCTGTACAAAGCGCACATTACTGTATACACATGTACTTGAACGGTGAAGGTGTGTGTGTGTGTGTGTGTGTGTGTGTGTGTGTGTGTGTGTGTGTGTGTGTGTGTGTGTGTGTGTGTGTGAGCGGCGGTGGTATGAAAATCCCACCCATAAAACACTTCACCTACTGGTGGTAGCACTGTGAAGGAAGCTGGGGGGAAGAGGTCACAATGATGAAGAGGTTGCCACTGCACAAAATGCCACGCCCTTACCCCCTCCCCCAACCTCCCCCTTGGTCTTCCTTAATTACAAACCTGAATTACTTTTTTGTAAACCTTCATCAGTTTCCATGAAGAGTGATCACTCCGTATGTGTGCATGCGCTTGTGACTGGGCGCGAACCTATCATTAGTATTAATTTCCTGTGTCCGGAAGTATGAACAATTTTTCTTCAAATTCCATTAAGACTCAAAGGGTTAACTATGAGAATTAACCTTCATCTTTAATAGGAAATACTTTTGGCATGAGTCATAGTACTCATACATAAATTCATCATCTATTCTATTTTAGTGGTTGACGCTACCACATGAGGAAATTTAATTAATATGAAACAGATGCTGCAGTCTGTCTACACTGCCAAATTGAGTAATTTCAATACAGTTCACAAACACTCACACCACAAGGTGTATACTATACATAATATCTATCCATTCAAACCTGATTGGTCCACACATAACATTTTATACTGAGTTATCACATTCATTCACAGTAACTTAGATCAGACTCGAGCAGTTGAGTGCATGTACAGTACCTAGACCAAACCTTCCTTTAAATTAGAGCTTTCTCCAGACAGATCATAGATTCATACACTTCACGACCTGATAACCCACATAACCCAGCAATGATCTCTTCACTTGATTAACAGGGCATGTGAAGTATTAACTGATAACCTCAATTTTCTTGCCGTACCCACCAGCACAATGGTGCAATGATTCCATTAGTAGTACACGCAGTTTACACACATTAACTCAGTCACCGCTCATCCCTGTGCGTCATAAGCCCAACTGACAGAGCCACTTGAAAATTTGGGGTTCTGCTACTGTACTAGGAATTACCAAAACCAAACGTAAAACTACAACTAATGAAAGCCGGATAAAAACAGTAAACCTCCAACATGTTTTGTCTTGCTCAAACTGGTCAAAGAAAATGAACCTAGCTCTCCTGGCCAACATCGTGTTGATTACATTTACAACAATATCAGTAATAAGTACTAATATATATATATTTTATTTGAACTTGTTTCAGATGTTTGTTTTTGCCCTTATTTACATACACGCATACAAATTTGTGGTGATTTCCATCTCGTTACCACGCTTTTATAGTAATTAGTTGGCACTGTTTTTCAGTTGCTTTCGGTAACTAGTATGACCCACAATTTTTGCAGGCTTTTTCAAATGATTCCACCTTTGAAACCACTCTTTCAGCTGACAGATGATGGTTAAATAAAGCATGATAAAAACACCCACTCACTGCATACAAGATACGTGTGTCTCTGTAAAATAATATTAATTGATACGTACACAAGACTGGGTCACTGCCACATACAGTCTGTAACACAAGACTCTGTGTTAGTCGCTTCGCTAATCTCTAGAAGCAGGATACGTGTTTCTGGCGGGCACTGGCAGCACCACGTTTATCACAGAACCACGAAGAGCACTCGTGAAATCTCGGTCGTAACGCAAACTCGAAGTGGGGCGCGGCTGTACATGTTTCGTTGCACCATCCCGCTAAAAGAAACACTTGTTCGTTGGAATCTGGCGCGAAACAATGGCCAGGGTGCAAATGCCGATATTCAAAGGCACCGCATGAGTCATACTGCTGTGATCTGGCACAGACTACCGCAACGGCAGCGCCGAAATTGAATGCCAGCACTGTTATGTTGCATCGCAAGTCCCCAAGAACGGCTCCCTCATCGGCTACACGACGAGAGTTGAACGAGTGATAGTGGGCGAACTACAGCGATCGGCGGCTGGATGTTAGAACGAACTTACAGATACGTACCTTAAAGTGTTGTAGACGTTGTGGTTAATCCAATAAACGATCCGTGAGGGCGTCCTCAGCACACAAAAGACACAACTCCTACTGTGGAAGTTGGGCCATGTTGCTGAATGGCCGCTACTGAGCCACTGCCGTGTGTTTCAATAGGCGAGAGTGGATTGGCCCAACTCCTTTCAAGCCAGCCAATGAAAGAGAGGATGAGATTTTCTCACAACAGGTTGCCCGATAACGAGCACGTGCTATGATGGGAGAGGAGGAGGGAGGGGCTGCTGTAATCCGTCTC
Source organism: Batillaria attramentaria (assembly GCA_018292915.2). Lineage (NCBI taxonomy): Eukaryota > Metazoa > Mollusca > Gastropoda > Batillariidae > Batillaria > Batillaria attramentaria. Next base: position 5,129,565 of record JACVVK020000005.1, on the reverse strand, counting down.
TCAGACGGTGTGTGTGTGTGTGTGTATTCAACTTCGTTTCAGTGTAAAATATGCCACAAACTATCGTACATACTTAAGACACTTTTCAGTCTCATCAGTCAGCCAGTCCGCTGGCTGAGATGGGCGGCTGCCAAACCAAACACTAACACCGACACTCGCCGGGCAGCGACGGACTGGGCTCAGACTGGCTCAGTGGCCATGCCATACGTCCCTGAACCCGAAGTAAGGCAACTTGAAACGGTTACTTGTGTGTTACATCACTATAGGAGTAGCAGTTTACTGACAAGCTGAACTGAAGATAGTACATTATCCACCGCGACGCTCTCAACTGAGTAACGTTAAGCGAAGACTGGATGCTTAGCAGCTGTCGGTCAGTCATCGAGTCAGTGGGTGATTTCAGCCACTGCATGGAGTGCCGGACTGGCGTGGGACGGAAAATAAAACACTCGGTATTTGTTTTAGACCCGCAGAGCCGGATATAGACTGATTCGAGTCTTATACATGACTGACTGTTTCTGGTCTTGCTAGACTGAACAACTACTGTAACCATACACTAGCCAACGCAGTCAGTTGTTTTTTTGTTTGTTTGTTGTTGTTTTTTTAAAGGCACGCATGACTGACTCAGTTACTCAGTCCAGTATCCGGCCGGCGAACCCTGACGGGGGAAAAAAAAAAACTGTCAGTCAGTCAGTGCGGCCGCCGCTGTCATTCCTGCTTACGCAAAAAGTGTCCGCCCGGAGCCAGCGTCCGCGGATTTTCAACTGCTCACCAAGCTGGGTCAAATTAAAAAATACTTTATAGTCTATTAAATGACAGGTATAAAATGGAAAATCGTCTTGCTCGAAACAAAACAAGAATGAAAAATTAAGAGTCTAAGCCAGTAAAAACAACTTAAAACTGATTTGGCATGTGCAATATCTTAACCGACAAAATCCAAAATGAATAATTGATATCCGTACTGTGCCGGTTGCCTATCAGTTTACACTGACTGACCTGTTTAGTGGCTCCAGTCTGTGTGTCAGTGCCGGCCCGTTGCCAGGCCGGTGTCACGGTGTGTGTGTGTGTGTGTGTGTGTGCCGGCGGTGCGCGCGGTACTAACTTGAAAATGCACAGCCGCCTGATGCAGTGACGCAGAGGCGACCGGATTAAAAGCAAAAAAAAAAAATTCCAAAGACTCGGTCCGTCCGCTACTGATGCCATGGCGGCCTGGGGCGTTGCAATGGTCAAACAATGTTCTAAGCCCGATACACTACAAGAGGCCAATGTTCTAGCCTGTAACTGTTGGTCACTGACAATAACAATATCACAGCCATGTCACACGGTGCATGTGGTCCTCGGCAGGGCCACTTAACCTTCCACTGACTACGATGGAATATCAGACTGACAACGGCCGGAATGTCCGCGCCTATTCTCCTCCAATTTCCTCAATATCCTATTGATTGATTAGATGCAGCACCATGCAGCATCCCGACCACTCAGTGGTCGAGTAATACGGGGCAGGAGGCCTGTGTGTGATTACGTCTGTTTGCATCATGCCGCTGGATGTCTGACTAATGTTTGCCACCTGAATGGAATAATGGGCAACCCGACCATCTGTTTGCACGCTGCGCCTGCAGCCGGGTACAGCCTGAGGGCCAAAGTACTTTGATCGCAGACTGTGTTCAGTTACTCCTACATTATCAGGTGTTTCAGTTCTCTAGAGTCTGGTCACAGTTGTTTGGGCACCAGAACTCAGTATACGTAGATCTACCTCTATTTCTGTGATGTGAACTTTGATGAATGTCTGGCATAACAAGAGTAATACTTGTGTATGTTCAGTTCTGGTGTAACGGCTGTGTCCATTACAGCAAAGGCTAAAACAAAATGTTAATGTAGCCAACCTGTCAGTCTCTGAGTCAGTGTACTGAATAGTGTTCAGCTGGGCTGTTCAGTTAGGATAGCTATTCACCCCCCCCCCCCCCACACACACACACACACTGACTGACTCCCCTCCAGGGGGCTGTCTCAAAGAACTCTGGTGGCGGGGACGTCAAACTCCAGCTGCCCGACCAGCCAATCTGGTATTCATGAAGCGCGGCGTATAATACCAGTTTAGATTTAGATCATAGCTAAACGCTCTTCGTGGATACCAGGCCAGACTTCAGAGACCGTTCGCCCGGCGTATACGGATCGTGTAGGCAAACATACAATATCAGAGACGATAAAACTTGGTAAATGCGGCAGTCTCGCCTTCCTTTCCACCGCTGGTGTCGCCAGATGGTCACGAAAGTTATACACACAACATGTCTATGAAATAACTATTCATCTACGACTCGATGTCAATGTCATTGAAACCAGTATGTATTATGCTATTATGATACACTGTACATGTAGTCACAGGATTAGATCACTCAGTGGCGTATCAGTCCTGCTGAATGTATGAGTCAGTGACATATATAATTTCCTAACAATTTCTTCGGCTGTGGTATGAAAACAGGAGGTGCGCCGGGCGCTACAGAAACCGGTCCGTGCCTAAACTGAACGACCTGGGGACTTCAGCAGAGTTCAGCTGACGTAAACATGTATTTCTAATGCCGATTACTTTTTTTTAACTTTATTATCCGTTTCGGGAAGTTCGGGCTGCTTCCCCCGGGGGAAGCGCGTCGCCGCGGTGCAGGGCGACCCATTACCTATCCTATATTCTTTACAATTTTGCCGGGGGAGAAAGCCGGATAACCCGGAGAGAAACCCCCGATGAGCAGCCCGGCAGCCAGGAAAAACCGGTATCACATATGTCACAAGTTCGACCTGGGCCCGCATGTAAAAGTCAGGGTTAGGGGGTTCAGCCCCGGGATAGTTAAGTCTAACCTCGAACTAAACTAGCTCTAGGGTTAAATTTACTGTTGCTTTTTGTTTTAAATCATGAAGCGGGTCCATTCCACCATGGTGCCTAAGCCGGTATAGAAGGAAACGGTAATGACTGCGAAGTGGTTACAAGTTAAGCAAATAAAAGCGACATAAAAGGGACAGAAACCACTTAACTTTGACAAAGGACGACACAGGCCAGATATAGAAGGATTTTTGTCTTTCTTTCTTGGCTTCCTTTTTTATTTAATTTTGTTTTGGGGTTTCTTTTGTCCTAATCTGGGTTAGGCCCGTAGCCGTGGGTTAAATTAACCTCGAATTCTACATACGGGCCCTGGGCTCGAACCCACGCTTCATCGCCATGACATTGGTGACGGCCGTTCAGTAGCGCAGCGGCTAAATCCGACGCGCTTCCTAGTAAGACAACCGCTCACCCCGTACTCGACGTGTATGTGTGATTCAGTCCACAGTCTGTACGTGCGACCAACTGTGGGATTAGATATATTTTTTTACTGTCGCCAGAGAACTAGAACGCCACAACAAACTGCTCTGCCTCCGCCGGTTCCCGGACGTGGCTTGGGAAACAGGCAACAAGGCCATCCGTCTTCTCAGTCAGTGGTGTACACGACAAAACAAGACCAGGTAAAAGACCAGGTGAGATGTGGCCCAGACCCTCTGGCCCCACTGCACAGTACTTCGGTCACAGGGTGCGCGACAAACGACTGTTTTCGTCGAATGTGACTTCGTTCACCTTCAGTTGACCTCTGACCTCGGCCAGTCAGTGCGATTCTGTTGCAACTGGCTGAGGCAAACAAATCAGAGCGTTGGTTGGATGGTTAGTTGGAGTTTACGTCAGTCACCGTCAATACCCGATTGTAACCGGCGACCCTAACACCAAGTGCCCGTTTCCTCTGGCAGTGTGAATTGGACTAAGAATACATCACATGTGGCCGACCTAGCATAACCTGACTGGACTGAATAGTGTTTCGCCGGATTGTTCACTTAGGGTAGCTGTCCCTCCCCGCTACACAGAGGTGATAGGCCAATGAGAACCCTGGCCGGCGCGATCGTCAGATCAGATCTGACAAAATGTTCTGATACCAAAGAGCGAGGGGACACCCCAGTGATGATCTAAAAGGCAAAAGTACGGATGACAGAACAGACTGAGGCACTGAAAAACAAACCCAGACCAGGCATCTGAAAGCCAAGCAGAGATCCTCTGACGTTGCCCAAAGCTAAGCAAAACAGCCCTCACACACCCCAAAGACACTCGCCCAGCCAAGCAGCCAAAGACACATGCCAGGAACAACTTGTCCTTAAGGGCCAAAATCCATAGGACGTAATGCAAGCTAATGATGACCGCTACACAGCGTCTCTAGGAGCCAAAAGCACTAAACTGAATGTGATGGACAAGATACATAAACGGGTGCCTTAAAAGGCGGCAAGTTCGGAAAACGGACGACGTCATGAGTAAGCACGATGTCTCTTACAACAAGACACTGAAGACAGTGTCTGCGCAAGCTTCTCGGCCATGCATTGTGGTCATATGAACATTGTCTTCAATGTACTTTTGGGACAGGACCAATGTACATCCCGAACCACAACAAAACCAATTAACTCAACAATCATCGACTGAGAGATTGGCCGCGTCAGAGAGACAACATTACCTCTCGGTAATGTAGTCTCTCTGGCCGCGGGGAACACGACCTTCTATAAATAAGCCGACACGACTAACAGCGACCGAGGGCTGAACAGCATCCTCTTTCGTTCAGCGACATCATTATGCATGGTGTAACTCTAGCGCTATACTACCACATTTCGCTTTGGCACCTCCTGTCTTTGTCCCGTCACCAAAGACAAGCGTGCATTCATTCGAATCGTGTCTGGATTACGTGACCCACTGTCCGACATTCTAGGCTTACCGGAATACAAACTGACTTAAAGCGGGCCCTAATTTTAAGATTTTCAGGCTCACGGGTCGTGAGGTTTTTGGGTGGTGTTTAGTATCACACCACAAAGACACGTACACTGACAAACACATGCATAGACAGGCTTGCGTTCAGCTGATTGATGCAAAAACAAAACAAAAAAAAGTAGCAGCGACACTGAGCCGGTGTCGTATGCGACATGGCCTTGCAGGGAAACATGGCCAGACATTGCCGTACGGATGGCTGGGTTCAGTTTCCTCGTTTGCACGGCCATCAAACATCAGTGTGTTGCATAGCTTTACCGGCTAAGACCATTTCCAGCGCACTGTCTTGTCACGGCAAGCGCAACTGTTCCGAAACAGAAGTCTTCCTCAATATAAAAACCTAGTAATGATAGCAATCGCGCCTTCATGACCCCCGAAGCTCTTCCGTCCAGTCGTGTGACAGGACTATGGCAGGCGCTGTCTCTCGGCGTCGGCGGCTCAATGCCAGCTTGTGTGGTACTGCAGCTGTGCACGTTATAACGTGGTATCAGTGACACGGGGTGCTTCCGGTGTTACTCCGCTTCAACTGAACACTGAGTAGCGCCGCCAAAACAGAGTGTTTCCAAACAACAGCACCGAGTGTTTCTGTTTACAAATTTGAGTAGCGCCGAGTGTTCCCAACGGACTTCAGTCTTTTTGTCCGCGTGACTGAACCGAGAAATAGGCCGTTTATCAACGTAACTGCATACAACGACTTGTGGTCCAGTCTGGCAGACTCAGTTCTTACTTCATCACGACTGACACAAGTCACTCGTGTCGCCGGTCGCTGGTTCGCAGACATGCAATGGACGCTGAGCCAACAATCAGCTGTCAACATTGGCAGCATCCACAGCAGCAAAGTACAGTGTGGTTGCATGACTTGTCTTCCTCTTACAAGTCTTAGTCCTATTTCCAAACGATAGCGTGACTCTTAGCGGCGTCAGCCAGTACCGGACAGCATCCGTCTACCCGCGACATCCGGAAAAAGGGCACAGAATCGCCTTTCAAGTAAACGGGGCTTAGGCCCTTTTTGTAGGTGACCGTCACCTTTGGCTTTGCTGTCCCATAATTACCCTGCCCGTCATTTAGCGTTACGCGTCACTTCCACCTATAATTGTCGCGGGCTGGTTATCGAAGCTTGAACGGCGATGGAAAGCTATTACTAGTCGGGGTCACGGTTGAGTTTCAAGTGCAGACTTCCACAAGCCTTCAACTGGAAGCAGAATCACGCTGCTTGAAATAGAACGACACCGTGCCGTGACTGCTTTTAAAGCGGCCTACTTTAGTTCTACTTTCTCGACTGGTCGAGACGACCGGATACTGTGACAATCTCTCTCAGGTGATGGACTGGCTGTTACTCAAATTACTTCTGGAAGTCATTACTTTGCACGGCTACAGCAGCTACACTGATTTAAAAAATAAAATAAAAAACGATTCTGGTTTTCACTGGTGGCTACTCCCCGCCCATAAAATATAATTTAATATAATGCAATCTGTGATATTAATTTTAGCCCCGAAGAAATTGATCTTGTGCAGGATCTCATTTAAGCTTCACAAATTCTTAATATATATTTACATCATGTTTTAAACTAGCCCTTTTATGTTTTAAAGGACCTGGCAAGATGGGACTGTGCTAGCCGCGAAATAGTCTTTGTTGCTTGCGCGGCATTAAGCCCTAAATAACTAACATCTTTTGTTCACACACACACACACACACACACACACACACACACACACAACAACAACAACAACAACAACAACAACAACAAGAACTGACTAAATTACCAAATCATCCCTGACAGAAAAAAAACAACAACTGACAAACCACCCCAGTACTGAAGAATACAGAAAAAGGACAACCTATTTCAGTCAATATAATTATCCGTTTTAACTCTCTCTTTACTAAGGTCCCCACCTGGGGCCCTCGCGTTCACAGCGTTTGGCTGCGCGAGAGGTCCACTTTATTCTCAGTCAAATTGGGAAACTAAATACAGGGCTAGCAAAACGGGTTCTACCAGTCAAAGGAAAGCACTTGAACTACCTGTCAGTATGCTACTGTGAAAAACTCTCAGCATAGAGGAAGTTAACTTCCGCCGGATTTCCATTGTCATATCCCTTTATAAGTTCATGGACTCGGAGGTGGGGGGGGGGGGGGCTTGACAAAGAAGGTAAACTTGGTAGCAAGAACAGGGCCAGTGCAAACAACACTTACAAAAATGAAAGGAACTCAGCAAGTTGACGTAAATACCATAGAACTACCTATGAATTCATACAATGGCGTGATACAAACCTTCCTGGACTGCTATGAGTTGTCGGCTAGCGTGAAACACAAAACTTCGCGCTTGGCGCATCCGCCTCGGCAAAATGAACGATATAATAATCAGCACGTGAACAACAGCTGTGGCCGAGAGTGCTGAGAGTACAGGCAAGTTCATATTTCACTGCACGAGCCACACTGGTATACAGTGTGATCGACTGACTGTGCTAATAATTAGTGCTTCGCGCTCTAGTCTCGCACAATAATTGGTTACCTTCACCAGCTGGTTCTCTCTGGTACAAACGCAGCCTACTGGTGAGGACTGAACTGAGTAGACCTAAAATACAAAACATGAAGTATGCTCACATTTCTTGCTGCACTGAGCTACGTACCTCTATAAAGCAGCCACTTGTTCAGAGCGGTCAACACTGTGTATTTGTGCAGTTGTTTCTCTCTCTCTCTCTCTCTCTCTCTCTCTCTCTCTCTCTCTCTCTCTACGGGTGCATCCTTTATGCAAAAGCCGTCAACTCAATGTCCTGTACATACAGGCCAAACTGACTTTGATCAGTGATCCTTTGATTGGCACCTTACATCTAACAGATTTGCTTGTATGTAAAACATGTCGATCATTTAACATCCACCCTACTATGTAACTACCATGTAAATAAACAACTACATCAATAATTACTGTAAGTCTGTTAGTAATCGGCAGTAATGTATAATTTCTACGCTGCTTGCATGACTATTTCTGTTTTTATTAAGGTTTATCAATGGCAGCCCGCGTCCACTCAGTATGACTTTCAGTTTAAGACGTTTTCTTTGTAGTTGTTGCTGTTGTTTTGTTTGCTCCCACCCCCTCTCTCCCGCCCCAGTGAAACCAGGGTCTAATGGACAGAACGACGAACGTCACGTGTGGTTGTCATATGATGCTTGACTAATGATATATTAGACCGATGATCATGCTCAAACCCTGCAATTCCATGATTCTGAACTGACGTAGTAAGCAATTCTGTGTCCCGTTCAGCACGACTGATCGTCGCCTAACTCGGTCAGTCAGAAGAGGATTTATATCACAGGCCGGTGTTTAGGACTACACCGTCCGTCGGGACTAAACCGTGTGGCCATGAACGCTTCCAATGGCCGTTCTAAATGATCCTGAACGGCTCCGACCCATTCTACACAAGTCGTCCGCATATAACTATTCTGTCGGGTGTCTGGTCAGATACTTCGTAAGCGTATATGGTCTTTGTAGACCGGGTCATTAAAAGACCGGGACATTAAAAACATCTGCGCTAGAGCGGCTGCTTTAGTAACACTTTAGGTGCCGAAAGCTGACTCTGCAAATAAAAAAAAAAAGAAAAAAAAAGGGTGTGTGTGCGCCCGGCCATAAGTGCTTCGACAAATAACGGGTGAACGCGGCAAACGGTCAGTCATAGAATATGTGCTGCATCTGATCAATCAGTCTGAGGCTTTTGCCCCAGACAAACCTTGTTCTGTTTTTGTCGGTTGAAAGTTAAACCGTTATCACCCCGGCGGCGTACGGGGGCTGTAACTGAAATTTAACTCAGTTTCCTTGATACAGTTTAAAACGATGCTTCTCTTTCTTTGATCACATTTCACTAGTGGACCTGCCCGTTAGACCCAAACAGCCGACGCAGCAAAGTAAGGTTTGGCTGAAATGCTTAGTTATCAGTCACGGATAGTTTTGTATGAGGGCCGGAACAGACGGTAATGGCTACACTAGTTTAACCTCGATCTTTCCTTGCTACTGCGTGTCAGTGGTTGGAAAGCACACGTGTCTCAGTGTTTGCCACTCAAACGTCTTCGATCATTACATACCTCAGTGTCAACGTAACACTCAACAGACACCACGATCAAACAGTTCCGCAGCCACCACACGTCAAATGCAGTGTGCGCCTAACCGGCATTGAATTGTGAAGGTTCGCTTTACTGCCCCAGATAAACAGCTGCATTCAATGCCGGCTCCGTCAGATCAAATGAATACGTCTATCTTTAACTCCCCTTACATAGTAATAGGCTTATCTGGGTACATTCTATTTCTTCACACAACCAGGGCCAAGAACACAGTTTAAAGGCGTGCATGTAAGTTTAAAGGATTCGGTTTAAACGGCCGGTGTGAGGTGCGGGCGGTGTGTGTGTGTGTGTGTGTGTGTGTGTGTGTGTGTGCGCGCGCGTGAGAAAGAGAGAGAGAGAGAGACACACACACACACACACACACACACACAGAAGGGTGGGGAGTACAGACAGACAGAGAGGGACACTAAGGCCTCGGTCACAACCGGCCGCACGATTTTTTTATGCTTGCGATCTCCACGAAATGTCTGCGGCCTGCGGCTTCTACGATCTGAAAAAAAAAAAATTAAGGTTGCAAATGGTGCGTACGATATACGTGCGATGGCGTACGTTCCCGCAAGTCTCGCACGGGTAACGTCTTGCGATTTCAGTTGGTCAAAAATCGTACGACGGCCGTACGTTATCCTCGCAGTTATCGTACGGAGGTCGTACGCCTTCGTACGACGTTCGTGCGATGTTGACGATGTTTGCACGGGCTATACGGGTGTCGTGCGGGCGCCGTACGGCTATCGTAAGTGCTCTGTACGCGTGGTGTGCGTCGGTCGTTCGACGGCCATGGCCGACGCGCGTTTTTCATGCATATAGGGACAAGCCTACATATATACATGTAGTTTGTTTATGGAAAGAAGACATCAGAGGATTTGGATATTATTAACAGAGACTGAGTTTGACAAATCTATGGACACGTACACAACTTGACAGACACTGACACAGCACTGCAACACTTCTACATTGTACACCAACATCCCCCGGGCCCGCACCTGGTCTTGCGTCAGCCTTGCGGAGCACTCACGGAGCACGTGCGTGCATCGTGGGAACATCGTACCACCGACTTGCGGTCTGTGATCACGTGCGGCCATCGTGCGGTCCTCGTGGGAAGCACGCAAGACAACCGTGCGTCACTTGTGCGTTCATCGTGCGGCCGCCGTGCGGCCATCGTGACCTATTTTTCTCGCCCCGAGAGGTCAAAGTCGTACGATGCACTTGCGGCAATCGTGTGTTGGCCGTACAGTGGCCGTGCGGCCAACGCAAGTGTGTAAAAAATCGCAGGTGATCGTAGAGTTTGTTGATTATGTCGAAAACCGGCCGCAGCGCTCTGCGGCCTCCTTGCGACCTGGAAATTTCGCAGGACGCCCGTGCGCCGTTCGCACTGAAGATTTGCCACGATTTTTGGCCGTAGACCCGCCGTAGGAGCCCGTACGGCCGGTTGTGACCGTAGCTTTAGACTCCGACACAGACACTGCGAGCCGGACAGACGGAGAAAATACTGAGCAGAACTGATCGGTGTGTGTGTGTGTGTGTGTGTGTGTGTGTGTGTGTGTGTGTGTGTGTGTGTGTGGAGGTGTGATAGAGAGAGAGAGACAGACAGACATACAGACAGACCACGATGACAGACAAGTAGACACTGGGGCACTGAGAAACTGCTAAGTACTAAACAGAAAGATCAGTGGCCTGCATTCAACCCCCGTTTGACTTGTAAAGTTCACATGAGCACGTCGTCAACTGAGCCGACACTGGCAGGTCCCTCACCCAGCCCCCCCCCCCCCCCCCCCCCCCACCCCCACTACCCCCCCCCCCCCTCTCTCTCTCTCTCTGCCCAAAAACATTTTCACAGGTGAAAGTTGTTACCTTGAGTAGTGCCTCCCGGTCCTCGGGAGAGCAGCCGAGCTTGTTGTAGGCTGTCGGTGAGGAGGCGATACCGAGCTTGTCGGCGCCTGAGGAGGTGTCGAGCTTATTGTCGAGGGCTGGAGGAGCACCTGAGGCACCAGTTCCCGGGCCGGGACGAGTAGTGCTGCTGCCCTGGATCAGCTTCAGACACTCGTGTTTCTTCTTGAGCCACTTCCTGACGTTGACGAGCGCAGCGTTCAGCGTGTTCAGCTCTCGCTCAGGGCTCGTCGCCAGGTCTGCGGGACACGTACGACACGAGTGATTAGTCAGTGAGCGGGGTGAATGCAGTAGGGCGAAAAAGGTGCAGTCGCCATTTATTTTTTTCTTTCAGTCTTATGAGAGCAGGAAGTACACTGTAGTCATATGGACAACACCTCAATAGAGTTTCTGGAAAAGAAATCGACACCCCTAAACACAAAACAAACAAACCTACGTCACTGGCACGACTTGAACACGTGCGGAAATTCCAGTGAACACGTGTTCAAATATAAAGAAGATAATACATGTGTTGATATCCTTTGTTGTTGTATTCAATCACAGAAAACCAACTGACCTATTCTTCATTACACTTGTCCCGGCCTCTGGTCTGATCAGACTGATTCGTTCACGGTTCGTGTAACCAATTCAAGGACTGGCTGCCTGGAAAACTTTTCTGGCTGAACTATGACACTCACAACAAGGCTAGTGCTCTTACAACACTAATCGCGTGACAACAATAAGCGGAATACACTGCATAATTATATATAACTAACTTGTGTTCCCAACCCTCTATTTATACCTGGGCCACATCACCAGGAAGTAGAATCCGCAAATGTTTGTTTTGTGGATTTAACCTAATTAGACCAAGCGCGCTGCATGTTTTGTATGAAAACCCCGTGAAACAACATTGCCGCGGCAGAAGGCTACGACCTCACAGCCGTTCGATAATACGGCAGCTTCTTGTACATGAATCAGCATTCCTGTTATTTGCCACTCATCAACGAAGTACATTTACTAACATGTGCTAAACATAGACAGTCACGGTCGATCTCTCACAACTTTTGCGGGTTGTATATAAAATACACGACGTATCGAATCTGCTTTCAACATCATTTGTTTTGGGTTTGTTATTGTTGTTGTTGTTGTTTTTTACTCCTAGAATGTTCTAGATTTATGTACGTTCATTTTTCAGCACTACTGTGTTCTGTTGAGCGGGCTGTATAATAGACGATCTCAGTATTGAAAATGCTCGCTCTCTCTCTCCCTCTCTCTCTGATGTTATGGGGAGCCGGGATAGTCAAGCGGTTAAGCTTTCGACTTTTAATGCTAAGGCCGTGAGTTCGAATCCTGGCTGGGAGCCAAAACTTCGTGCTGGCTTTTTCCTCGTTGCCCCGTCTTCGATGTCATCCTTGTCTTGTGGAAACGGACGATAAGCCCTAAACACCCACCACCCACCCTCTCGAAAGTTACGTGTCTTGGGACGATTTATGTATGTTCACTTCGTAAGTACAGCGGTTATGCAGAGACAGTGAATAGAATTCACTGTTACTGGAACAGTCGCTGAAACTTCTAGATCTGCGCTAAACAGTCGCGTTTTGACAAAACTAGAGAAAATGACCTCCTTTTCTGGATGGTACCTTAGGCCAACAAGAAGACCATCGTAAGGTTTATCACATTCATGACAGGGCACTATGAGTTGGAGTTTGTTAATGGAACACACAGATTATTTACACAATAGGTTTGTTTTCCGACCGCTGGTAATCCTGTCGGAACACATGTCTGTTCTGAAGTTATCAGTTTATATTACTGTCTGATGCCTTTCAGGACCAAACAGCAGTGCCTCTATGTTGCCAGAAATAACTTGGGCGGGAAAACTTATTCTGACGCGGCCTTGAAAACCGGACAGCTTACAGTCCGCAGTGATTTGTTTGGTTCAAGAAAAACACATGCTTACTTTCAACTACGGTTGTATGACAGGAATAAAACGACCTAGTGGGTAAATCATTTCCGCACTGAATACCATGTGATCACAATCTCACGTGCTCAGTGCCGACGGAAACGGACTAATGTATGCCGTTTTCCACGGCCGTGTGTACTAGTAATCAAAATGAACGGAAGTTTTTTCTGGTGCTGCTTCGCTTCAAACGTTTCGACAATGCTTGCTCTCACGCCAAGCCGTATGCTTGAAACATGAGTATGATACGTCTTTGAATTGTAGCAGAGACTGTATAAATTTATATTTAGTCTCTCTGATTGTAGTAACGCGTTAGTCAAAGTCGTCGTCTGGGTGATAAACGGTCCCTGTCTTCAGTTTCAAGTACTGAGACAAACCGAAGTCCGTTGAAAACACTCGGTGCTACTCAAATTTGTGTGTATCATTGTCTTTGTTTGTCCACCACACCCAAATTTCCCTCTGGGATAATAAAGATGTATTGATTGATTGACTGATTGAATTTGAAAACAGAAACACTCGGTGCTACTGTTTGGAAACACTGTGTCCTGGCGGTGCTCCTTTTCAAGCAGGGGAGCTGGGACAGCCAAGCGGCAAAACATTCGACTTTCAATGTTCGGGTTGCGAGTTCGATTTCCGGGCGGGTGACAAATATTTGTTCTGACCTTTTTTTTAAAAATAATGATAATAATAATGAGGAATTTTATGGCGCCCAACCTCCTGCTGGAGCTCTAGGTGTCTTACGATAGTAAAACAGATACATATATACACAATCATACATACTGTCTCAATGCCTTGTTACAAACATCATGATCATGATGATGGCGAAACACATATGAATCAGTAGTACTCACAGGATACATCTAAACATGCAGTCTACCACACATAACGCCATAGACCCGTCTTTGATATCACCCTCATGTGGTGGAAAAGGACGTCAAACCCTCCAACACCTAACCACCCCCCAACCCTGTTTAATTAAGCGTTGAAGCACTGGAGACACTTGCATCCACTTCGACTACACCCCGTCAGTTCTGTCACCTTGGCACACTTCCCGCTTGGCTTGTCACCGATAGTAGAGCGCGCAGGTACTGTGCACGTGCACATCGGCCGCCGCCGGGGCAGACGATATCGACTTGGGACCCTGGCAGACGGTACCAGGGCAAACAATATCAGGATCGATAACACCATTGGTACTCTGTGTAGCCGCCCTTTGGTCCGAAGTGAACATTGTGTTCGCAGGTGTCGATTCATCTCTATGGGGAGTTGCTATTAAAGGGATAGCCTGTGTAACGTGTGAAAGTGCATTGTGTGGGCGTGGGATTCGTTGGTGATGCGAACTCCAGTATCGTGTTTCATTAAGAAATTGTTACTGTGATGTGGAAGGTATACCCGTGTCAGTCGGTTTAGAGTTCTGGATAGCAAACTAACTGAATACTTTCATTGCCGTTAGGCCGGCTCAGTAAAAACTGGCAGTACGACATAATCATTGATTATAGAAGGAGCATATTCAAATTGCTTATGACAACAGGTTTTGCTCATCACTTACTGAATAATAATAATAATAATAATAATGAGTATTGTACAGGCGCTTTACCCAATTTCATGAATCGACTCAAAGCGCCGCGAACTGAACCCAACACGGACGCTCACGTGAATCACACGCATTCTCTCACACACTGGACATAAACACATTACAATCACGTGGTGCGAAGGGTCAGCTCAGCTATTTAAATTTCGGAATTTAGAATTGCATTTCTTTTTCAAATTTGGTGGGATGAACATTTGCAAAGCAGAGGGGGAGGAAGCCGGAGTACCCGGAGAGAACCCCCGACGATCGGCCCGAATCGAACGGTGCCACATACGAGAAGGAAAAATTATTTGCCGCGAGTGGGACTCGAACCCCTAACCTCTCGCACTGGTAACCACTAGACCACCGACCGCCCCAAAAACGGGCATCAGTTCACAACTTGTGCGTTATCCAAAATCATAGGTTTTTTTTTTTTTTTAATTCATACACGTATCCAGAAGCAACACACGGCCCGGGGACACCTAAAGAAACAGAGATGAACTGAACTGAACTGAAGGACAGACCGATATCACGGAAGCAATGAATCAGCCTACACACGTCTGGCCAAGTATTGTCACTGTACAGTTCGGATTCTGCTATTGGTCCCGCTGCTAGGCAACCCGAGAAGGGCGCCCTCTGGTGGTGGAAACTGCATTATCCGGCGACTGCCGGTCATCCTGTCAGTGAAAGACCTTTCCTACCCCCAATAATCAATTCAACACTATTCAGTGACTTTCAACTGGGCGGGTCCAAACGAGTCAGTTGAGCTCGTTCAATTCTGTGTAATGGTTGTAGCTGACCCTGTGCTGCCCTGTGCACCTCAGTCGCGTACCGCGTCTGTGGCATGTAGGATATCAGCCACTTACTGAACTGATGACAAAGTCTTATAACAGATGCATGAATGTATGGATTCGAACTACCCGGCAGTTTTATTGAAGAAGTCAGAAGTGTTTGCCTGTGAATGTCGCACCGGGTATATAAGCTAAATAAGGTTCGGTAAATATCAATAATTAGGTGTGATATTTAACCTGTGGTACATTACGTGTGAGCAGTACAATGATGCTTCTTAGCAGACTGTCTGTGTAAACCAGCTATTATTATTACCAAGAGCTGATTACCATATCAGTAATGAGCACTTGTTATTATAGTCAGTATGTCCCCTGAGAAATTTCAAGACACTCAATGTCAGCAGCCGCATATGATTCTTTTTTCTTTTATTTTTTTCAGTTTTAAACCTTTCTGGCTCGTTGAATTTATGAAATATATTTCAACAGAAAGGTTGGGTCCACCACAAATGTGAAGTCGCGGCACTAAATGACCGTCGCTTCACTTTACTGAGCTATGACACGGGAAAATCAACTTTGTCTACCGCACTCGAATCTGACGACTGAGTAAGTTTTACTGAGATTTTACTCGCCAGCAGTTTTTTTCCCACCCGCCATGGCGAGTAAAATCAGTAATCGCCACTCTAGTAGTTTCAGGACTGCGACGGTCAGCAAACATCAATGTATTGCATTTAGATCCCCGGCTGTACTGCTAACCCAAAGATAAACTGTTTCGTGCATGCAGGCACACTCAGTCATGAGCACAGCTGTCCCAAACAGAGGCTGTCGCCTTTCAGTGAAGGCTAGTTATCTTGGACGGTGTATCTCAGTCTAGGTGATACGCAAATGTACTTACAGATTTTTCTGTATCGCTCGTACTTGGCCTCGTAAGGCTCGCTGTCGTGTCCGTTGCGACCAACTGGCGAGTATCCTTTAGAGATTTCCGAGCACGCGCCTTGGTTGCAGACGACACTGTTGTCTGACCTCGTGCGCAGATGCTGTCTGCCTCGCGAAGCAGACGACGTTTTGCGACCGAAGGGAGAAAACCCTCGTCGGCTCGTAGGGGAGTCGCTCCCCTTTTTGACGCCCAAAAGTTGTAGAAGACTTGGCATGGTTTTTGCGAAATGAGAAAGGTTGTCCTTTGTTTTGGATGTGTTATCCAAAACTGGTAGACTTTCGTTGAGAAATACAGCTGCAGGGCCCCAAGTCAGATCTTAGGTTCCCTTTTCAGCGTGCATCACTGAGGCGTCAGCATGACTCGAAAACAGGTCCAGTCCATTTTCCGTCGGTCCTGTCCGGCAGCCATGTAGTTCTGAAACAAAAACAAAAATAAAAATAAAAAAATAAAAAAATAAAATGTCACAGTCCTGTTGTACATGTGTGCGTGCCAGTATGCCTACAAATCAGACAAATGATTATGATTTCATACTGAGAGCAAGAGCAAATCAGTTGGGAACCGGTTGAACTCAATGTACACGGCTCACGCACACTGACTGACGGCACACACACACACACACACACACACACACACACACACACACACACACACACACACACACACACACACTTAGAGGGTGAATAGTGATGAATATGACGCGAACACTGCGCGGCCGCACAGCGGCAAGCACTGAGATGGGAACTGAGGCGAGACCGACTGAGAAAGGCAAGAAGACATCTGATATTATGAAACCAATATAATGATTTGTCAGACAGCTGGAAGATATGACCATAAGAACGGCGGAGTCACCACCAAGTTTACAACAGCTGAATAGTGTCAGTCAAAACATTGCTGGAAAACAACAAAACCAAAACAAACCAAAACAAATTCAAAACTTGACATGAGAAAAAAAAAATAATCACTGATTTCGGCGTGCTGTTTTAGCGTTTTTAAATTGCTACTTTGTAAGTCGTACCACCTGAAAGAGCTGTGGCTGCTTTTACAAATGGCCGTTTACCTGCACGGGTGCAGACATTAACGGCCCATTTCCACGCGGCACCTAATCCTGTGAGTGACAACCATGCGTCCCAACCCCTAATCTTAGTCTCCTTCTCCTCCCTCTTGCCCAGCAGGTAATTCCCGTTACACGCGCCGCGCGGGTACGCCAACATGGCTGATTTTTTTCCCCTGCTGCCGGCTCTTCATTTTCAAAAGTTTTGACTACGAAATACTCTAAGCTAAAGCCATGTGCTTGAAATATAAACACGTGCGCGTCTTTACATTGTAGCGATGGGTTCAGCAGCGAATGTCGTTTTCTGGTTGATAAACGGTGAGGTTTAAGGTTCAAGGTTTATTCAAGATTTTAAAATTTAAAAAAATTGGGATATAAGGAAAATATGACATGTTGCCGGAAAATAAACTTCAGCTGGTAGTTTCAACATAATGATAACGCACTCATAATCATAAATGACGCCAGTACACACACACACACACACACACACACACACACACACACACACACACACACACACACACACAGCAGTAGCAGCAGCATGCATACCACAGCACAGAAACTTGACTGAGTTCAAATCGAACGGCCCGTTTCTTTCAATGAGGCCAACCAAAAAAAAGAAAAAGAAAAAAAAAAACGCGGTGCTTTTGTTCTACCGACTGGATTTCGATGTTTCTGTGTGACAGAAATGGGGCCGCAAGTCCAGTCAGCGACTTAAACCGCTTCTACAACATAAGGACGGTTGCACGCTCATATATCAGCATCAGTGTGGCTTAGCCTGGCAGCAATCGTCACAAAATTTCAGTGAATCGTAATACATGCAGCACCTGAAACACTCCGACGCCATCCTGCCTAAACCCCGTGTTACAACTGAACTGACACGGACAGAGCAGCATTGGCAACACAGGTAGCCACGTGTCAGCAGCTCACCGCCTCAGGTAACTCACCTCACTGACTCACATTCTTGACATTCCAGCAACCCGGAGATAGAGGAACCGTAGAAATGACACCATTTGTAAAGATGTCGAGACTGAGGGTGACATGACCCGCCAACAACATGGCTTTACAAATCAGTCAGTCACATCACGAGGGAGATGCACGAGAAACGATCTTGAATGGCTGCGGTTAAAGATCTTTTTAGGCGACAAAATCTACACTGACACGGTGTGTTCAAATCAGTAAGTGGTGCACTATCAGGCCTGTCGTATTTACACAATATTCAGTGACTCTCAGATCACAATGAAACCTCGACGCAAATGTACCCTCCGTCTCTAGAGATTTTAAATTTATTTTTCATTTCATAAAAATTACCACCATCCTTTAATACAGCAGGGGGGAGCGGAGATACTGAGCCGAATGGTAGAGCGTTAGACTTTCCAGTGCTCGGGTCGTGAGTTCGAATCCCAGCTGGCGCTGAATATTTGTGCTGGCCTTTTTCTCTTTGCCCCGTCTTTGATATTACCCATGTGTGGCAGAAAAAGACGTTACAAACACCCACCACTCCATCCTTCAATATCTATAGACACTGATACTGTGCCGTGTAACTGTAACAAACTTGAATGCACACTGTGCAGAGTCGTAGATTTTTCTTATATATTTTCTCTCACAGAGAAGATCTTTAACCCCAAGTGGTCCCGGTGACATAAATCACGTGCAAAGTGTGCAAGCTTGGCGCGTGATGGCCACTTTGTCAGTTTCCACTTCCTTGTCTCCGGGCCAATAAAACATGTTTATTTCCCCGATTATGAGAAGAACACGCTTTTCGCACGGGAAACTAAACGAAAACAAAATGTTATTGTAAAAGATAAGCAAATGGGAAACTAAGGAAAGAGCAGGCTACAATGAAATGAATCTTTCTATAGATCCTCAGCTCGCGGCAGACTCATGCGCAAAGAGAAAGGGTCCCTACGTTATACACAACGTTGTCACATCAGTGGACCCTGCGCCAGTCTAAAACAACAGTAAGTTGAGCGACTGATTTTATGCAGGATACGTGTAGTCAAGAGAGAAGCAGTGAATGTCGTCTTTGCTTCTGGTTCAATATCAACGTGGTGCGGTCACTATTCTGAAACCAAATTATGTGAGAGGTCAGGGTCGAGTCACACTTGATGCACCGGTTTTTTTTGGGTTTTTTTTTAGTCTCTGCTGTGCGGCACCGTTCATTCGGGCCGATCATTGGGGGTTCTCTCCGTGTACTCCGCCTTCCTTCCCTGGGTACTTTCAGGTCACAAAAATTAAAAACAAAAATGAATGCATTTCCAAATTCCAAAACTTAAGTAGCACGCCATGTGAATGTAAAGTGTTCATGATGTCCTACTTGTCAGAGTCGGAATGCGCGTGATTCACGTGAGCATGCGTGCCGGGCTCAGTTGGCGGCGCCGGCTTTGAGCCGAGGAACTGGGTAAAGCGCCTGTATAATACCTGTTATTATTGTCAATTACGCACGAAAAATCAGTGAAGCTGACAAATACTTACCATTAGTTACGCAACAGATAAGAAAGAGGATAAGAGAAACGAATCGCGTATAGTACCGGTTCTGAGTAACTTTTTTTTTTTTTTTTTTCGTCTAGGTGAAACCCATTAGCGCGGAAAACCGTCAGAAAACCGCGGAACAACAGACACGCCAAACCAACAACTTCACATTCAGGGGAACTGGACCGTAACGAAAATACCATGTTTCTCCCCGCCCCAAAGCGCCGCTGGAGAGCGGATTTTACGGTTGACTTGCTCAGTGGACAGTTGCGTTTTTCTTCTTTGATAGTCAGCTAGGTTTCACGAGGAGACCACCTTTCCTCTCTCTCTCTTTTTCGTTCCATGTGTTGTTCAGCTCGTGAATGGTGACAAAGAAGAACGCTTACCCGTTACTCCTGTGAGACACCACAGAGTATCGTGGCAAATAGGTTGGAAACAGACCCTGAAAGCCTAATTGTATAGATGTTACGCAAAAACTGATACTCCGGTACTCTGAGAAAATGAGGGGATATGAAATCAGGCTTGACTTTCCTAACAGGGGTCAGTCTTGCAAGCACATACCCAGTTGTGTGGTTTGTAGGTGCTTGAGTGTTTAACGCCCTTTTTCCTCATATAAGCGTGATACATGTTTCAAAGACGGGGCAACGAGAAAAAGGTTAGAGCAAAGATTTCGCCCCACTGAGCCGGCGGGAACTCACGATCCGAGCGTTCAAAAGTCAAATGCTCGGCTGTCCTGGTTCACAGAAAATAATTAACTTGGGACGGTGTCAGTGTGTGTGTGTGTGGGGGGGGGGGGGGGGGGGCATTTACACACTCATCATCTTTTAGCCACTGTTTGCTGTGCATTCACGAATGCATGTTATTACCCTAACAATTATGCTCAGCTATTGCTTCCGCCGCGTCAGTGTCAACTGAAACTATGATTCAGGTGTGGCAGTCGGTTTTCCGCCTAGGAACTTACGAGTGACATGGGCTGATATTTTAGTGTGTGCGTACAGTGGAGTCAGTGCATGTGTGTGTGTGTGTGTGTGTGTGTGTGTGTGTGTGTGCAGTCTGTGTGTGTGTGTGTGTGTGTGTGTGTGTGTGTGTGTGTGTGTGCAGTCTGTGTGTGTGTGTGTGTGTGTGTGTGTGTGTGTGTGTGTGTGTGTGTGTAACACTAGGTGAGGGTTTCTCAGACAGAATACATTCACAACTAAACCTGACCATCCGTCATACACGTTTTGAAAATCACAACACGGACTGACGAGAGCCGAGCAGAGAAAAAGAAGCACATCAGTCAGTCTTTTCATGATGTCATGCAGCCTAGCATGATTTATGTCTTCTACAACTCACCCCTGACTTTGAAGCACGGCGGAGGCGGGCGAGTGGGCTGCGCAACGGCCTAATTCTTTTCAAAACGACCACACAGCGCCCATCAGTGGTTCAGTCATAACACAATTTTGCGAAGATTCCAAAGAGCAATGCCGGCCCATGAGCAGTTACGTAACATCCATGGCGAACGTAATCATCATACTGAATTGGGATCTTCTGAGACTAATATGTAGCTTTGCCGCAGCGAAACTGTACTTGCCGTTCAGGCGTTACACGCGTGTCAGTAGGTCTATACGTTCAGCCGGTGATACCACTGAGTATATTCATTAAAATCGGGACAAAAAAAATGCCGCGCAAAGAAAAGTAGTTTTTATGGGAAGGTGTTATTGAATTGTCCAGTGTAATACACCAAACATACACGAATCATACGTGAACTGCAACTGAGACTAAAACAGATCTTAATAGATCTTAATTTGCCGCTCAGTATCACACATGCACGTGTACATACCCCGATACATGTACGTGCAAATTAATTAAGTTATAAGCCCCCCCCCCCCCCGGCCCCTCACTGACAAAAAAACAAAACAACAACAAAAACCTCGGAATACAAGTTTGTATTATTAAATTGTACAACTGGTGCTACAACAACAACAGACAACGATACTACAGACCAAAAAAATGAAAGCATGTCAGTCAGTATTCGCGCTTCTTTCGACCCCGCCATTTGATTTCTCCACCGTGTGAGGTAAGCAGCCAAGCGGTCAAGGCAAGGCCACTTCAAACTCCATCATGTCAGTTAACACGCAGTTTCAGAGGGCAAAACGGGTCGGCTGTTCACTTGCCGCCGCGCGCAAGTGCCATTAAGAATGAGCCACGACAAGAAGAGCATCATCCCTCTCCTTGCCTTCTCTCTTTGAAGACCCCCCCCCCCCCCCCAACAATCACCGCAAGAAATAAACAAATCAGGACTTACTGTCAGTTTGTGGCTCATCCCGCGAAGGGCAGAGGCAGCGAAAACGAGAGATTTGAACGAAAATCCGCCAGGTGAGTTGGCGGGCAGACAAGACCGTCCGCCCCACTTCTCCGTCCGCCAACTGTGAGAAGTGTGGGCCAGGTATATAGCGCTAGACAGGTAAGTCTGACCTACCTAGACACACGCCGCCTGTCGCCAGCGTCACTCCCCCCACGCGGCGACGCACGGCACAGGTTGTTGAGGGAACTGACGATACGGACAATACATTAACTTTGTATTCCGACACCAGAAAGCGACACTGACATGTGTAGAATTACACTGATGTGTAGAATTTCCATTCCACTGAACTGCACTTTGGCTCTTCTTTTTTTTTTCGGGAAGGGGGAGTGGGAGGAAGGGGGGGGGGGGGGGCAGGTATTGCATATAAGGAATATTCCGTGAGATGTATCCAGTGGTAGAGAGGTTATTTTCCTCATCACTTTTGCTCATTTTATTTACAGCCTCCAGCGCTCCAGCCTTGACACTGAGGTGACTCCCCCCCCCCCCCCCCCTTTAAAAATTAGAGTTAATGCCCTTGTTTCACCCTTTCTACACTGACGTGACCAGCATACCTCTGGCACCGGCTGCCTGGACCCCGTGGTGACATTGCACCATGTGAGCCAGATGATTTCATATTCAGAGGAGTTGCTTAGATGTTGTTCTTTACTTTAACATCGACTTCGGCGGGTTGCCAAGGAAATATGACAGCAGACAGGGAGGTTTGAAAGGGAGGTGAACTGTAAACAAACTGTTACGATTCAATTTAGTCCTACCTCGGATAGAATGAGTTAAACACAAACACAACAAAAACATCGTCACCGGCCCCGCACGCAGAGTGTGTTGACAACTTTACAGTCTTGGGACTAAGCCGAAAAATCACTTGCTCTCTGGTGCACAACGCAAAGACGGTGCGGTGCGCAGGCTGCCTCGGAGCATAGGTAGATTTTGGGGAATTAGTCTAGAACTGACTAAGATCAGCCCGTTTGACTTCTATTACTGAGACACACAAAAACCAACAAAAACATCAACAAAAGTGACAAGGATAATAAAGAATCGTATTTTAGTCTTGGAATGATCTACACAACTGCTGTTTTGTACTGAGTCAGCAACAACTGAGTCATATATTTTGCGCCCACTGTACAGCATTGTAGTCGGGGGCAAAAGGTAGACCAAAGGGGACTACCAGGGTTGCCAGCAAGCCACTTGAATACCAATGAATAGCATACTTCACGCAGAATATATCCATGCCCCATTGTGACTGAACAGGTACTTGGCCAGTCCTCAATAGGACCGCGACATCTTTCACACGGATCACCTGTGATTTCTTGTTCCGCGGTGACAGACCATCGCGTGTTCTTTTGTGAACCTGACACGGCGTATGACCGTTTTGTTTTGAGGGTGGTTGTGCCATTGTTGAAGTATATATAT
Organism: Batillaria attramentaria; assembly: GCA_018292915.2. Classification (NCBI taxonomy): domain Eukaryota; kingdom Metazoa; phylum Mollusca; class Gastropoda; family Batillariidae; genus Batillaria; species Batillaria attramentaria. Next base: position 5,106,255 of record JACVVK020000005.1, on the reverse strand, counting down.
GTAAATGGTAGGGTTTCACATCCGCATTGGAATTCGACCAAAGACCGATTCATGTTCGAAATGTCCCATTACTTTCTTACCAAGGCGTACTTACAGGGCTGTTTACACTACAACCCGGGTTCAGCTCGACTCGGTTTACCTCGACTCGGGTTGAACTTGACTCGAGTCGATAGCCGGCGTTTGCACTACATTTTGTGCAAGTCTAACCCAGACAATGACGTATGGGAAAAGTTACGTCATGTCCGCCGTCATGCCTTGACGAAAGCATCATATTATGACGCCAGCTCAGTGCATGTTTAGATCTGAAATGCGAGTCGGCCCCGGGTTCAAGCCTGGTCCGTAGCAGGGCCGCTTCAACCCGGGTGGATGGGTGGGGGTTTGGGGGTTTAACGTCCTTTTCCACCACATACGGGTGATATCAAAGACGGGGTAACGATAGAAAAAGCCAGCACAAATATTTGGCTCCAGCCGGGATACGAACTCATACGAACCGGCCGAGCATCAGAAGTCCAACGCTCTACCATTCGACCACACCGGCTCCCCTGAACCCGGGTGGCTTTTAGCCCAAGTTGGTTAAATGTAAACGCACCAACCCGGAAAAAATTAGCAAGTGTAAACAGCCTCATAATTATCGTTACATGTCCCTATCATATATAGTCAATAGGTTCCAGGGGGCTGTATTTATTGTTTCCGGTTGTTCGTTCACCCCTCTGTGTTCTATCTGTGACGTAATGTTTTGTCTGTCCTAATGGTCCTTTTCGTTCACCCTGTGCGGTCTGTCTGTGACGTAATGTCTTCTGTTGTGGTGGTCTGTCTGTGACGTAATGTCTTCTGCTGTGATGGTCTGTCTGTGACGTAATGTCTGTGATGTAAATAAATATGTGACGCAGTTTGACGCTGTCTTTTTGGGAGTTAGTAGTGTTGTCAGCCACAGTTTCTGTTACGACACGAGATCATCACATTGTACATTGAACAAAAGGCCATTACACAGCCGGGACAGTCGAGCGGTAGGGCAACGGACTATTTAATGCTCGGGTCGTGAGTTCGATTCCCGGCTGCGACCAATTATTTGTGCTGGGCTTTTTCTCATTGCTCCGTTTTTTATATCACCCATAAGACGTGGCGAAATAAAAGAAAGAAGTTAAACCCTTAAAACACCCATTCCATCCTATCATTTCTGCACAACAGTGCAGGATATTCAGGACAAAATTAATGCCCTATACTTTTACTTTGTCATCCTTTGCGCATTCATGTGTGACGGTATGGCCTAGTCAAAGACCAGTCGTCACAGCTGACCGGCAACTAAAAGGACTGGCACTTATTCTGACCATTCGTGCGGAGAACAAAATGACATATACTTGTAAGACTAGTGATTGTCCGACAAGTCTGGCTGGCCGCAGATTTTGTACTTGGCGTATTCATAAGTAATGTGTACAGCCACAGACACACACCGTGACTTCCTCCAACCCCCTTATTGTGCTTGTTTGTCATGCCGACGTTTTACAACTGAATGTCGCGGGATCTTGAACGGGATTGCTTGTACATGTAATAACTCTAGTACATGTTCGCCAACAATGTATTCATAAATAATGTGTACAACCCCTCTCCCCACCCCCACCCCTCCCTCCCCGAATCCCCCCCCCCCCTCCCGTCCCCCTCCTCCGGAGTACATTATTGTGTATGTTTGGCATGCAGGCGTCAGTTTTGCAACAGAATGCCGCTGTAGGATCGTGAACGGGTTTGGCTGTAATAACTGTTTGTTCGCTAACAGTGCCTATAATTTATTTGGGGTTTAGATTATAGGCGGTTCGCACGAATGACTGGTGTTACGCTGCCATTGTAACTACGGGTACTTAGTAATATTGTGCCAGCGCTGAATAATAGTTATAATGCGAAATGTATTACTCTGCCGGGCCTCCAGATAAACCGCGAACAGCTGCTTATCATAGTTTTGTTCTCTTCGTCGCTTAGAACTTAATAAGCACTGTGACAGAAATACAAAAATTCTGTTGAGATCTCTCTCTCTCACACACACACTTACACACACACACCACACACACACACCTTCATTATCACAGTTGATTTGCCATCTGCAAAAGCTGCTTTTATTAAAATAAACTGTCTACACAGCTTTATCATCAGTGCAAATCAGTACAGATGCAAACGGGTGAAATTACACATGATGATTTTACCATCCATTATTAAAAATAGCACCACCAAAGCTTTATTATCAATGCAAATCAGTACAAATGCAATAGGGGGAAAATAAACATGATTTTACCATCCATTATTAAAAATAGCACCATCTTAACCTAACCAAAAAAGAGACTGCACATACTTTCATTACAGTTTCACATGTCATATTCTAAAGCTTTTCTGTGTCAGTAGCAGCCACAAAAAATTGGCACAAATTTAAAAAAAAAAAAAAAAAAAAGGAAAAAAGTCAGGTGCATCACAACATGCTTTAATACACCACAAAAGTTGATTCAGAAAAATACCATTTTGGCACAAAACAACTGAGGATCCAAAATGCATAATAAATATTTCTGGAATATATTCAGTGATTTGGGTGGCTAATATCACAGGGTTGACAGACGAGAAAGACTTTGGGACATTATAATCCATACAATGCAAGTACGCATATTCTGTTCCTAATCCATGTTAGGAATTTTATCTCCCTAATATCACTTCTAATGTGAGGCATTCTATTCACTCGATAGCATCTCTATGGCCATGAAAACACATAAATGGAAATATTAAACAAGACCACTCAAAGTGAGAAAGAAAAGAAAAATGTGGACCCCCAAATTGACACATTAAAAACTCACACAAAAAAACCAGGTCAGGTGCATTACAACAATGCTTTAGTACACCACAAAAGTTTATTCATAAAAACACCACTTTGACAACAATTACCTAAATGCATAATAAATATTTCTGGAATATATACATCCCAGTTCCCTTTGCATCCAAAATATGGCCCGGGACCTGCTCGATGTGAGCAATTTCCCTAAGGAGTACACCAGTATGCCACTCAGTTTAGTCTTAGTCTTGGGAGCATGCAAGTCTGAAATAATCAGATTTTACAGATTTAGACACACTGTTCATCACTGCTGCTGCCCCATGGGAAAACGAAATACACTCTTTCCTTTTTTTTTTTTTTCCTTGTTGTTTTCAAAATAAATGTCTTGGTTTTCTGCTTTATGAACAGGGTCTCAACTGGGAGGACCTGCGAAGTAAAAGGATTCCTGCACCCTCCATACCTCAAACAGCAGCCCCCCCCCCCCCCCCTTGATCCGAGGTACTTCCCACAGCAATACATCAGTTTGCCGGTCAGAGTCCCCAGCCATTGTGCAACTGCCAGACATAGGGGATAATCTCTTCCTCCTTGCCAAACAGGGTCTCAACTGGGAGGACCTGGCAAATAAAGATTCCTGCAATGGCAGCACACACACACACACACACACACACACACACAGCCTAACAGACTTGCTCATAGACTTGTGCATCTGTATAAGTGCACCCATCCCCTGAGAACGGGGACACTCCTGAGAGGAGTTCGTATGTGATCACCCCCAGTGCCCACCAATCAATCGCCTGCAACAGCATGCACACAGTTTGTCATTACATCATTTCCTCACAATGTGAGACTGGATACTAAATGTAACAATTACAAATTGGGGTGGGGGGGGGGGTGAGTGTTTTGGAGTTTAACGTCCTTTTCCACCATGTAATGGTGATAACAAAGACGGGACAACGAGAAAAAGGCCAGCACAATATTTGGCCCCCAGCCGGAATTCAAACTCACGACCCGAGCATTGAAAGTCCGACGCTCTACCATTCGGCCATCCCGGCTCCCAACACAATTACAACGGCTTCAGCAATGGTATTTGTCATGTGTAATAAATGATACATACCAGAGGAGCCTGTCAAAAACATACAGAATTTCTATCCGCAGTTTCAGTGTCTGAAAAAAAAAAGAAGCTGAACTAGCGGTTACTCAGTCTTTAAAGACGGAGCAACGATGAAACGGGAACTGTCAAAACGGTCGTAAATGACAGGTCATTCAGACAAGCGGCATTGACTCTAACCTCGCTCATGGACGACCCAACTGAGCTTCACAAAGCCCACGCACTACACACGAGGGGTGGGTGGGTGTTAGCGGCTTTAACGGCCTTTTCCACCACATACGGGTGATATCAAAGACGGGGCAACGATGAAAAAGCCAGCACAAGTATTTGGCCCCAGCCGGGATACGAACTCACGACCCGAGCATTAGAAGTCCAACGCTCTACCATTCGGCCAACCCGGCTCCCCCACTACACTGACACATCAGTGACCACGCGCCCGGTAACTGAAGTCACTTCATTTGTTGAACGGTGTTCCACTGAAAATACCCCCCGTGCACTCTTCATGCATGCTTGTATGAGCGGTGGGACTACATTTCTAACTTTTACGCTTCTGTCAAGTCATCAACTGACTCATGACGAGGTCAAACGGCGAAGCAGCACGAAAAATGTGAAACACTCGGCACCAGACATACCGGCCGCGTTGACTTAGCGCTTGTAGAGTAGCCGGCACCGAAACACGGAGTTGTCGCAGTTAACCTTCACTTGAAACTCAGTTAAGGATACAGAACGATAATGTGGCTGGCAACTTCGGAGTCACAGAGAGACTAGAAACTGCTTTTCCGGCCTCGTCAGTGTAGGACACTGGCGCTGCCGAAACTGACGCAGTGACTGAGGTGGCCGTGACAGCCGGTTTGTCAGTCTCCGAACGCCGACAGTGACTGCTGAACGGCCGACGCATTTCAAGTTTCTCTGCTGCAAAAAGATTTTCACGCGTCCAGTCAGAAGCACACACATCCACGTGCGCGGCGCTTCCGCCGTACCGTCGCCCACTTTAAAAAAAAATAAAATAAAATAACTGAGAAAGCGTGACGAACCGACCTCACCGTGTTTCCTGTTCTGTCTTGTTTTGTTGTTTTCTGACTGAAACAAGATGAGCACCGTGACTCTGAGCGCATCAGTCCCGCCTCAGTCCAAACTGACATGCAATCAGTCGTCGAACATACAGAGATGGGCCCCGAAGTCAGTGACTGACTTGTCAGCCTGTTGTCACAAAGGTCCGACCCAATATGGATCCCACCCTTGAACAGCATTGCCGACAACTGAGTTTTGTCGGAGAACTGTGAAACCGACATCGCCGTTTTGTGTGTGTGTGTGTGGGGGGGGGGGGGGGGGGCGACTGATCCCGGCCTTGGCACTAGCCGCGAAATAGTCTTTGTTGCTTGCGCGGCGTTAAGCCCTAAATAACTAACTAACTAACCCGGCCTTGGCAGGTACCGGCAGGCAGCCAAACTGATAATTACAAAGAAGCGTTCTCGGGCACGGTATTAGTGTAGCTATGCAGAAAAAAAGAAAAGGTTCTAGCATTCTTTCTTTGTTCCTGAGATACTGTCCGACCTTGTGCCGTTGATAACACTGAGCTACTGTAAAAAGCTCACTTTCTACAGGTCTTGTACCATCGCAGTTCAAGAAGGCCGTTGTTACCCCTCTTCTGAAGAAGCCCGGTCTGGATCAGTTCTAATGAACTCAAGAATTATAGGCCTGTGTCAAACCTGCCTTTCATTTCAAAGATCCTAGAAAAAAAATCGTTTTGAAACAGTTGCAGAAACATCTGTCTGACAACATCCTGGTAGAAGTGTACCAGTTAGCATACCGGGAGGATCACGGCACGGAGACAGCTGTGCTGAGTGTCCTAGAGGGCCTCCTGGTTAAAGCAGACGAGAGACTTGTTTCTTTGATCGCCTTGTTGGACCTCAGCGCAGCATTCGACACGCTGGTTCATTCCGTTATCAGTGCTGCGACGGCTGGAAGTTACCTTCGGCACCAGGGGTACTGTACTTGTATGGTTTCATCTTATGTACATAACCGTTCTCAGTCTGTGGTCACTGATGGCATGTCTTCGGCTCCCGGTCCACTTGTGTTTGGGGTACCCCAGGGTTCCGTCCTGGGCCCCGTCTGGTTCACTCTGTACTCTCAACATTTATCAGATGTGATTCTGTCCCATAACTGTTTGTTTCACAAATATGCAGATGATACCGAGGTGTCACAGAGTGCACAACCAGCAGATTTCAGTTCTGTCCAGACAATCAGCGACGTTCTGACATGGATGAACAGCAACAAACTTATGCTGAATACAGACAAGACAGAAGTTACGCCTGTAGGGCGCTCCTTCACGTCTCGGTCTGGTGAGCAGTGACTCAGTCTCCACTGATGGTTGCGACATACCCTTCCTGAAATCCGTCAAGTATCTTGGTGTTAGGATTGATCGGTCGCTTTCTATGCAAGAACAGACCAGCTGCGTCTGCCGCGCCTGTTTTCTAGAACTCAGGCGTATCAGTTGCGTCAATTCGACCATTCCTTTCACAAAGTGCTTGTACAAAATTAGTTACTGCTCTCATAACCTCGGTTCCATGACACTTCAGCGCCACCATTTCAGCGCCACCAATTCAGCGCGACGAGTTTTCAGCGCCGTACATTTCAGCGCCGTACATTTCAGCGCCAAACGATTAGAGAGAAATGAGAGAGAGAGAGAGAGAGAGAGAGAGAACTAGCTAAACACATAAACTAGCTAATCACATTTTTTTAAACAAGTTAAACTTTAATGACAAATTATCTAAAACCCATGGTGTCCATTAAAATCACTAAAATCCAAATGGGTCGTTTGGTGTCTCTGCATTGTAAAACATGCCTAGTTGGCCTAAAACATGAACGCAAATGCAAGTCCCTCCATCGTGTCCATGAGAGAACGATCTGCTGCATTGTACTGCAGGATTATGGTTTTGATACACTTTTTTAAGTCTTTGTACTTTCGCCGCTTCGGGGCAGGAGCCTGACCTCCAATAAGACGCGTAACGTCAGGTTGAACCATCGCTTGCTCTTTTTTGAGGACTGCAATGAGCTTCCACAAATCTGGTGAGTACGCCCCTACGTGGTTCTGGAAAGCGTTGTGAAATCCTTCCACACTGTTGTTGGACTTCGCTGCATCCGAAAGGACTCGGTCATGCACATTCCACATTCCGATTTCAAAATGTGGTGAGTGACGGGGGCCACGACGACGAGGTCTGCCGATGTATGTGTCCTCAAACTAGTCAAATACTGGTTGGCCACGTTCGTCATAAAAAGGCGATGTAGGATCAAAGACAGTTTCGAAGGCATGCTCGACGTCTCCAGGAGGCAGATATGCCAAACCCGGCAGCATTCTCATCAATTTCGCGAAATTCTCGTCGTTTTTGTAGTCATTTGAGAGTAACTCACAACGGGGTAAATGAATGATCACTCACATCACGATTTGTAACTCACAACGGGGTATATGAATGATCACTCACATCACTTAAACCACGTAAAACAAATGCCCCCCCCCCCCCCCCACACACACACACACACACCCCACACCCCCGGGCTGAAATGTATGGCGCTGAAATGTACGGCGTCGAATTGTACGGCGCTGATAAGACGCGGCGCTGAAATGGTGGCGCTGAATTGTTGGCGCTGAAATGGTGGCGCTGAAATGACGTGTAACCCATAACCTCACGCCTCGACTACTGTAACTCAGCACTGGCTGGCCTCCCAGCAGAACAGTTAGGCCGCCTTCAAAGAGTTCAGAACAGCGCTGCGCGACTGGTGTTGGGCAAACCGGCGGAAGCGAGAGCACGTAACACCATTTCTGAGAGAACTCCATTGGCTATCAGTTCATTTCCGCCTTCACTACAAAATGTCTGTTCTGGCATTTCGTCACTTTGATGGTACTCTCCCACCATACCTTTCAGCTTCACTTCAGTGTCACCTGTACACCGTCGCGAACCCACCGGTCGTCGTCCGAGAGGATTCTCAAAACTATGATCAAAGACCGTAGATCTACGGTCTTTGCTATGATCCCCAAGCGCAACCTGAAATCTTCTGGCGAGCGCTCTTTCAGTTTTATCGCTCCAGCCTTTTGGAACTCCCTGCCTGCAGATCTGAGAAATGCGCCCACACTCTGTTTTCAAGAGCAATCTGAAAACGTTCCTTTTTTTGCAAAGCCTTCCAGTAATTCCCTCAGCCGCGTGTTGGTCTTTGTTGCTTGAGCGGCGTGAGGCCACAAATAACAAACACCAGTAATTTTCTATCTAACTAGTCAGTTTCACCAGTATATGTCCGTTCATCGTTGTATAATGTGCGTGAGTTGAGTAATAGGCGCATTGACTTTTTTTTTACGAAATGCGCCTTACAAATACCATGTATTATTATTATTTACACAGGAGGTGTATTTTGGCGATCGTCTCTTAGACTACAGCAGGGGTCACTCAAAAGAAAGGCGAATGGTCGTAAATGCCAGAGGAAAGGCGGTCGGGAGCCGGGTATATGTGGTCGTCCAATGGAGGTCGGAATAAGAAGGAAAATCTCTGTGTCGGGCAAAACGAGAGCCAAAAGTAAACGGGAGTCGGTCGCCCAAACGAGAGGTCGCCCAAGAGGTTCTACTATAATTTCTTGGACTGCAACACGCAGTGCCCGATTACGCACAGGTGTGCGTATGTGTACGCACAAAACTCTTAAATTGACGCACAAGTGTAAGAACAGCGCGTCACAGGGGGACGCGCGGTTTTGGTCTCGCCGTGACAGTCAGTCAGTGTTTTAACCAACTCTCTCCCGGAAACCCGATAAACAAAAAGCGATCGACAACTAGCGGCGGACACTTGCAGCATCGCATTTCCGCTGAGCAGTTGTGCGCAACAGACAGAATCTGATGTATGGACCCTCCAAATTTACAAAAGGACCCTCACAAATACGGAGAGAGGGTCATGGAGCCTTGTATTTTCGAATCACAGGGAACACTGGACAACAGGTGTGTGTGTGTGTGTGTGTGTGTGTGTGTGTGTGTGTGTGTGTCAAGTGAACCTAAGATCAATACTGCACACTTGACAGAATAAACTATGAAGTTGCCGAAATATTCAGCCACAGGCCTTCTATTGCTACGGGTATTGCTGGTGTCATTCGTGTATCAGAAGATCAGGTCGATTGTAGGCTAATAGAGGAGCCGGGGTGGCCGAATGGTTACTTACTTACTTAGGCCCCTGGCTCCACGTGGAGCATAGGCCATCGACAACCCTTCGCCATCGCACTCTGTTCTGGTGGCCGAATGGTAAAGCGTTGGATTTCTAATGCTCGGGTCGTGAATTCGTATCCCGGCTGGGGCCAAATATGTGTACTGGCTTTTTCATCGTTGCCCCGTCTTTGATATCACCCGGATGTGGTGGAAAAGGACGTTAGACCCCCAAACACCCACCCACCGCTGCAGACTAATAGGCTTAAAAGGCTTAGCAAGGAGAGTATGGCGACATGCGGGTGTGCGTATGTATACACACAGAGTAGACTAGTTCTCACGGTACTTACATAGTCGTGTCCACCGCTGGTTTTCACCATTTCTGGTGCCAGGTAATCTTTTGTTCCACAGAACGAGTACGTCCTCGGATTCTGTAGACAGACACCATTTACTGACTTGTTAGGATCATGATTAATACGTTCCTGAGTTGTAGAACTGTACATGTATGCCAGGCTACTTGGACGTTATTGCATTCATTTTCAGTGATGGGGGGTGGGGTGGGGGGGGGGGCCTTTTATGTTTTAAAGGACCTGGCAGGATGGGACTGTGCTAGCCGCGAAATAGTCTTTGTTGCTTGCGCGGCGTTAAGCCCTAAATAACTAACTGCCGTGACTGATGGGGGGGGGGGGGACAAAATGATAAACGTGAAACTGATATCAAAAAGAGAAAGTGAGAACTAAGCGAAACCTGCAAAGTCTAAAACAAGTGCCACTAGTAGTCAGGGTTCAAACGGGAAGTTAAAGACAAAATTCCCAAACTTTTCCCAAACGATGTCCCTTCGATTGCCCTGATGCTAAGGGACATAACTCACTGGCGCGGCATAGCAGACGACGCTTTCCGTTTTCCTGTCGCACACACTTTTCTTTTTTGTTTGTCTTTCCGAATTTTATTTCAGACATACAAAAAAATTCAACCAGGCGTTCAAGACTCTGTAGCTCAACTGCATTGGACACAATCTCTAATTGTTCAAAGACATTCAAAGACATTTTCACTTACATCTCAATATTCGAAGATATTCACAGAGATGAACGGACCCCTTCAAAATTCAAAAAGATTCAAAGACTTCAAAGACTTGTACGAACCCTGCTAGTTAATTGGTCTGTGCATTTTACATCCCTATATTCACATATTCAGGAGCTTTCCGGGTTTTTTCTTTTCTTTTCTTTTTTTCCTTTTTTTTTTTTTGGGGGGGGGGGGGGGTAGAGAGAGAAAGCTAGACCGACTGGCACACAGATACACACTGTACCTGTTCTGTTGTCAGAAATATCTTGGTGAAGCCGAAGTCCGTCAACACAAGGTGCCCGTCAGCATCCACCAAAATGTTCTCCAACTTCAGATCACGATATATGATGCCCAGCTGAAAATAAGAGATAACAAGTAAATATATAGAATCATTTCTTTTTTCTTTTTCTTTTTTTCTATCAGTTGTCGTAAGCTGAGAGTTCACCAAGCTCTACAGAAGAATCGAGAAAATTATTGACCTCTACTTGCATTCAATAACAGTTTCCGAGATTTTTCGGGGAGCCGGGGTGGCCGAATGGTAGAGCCGGCGTTGGACTACTAATGCTCGGGTCGTGAGTTCGTATCCCGGCTGGGGCCAATTATTTGTGCTGGCTTTTTCACCGTTGCCCCGTCTTTGATATCACCCGTATGTGGTATGTGTGAGTCAGCCCGGCAACCGAGTGTCGGAATTTGAAGGTCTCTGAATGTTGCAATACTTACCGATATTGTATAAAGGTAACTCACACCATCACTAAGTGAATAGATTCTAGAATACATGTATATTGTGTAGCAGTCTGCAGTGTGTGCGTGTGTGACAGAATCTGATACTTACATCATGCAGCGTTTCCAATGCTAGGGTAATTTCTCCAACATATATCCGCACGTGATCCTCTTCGAAGTGATTCTGCATGCCCCAGTGAGTATACAGATCTCCTCCATTTACAAAGTCTGCAACAGCAACAAATAAATAACACACCAAAAAAATAAGCATATAGAAAGTACTGTGCGTCCCGCATAGTGTGTCACAAAGAAAGTCCTTACATATCGAAAATAAGCGAAATAGTCTTTGTTGCTTGCGCGGCGTTAAGCCCTAAATAACTAACTAACCTATCGAAACCTGCTCATTCTTGAACGTGTAGTCATGTACAGCCTTCACAAAAAGTTAAGGACCACTTGCAAATATCATTCAACATTCTGCCCGCGTTGTTTGGGCCCAAATCGCACGCCATACAAATCGCACGCCATACGGAACAAGGCTGACGCGCACCATGGGGCCGGAACTGGCAGTCAGCTGTGCGTACGCTGCGAGTGACACATAGAATAAGCGACTTCTTCCTCGTGGGACTCCGTGGCGCAACGGTAGCGCGTCTGACTCCAGATCAGAAGGTTGCGTGTTCGAATCACGTCGGGGTCACGAAATTTTTTTTCTTCTTTTTTTTTTGTGTGTTCTGGCATTTCCACCTGACCAAACCTTTGAACTGTTATTTTTCGATTTTAAAATAAAACTTTTCTAAAATTCGTAAGAAAATTATTTATTGCAGGACAGTAGGTGATGTCCATCAGCCCTGTACAGTTAAAAGCTGAAGTATCCAATAATAATAATAATAATAAATTGAACGGTAAACACCACCGTGATTGTCAGGTTTAACACTCAGTCTAAACTAACACATGACACTCAGCTTTGTAAATATTTAAAAAGTCATTTACAAAGTGAGAATTACAAAACTGCTGACAGTTCAGTTCTTCCGGCAGCCGATCAGTGAATACTGATATAATTACTCATGCTGGACCTCTTTTCATTAATTTTGGTTTTTGTTCATTCATTCTTTTTTCAGTATTCATTCATTTATATTTATGCATTCAAATAATTAAAACAGTTAAATCCTTTGATCAGCCAGATGCATACATTCAAGCTTCTTAGCTATGTGGGCAGAAGAAAAGTATGATACATTCCATGAAACAACGCTTAGCCCAGTAAAAATTCGTGCATCAGTGTTTGTGAATTTCACTGAAATTAGTCAGTGAAGCACTGTCGTGAGGAAAAAAAATTAAATGGACACATCTGTGTAAAAGTGTGACTGTGGGGCCACTACTCACGAAAAAAAGAAACCCTGGCGAAGAAAAAAAATTTCGTGACCCCGACGTGATTCGAACACGCAACCTTCTGATCTGGAGTCAGACGCGCTACCGTTGCGCCACGGAGTCCCATGTGATGCTGGAGTGATTTTTAACGCTATGAAGTGCGTATGACTCGCTGTCGGTATTCGCTTGGCAGCTGTTGGGATTTACTGGCTTGTTACAAACTGATGTTGCCTAAACAAGCCGTCGATCGTTTTTGTTACAAACAACAAATCGTATGATACAGAGGAAATACACGGAGCACTTGTCCGGGCACTGCGCAGCGGATTTACTTGGCTCCACGATCTCGCAGTGGGTTATCAACAGTCCGTCCTGATGGTGCTCGCCCGGCGACTACATCCAGTTTGAGATTGATTCGACTATGTTTTTACAACACCTGAAAATGTGCGCATTGGCCTAATTGTAGCAAATAAGCTGCACATTTCCTTAATTCTCAAAACTTGGACTTCAAACTGTTTGACTGAAATCCAGTCCCCCCCCCCCCCCCCCAAAAAAAAAAAAAAAAAAATCTCCCGCCCACTCATTCCCCGTTTTATTTGTAAACTTCTCAGCATTGAGTTTTTTTCTTTTTCATCATCATCAGACTTGAGCACGAGGGTGTGTAGAGTTCAGTAATAGCAAGCACTGTACCCATAGTGAGGGTGGGTGGGTGTTTAACGTCCTTTTCTACCACATAAGGGTGATATCAAAGACGGGGCAGCGAGAAAAAGGCCAGCACAAATATTTGGCCCCAACCGGGATTCGAACTCACGACCCAAGCATTGAAGTACCCATAGTGAAGAAATGCTTGTGTGGAGACTGAAATATGACAGTCAGTTTAGTCTAAGTCATCGTCATTAGCTTGCTTTACGTCCTATGGCTTTTAGCCCTTAAAGGACAAGTTGTTCCTGGCGTGTGTCTTTGGCTGCTTGGCTGGGCGAGTGTCTTTGGGGTGTGTGAGGACTGTTTTGCTTAGCTTTGGGCAACTTCAGGGGGTCTCTGCTTGGCTCTCAGATGCCTGGTCTGGGTTTTTCAGTGCCTCAGTCTGTTCTGTCATCCGTACTTCTGGCTTTAGATCATCACTGGGGTGTCCCCTCGCTCTTTGGTGTCAGAACCATTTTGTCAGATCTGATCTGACGATCGCGTCGGCCAGGGTTCTCACTGGCCTATCACCATAGTCTAAGTGTGCGTTCAGGGTTCATATGTATGAGGAATTTTGTGCTTACCATCACACCATCATCTACTTCTCTCTCTCACACACACACACACACACACCGTCAATGAGATACATGTACAAGACAAACACAGCCTGATAGAAAGACTATCCTGACAAACCACATAATCGGCATTGACAACATAGAAACCAAGACACATTGTTCAAGATTCAACTGCTTTATGCACAAACAAATCCTCTCTCTCTCTCACTCACTCGGTCCTTTCTCTCTGACCCTCTCTCTCTCTCTCTCTCTACTGTGGCATCTTTTTTTTCTTCTGCTTCCGTTTTGTGACTGTCTTTCGGGCACCTTCCTTTTTCTTCTGTTTATATGTACTGTCCCCAGCATTCGGTTTTGGTGTGTCCGCTGACAGCTTTCTCCTGAGATAATGCATAGCACAAAACTTGTTAGGATAAAATATGGCCATGCACACAAAATATGCCACTGTTAATGCAGTTCAAGTTTCAGCCTGAAAAATCTGCCTAAACCCTGAAGAGGCCAGCATGCTGTCTCTAAGACTGATGTCACACAGGAATTTTTTTAATCCAAACAAACAACAAGCATGACATTTTTCTGTGTGACATGCGGCTACGTGCCTTTGCCCTGAATTTTCTGGGGCATGTGTTGAGCTGGTTTTTTATGTTTGTTGAAACGCCTCCCATTTGCGATGAGCTTAACCCATGCTCTGCACAAGACAGCATGTGATTTTTCTGGCTAAGCTGTGCACTGAAAACAATCTTTGAATTCTATCCAGCAATCATATTTCTAGCCTTAAAGTTTTCTGCACATATGTCTGGCATAACCCACATAAAAAACAAACAAACACCTGAACTGAACAGTAACCAACGTAAACTGTTTCTGAGGGAGTTATTTCATCTAGACCCATACAAATAGTGAAATGAATATCTGTCAGTTACAAGTACAGGAACATGGAAAAGAGCGCAGAAGTCTTGTTGCAACTACAGTCGTAGCTCAGGTAGAAGGATTTAATAGAATTAATTTCTGTTTGGACATGTCAGCCTAAAAAAAAAAGAAAAAAAAGGCAGATGCATTTAAGAATCCACATAAGATTTGCTTTATTGTCATAGCTATTATTTCTATGACAATCAGTTCATCATAACTCCTGTATTTCATTAACAAACTGAACATTATTATGGAAGATAATATACCTTTTCTTTCCAGGTTCATCTTCATAAAGGACTGTGGCAATCCTCTTCCTCTTCACAGGGATCTTTTGCTTTTTCTCCTGCCTAAACGAGATACACACAGAAAGGGGGAAAAAAACAAACACGTGAAAAAACAGCTTACAAATTCTAAGAAAACACACAGACATCTCTGAAATAGCAACAGCAAACATTAGTTGTGACTATCTTCCTCACAGCCAATACAGACTTTTTCCAGCTGACTCTTTTATTCTAATTATAGGCAGCTGTCTGTGTGGTTGATGGACAGGGAGGCACAGACTGAGACATCACAGCCAGAATCAGCAGGGCAAGAGCAGCCATGGTCATGCTGAAGAATATCTGGGCATCAAAAGTTATCAGTACAAGAACCACACTTTGCATCTTCAACTCCAACGTGAAGTCAGTTCTGCTCTACGAATGCGAAACATGGAGGCTAACAAAGACGGCGCAGCAGAAGATCCAGACATATTTCAACACCTGTCTGAGGTGCATCTTCAACATCTGGTGGCCAGAGAAGATCCGAAACGAAGAGCTATGGGACAGGGAGCGAGCGGGACACGAACCACTGGCCAAGCAGATCCTGAGGAGGAAGTGGGGCTAGATTGGACACACTCTCAGGAAGCCAGCATCCAGCACCACACGCCAAGCCTTGACATGGAATCCGCAGGGAGAAGGAAGAGAGGCCGGCCTCGCAACAGCTGGAGGCGGGACACTGAGGCAGAGCTATGCAAGCAGGGGATCAACTGGACTGGAGTGGCAAGAGTAGCCCAGAACAGAGTGCGAAGGGTCGTCGATGGCCTATGCTCCACTTGGAGCCATGGGTCTTAGTAGTTAGTTCGTAGTATAGGCAGCTGTCTCATTTCGCAAGGTCACATTATCATCACATGTGCACATTTACACAATTCACATTAACACTATACATGTACTACCATTATATGCATCTGAAAAAAAGGCGTAAGTCCACTGTGCTTAGATTTTTTTTCCCCCAGATAATGGTAGCAGACACCAACTGCCCAATGAGAATACTCTACCGTGTTGGTTTCTTCAGCTTCAGCATGTACGGTGGGACATCACACCCAGCCTCTCTCATAATGTTGGCAATACTGTAAACAAAAAGTAATGTTTTTTCTTTATACTATAAAAAAAATCCCCCCAAAAAACTAAAAACAATATTAAAAAAAGTAGAATAGGATGAGCCATCCCAAAGGAAAGAAGTGCAGGAGTTCCCA
Organism: Batillaria attramentaria; assembly: GCA_018292915.2. Lineage (NCBI taxonomy): Eukaryota > Metazoa > Mollusca > Gastropoda > Batillariidae > Batillaria > Batillaria attramentaria. Next base: position 5,090,361 of record JACVVK020000005.1, on the reverse strand, counting down.
TCAACTGTCGTGAACATAAAAATCTGGATTACTTGAATCAGTGTTTAATGTTCCAACTTCTTTGACTGCAAGCAAATACAAGACCAAACACAAAAAAATCGAAAACCTCTCATCCTCTAATTTAATTCCAACCACCACCATTCCCCCGCCTTCCTAAAAAGACAAAAACAAATAAACATCACAACTCACGTTCTGAGGATGGGTGACATCGTCTTCTGTGAAGAAAGTCACTGCTCTGCCAGTACGACCTGCTCGACCAGTCCTACCTGCAGACAAGCAGGAACACTTTACAATGAGCTACATGTATTAACAGGGAAACATGACTGTTTGAAAACACACAACTCCACTTGTTTCCCCAAGCTCTTGTCTTCCCACAGTTTTCTGCTTATGTTTATTCATTAGCCAAAAGCTGAAACATGTGACTTGGGAGCAGTGCTGTGATCTAAAACAGCAAACTGAAAGAATGTTTAATAGTTTTTGCTGCTGTAGTTGTCGTGGTAATGAGAGAGCAAAATGTCATCTCCAAAACAAAGTACACGTATGTCCCCATTCAGACAAACCTATTCTGTGAATGTAGCTGACAGCTGTGGTTGGAAAGTCATAGTTAATGACTAAGTTGATTCCCTTGAAGTCGATACCGCGTCCCATCAGCTCTGTGCAGATCAGCACCCAGATTTTCCCTTCCACAAAGCTGCGGACTGTGTTGTCTCTCTGAAATGACAAAAAGTTAACGTGCATTAAAAAGATATACAGATGTGTATAAAATATTATATGAATGTATATATACATACCAAAAAAAATCACTTCCTTGGATCCAGGACCTCATTTTAACACACACACTCAATAACCGTGGACATGTCCTTGCTAACCCTAAAAGACATTTGTCCTATATACTGTCCACTATGGCACAGATATGATAGGACATGAATTATGTCCACCTTGTTTTGCTGAGAACAGAATTTTTCGGACTACCTCTCAGCATAAGAGAAATTAATTCAGTGAGACCAGGGTTAAGAAAGTAATCAGACATTATGAAGGTGAGTCAGTCCATGATCAATGTCCAGCACAGATATAAAGCCATGGCCATTTACCGTATGTTACCATTCAAAACAGTAACTAAGCATTTGGATTTGTTGATTATTCAGGTTGACAAATCCACATGCTCTGATTATGCCATTTGTGATGGAACTTCTGTGTTGTGTCATTTCTTCCTCACTTCAAAGTTTTATTTACATGAAGGTGTGACCGACTGTACCTGAAGCTGTGTTCTGTCAGCATGGATGACATCCACATTGATCCCGTCATAGATGAACTCGCTGAACAGCTCCTTGGCTCTGTCTTTGGACTGAACGAATATCAGTACTGGGGGCTCGATACCCTGTTAAATGATGTAATAATAACTGTCAATTGTGTTGGCACTTTACCCAATTTGACTTAGCTAAAACACCCGCTGAATCCAACACGCACGCTGCCTGAAGCCCATGCATTCTCTCGCGCGCTAGACATGAACACTTTACCATAACATGTTGCGAAGGGTCAGCTCAGCAATTTCAGTTTTAGAATTCAGAACTGCATTTATTTTCTACATTTTGAAATAATTCGCTTGCGTATGTGTCATCGTGCTTAAGAAAAGACCCTGAAAAACCACCACAAAGACAGTGCAATTATTTGCATTAAGTCACACGTACCTTCCTGATGAGATCACGCAAGGCAAGTCTTTTGCCAGACTCGTTGCCCACGAAGAGTAACTCCTGTTTGACCAGATGGGCTGCTGCGTTCCTGGAATCACATACACCAAACTGGTTTGAGACATACTTTTGTGAACAGTTTACAACCGTCAAATACACGCTAAACACACCATCCCCTTCCTGCACTTTTGGTCTCTCTCCGATATTTGTGTGTAACTTGTCCACCACAGTGGAAGAACAATCAAACACGGACAGTAGACCTTTAATAACTGTTTGAAAAACAACAACAACAGCAACAGCAAAAAAACAACAGTGTTCTGATACCAAGGAAAGTTGTCCTGCCCTCTAACCTGCTCACTAGTCAGTAGCACAATCTTCTGTACTAATGCTGGAGACATCAATTTCATTAAACATGATCCATCCATCCAAGTATTCCAACCAACCAATCATCCATTCATCTCTCTCTCTAAAACACACACACACACACACACACACAGCCACATCTCACCTTGCCCCAACAGTGACCTGCACCACATTGTCCAAAGTCAGCTTGCACCACTCCTCAACATCATGTGCAAAGGTCGCACTGAACAACGCCCGGCATATGTTGTTTGACGAGCAGGCATTGTAAATCACAGCCAGCTGAGTAACATAACGAGAATGTCAAGCCACGTGAATACTAAAGGTATGGTAGTGTGTATGCCACACAGTACTAAAGTCTGTGTGCTAACATGCATCATATATGCTAGTAAATCCAACGGTTGAAATAAACCAGGGCTTAAACTGGTCCATGATCCAGAAGGAGGGAAAGCGTTTAGTATTTACTGATAAAGTAGCAGAGCCATGAGTGCTAGGGATGTCCGAGAGCATGCGCCCCCAGAATTTCTTTAAAAATCAGTAGAATTTGGTGCATTTTGGCATGATTTTAAATGCCTCAGTAGAGGAAAACCCCTTTTTTTTTAAAAGGAAATGTTTTAGAAATACACTGTGGACTAAAATCTGTGCAATTTCGTGCACAAGGTATAATTTTAAATGCTTCAAAGGAGGGAACATACTCTTTAGGGGGAGGAGAATTTTTAGCCAAAGGTGGAAATCTGCCAAAACATGGAAGATTTCAAGCGCTGACAAACAAGAGTACTGACTCACCCCCACCCCTTTCTAAAGGCCAACTACAGAAACTGAATCAATTTATTACTCAACAAAACTATATACAGCCAACCAGAGTCCTACTAGGACAGAGAAACAGATACAAAAGGGAACAAAACATTTGAATGTTTTTCATTTTTTGAGTATTGAACATAGTCAACAAAGTTCCACATTGTAACAGCTTTTACTATTTTTGATCGAGAAACCAAAGATGTGAACATTTTCCATTTTCTGTGTATCAAACATATCAAAATTTATTCCACACTATAACAGTTTTTACTATTTTAAAAAGAGAGAACCTGAAACACTGGTAAAAATACAACAGAATGTGAAAATCTAACCTGATCTCGGAATCCCATGAATCCACTTTCAAACAGCTTGTCAGACTCATCAACCACCAGCCACTCCACTCTAACAGAATAGAAATAAAAAAAATAAATATTTCAAGCACACACCTTGGTAAAACCTCAAACTGGAAGCAAAAACAAAAACAAAACAAAAAACAATCAGCATTCATATTCCAAAAAATTAATACAGACATTATTTCTGATTCAGTAGTTCAGCTTACCAAACCGATTAATTAGCTGCGGCAGCCAACTCCTTAAATCTGATTTCTCACCTGCTTAAGTTGATGAGTGGAGGATCATGTTTTAGAAGAAACACAAGTCGATTGGGTGTAGTGACCAGCAGATCTGTAAGTAAATGTATATGAAACTCACTTAAACCAGAACATGGTTGAGGCATACTGTATTTAAAAAAAAGAAAAGAACAAAAGTTTATGTACAGAACAATGCACACACGGAGGCGCACACACACAGAGTCAGAGGCACACGTACACACACAGAGAAGAGAATGAGTAAATATTTTTGTTCAAACTTACCAAAGTTCTGCTTAGACTTTGGTCCAAACTTATTTGCTGCAGTTGTGGCTTTTTCAATGTAGCGACACCTGAACCCAATACCTTCTGAAAGCTGCCGACACACCTGCAGAATCTGTGTTGGCAGAAAAACATACAGTAACTATATATTTTTCTTTAAATCCAGGATCAGATATTCTGTACAGTATACTGATTCCCGGCGTAAACAGCACTTGTACTGGTCATTCAACAATTGCAAGAAGTTGTCAAAACATTCAACTGGCAATATATTTGTAACGCATGCTCTTCACGCATTCATGTAGCTAAATGTAAACAGCTTGAACTGAACATGTACTGTCATGCATTATCATTCTGGTTTTAGAGCATCTACAGGTCTGTCATTTCACACTGCTGTGATCTACCAAATGCTAAACAGTAAGGACTGGTATAAAACAGATTGCAGTTTTGAGGAGCGTGGGTGGGTGGGGGTTTTGGGGGTTTAACACCCTTTTCCACCACACACGGGTGATGTCAAAGACAGGGCAACAATGAAAAAGCCAGCACAAATATTTGACCCCAGCCAGGATACCAACTCACCGCCCGAGCATTATAAGTCCAACGCTCTACCATTCGGCCACCCCGGCTCCTGTTTTGAGGAGCATTACCTGACCAAAGACACAGTGGCAAAGTTAATACATGTAAAAGGGAAACATAATATAAAGTTTATCGACTGGGGGAAGTTACCTGTTTGGCGAGCTCTCTGGTGGGGGCAAGGATCAAGGCACGGAAGCCCAAGTTGCGTGGTTCTCGCAGGTGGTGCAGAATGGGGATAACAAAGGCTGCAGTTTTTCCTGATCCAGTTGGGGCTTGGGCCATAATCTCACGGCGCTGACAGGAACAAAAAATCATAACAATCAAAATCATTTAATAAGCTGGAGGTTGGGGAGTTTTACTTCATTTTTGTTATTTTTTATTTTTATGTTCACTGATGTGTTGATTTTATTCATTTATTTTGGGAAGGTGGGGGGGGGGGGGGGGGAGGGTGTACCAAGTCAACCAAGTTGTATTCCATTGCCCTTTGAGAAAAAAAAAATGCATTTAACAAAAACAGCAGACAAAAGGCAGGGCAACAGTAGACTTTTATGAATTGGAAGAGTACTCAGGCACCATATACAGCTGTGATTCTAAGATCTGGGACACTTTACAGGCATGCTCTAAACTGCTTAATTTCTAAACACCTCATCTTCCCCCCCCCCCCCACACCCTTCCCCCCAAAAGACAAACAGGTGATAATCAATCACATTACCACTACCAGACTGTACTGCAGACCCACAGAACAGAAGCAGTTAAGGAGTCAGTACTGCAACTATGAAGTTAAAAGACAAAAGTAAACTTAAAGCATCAGGGCTCCCTAAACTGTGCGTCTGTGCGTAATTTACGCCCTTTGAGAAAAAAAAAAATGCATTTAACAAAAACAGCAGACAAAAGGCAGGGCAACAGTAGACTTTTATGAATTGGAAGAGTACTCAGGCACCATATACAGCTGTGATTCTAAGATCTGGGACAATTTACAGGCATGCTCTAAACTGCTTAATTTCTAAACACCTCATCTTCCCCCCTCCCACCTTTCCCCCCAAAAGACAAACAGGCGATAATCAATCACATTACCAGACTGTACTGCAGACCCACAGAACAGGAGCAGTTAAGGAGTCAGTACTGCAACTATGAAGTTAAAAGACAAAAAGTAAACTAAAAGCATACACGCTACATACATCTATCATAACAGGTATAGCCTGCATTTGTATTGGGGTTGGCGAGTCAAAGCCCGCTTTGTAGATGTTAGCCAGCAGTCGTGGCTGCAGGTTGTACGTTGACTGAAGCTGATCAAATGACGTGACAGGATCAGGGATGTCTGTTCCATGGACATGAATCCTGTTCACATTTCGGAGTTTATTCATCTGTTTAAAAAAAAAAAGAAAAAAAGTCAGGATTAACATTCTACTTAAATCATGCAGCACTCAGATTAACATCCCCCCCCCCCCCCAACACACACCAAGATCTTCTTAATAGATCTAGACTCTGAATTTCTCATGAGGGACGAAAGTGAATGCGGATAGTTTCCATGAGGTGCATGATCAATGCACCCATGGTTCTTTGCCTCAGTCATGCACCTCAGTTCTTTGCCTTGATCAGCCAAATCTTCTGCATCAAAACGGACTCAAAACTCCACAATGAATACGGAATGTTCTGCACTAGTAACTTAAGATGTTTGTATACTAATACATGTATTATGAAACTGGGGATACACATTTCAGTTACAATCCAGTCACCTCTTGTTTTTTCAGCTCACAAGCAGCTGTCTTGGTTCTCTTTCTCTTCCTTCGTGTTGACCCTGCTATGGCATTTTCTGGTCTACCTGGAATGTGCTGCACGGCTGGCTCACTGGGTTGGCTGGCTGTACCAGCAACTACGCAAGAGAGAACAAAAACAATGTCACGTCGCCGACTAACATCAACGATCCTGTAAGCATTTGCTAACATTCAGAATTACTCCATACTGTCTGAATCAAACAAATAATCAATAAATCAAACTTTGGATTGGGAATTACAGGATTTATCCTGATGTATGTATGTCCAACATACCCGCACAGGCAGCCGGTTTTCTGGTACCGGCACAAAGTTTTCGAAACACGTCCATGTGGGATTGAATTTGAAACCGGAAATGGCAGAACGTAGGCAATCGGTTCTCAACGCGTGCATATTTGCGCAATAGAGCCGAGCAGCACCTTACAGCAATCTCCCCCGTAGAACCATAACAAGCGACTGCCCTGACAGAGATGATATACCAATGCGGCGAGCGAGAGCTTTGCGCGAATCATTTGCAAGCATGGCCGCGCAAAGGAAGCAGGCGTCTGCTAGTGCCTCTCCAAACATCGGAGAAAATCTAGAAGAAACCAAATCGCTTCACTTCGAGTTTGAACCATTTAATTGCCAGCCAGGTGAAATTACAACGGAAGACAAGGTTCTTTTCGTTGACAGAGAGCTGAGGAAACTGCAGACATTTTGCGTGCAGTCAGGATACAGTGCTGCACAGGTTGAATGCTTTGCTGAGTGTTTTAATGAATCTTCATCGAAAGTGCTGATCAGCAAGTGGAAACGGCGAGGAGTGGGAGTCGTATTGTTTGCGGTTGCCTGCCTGCTTCTTCATCAGTTTGATCCAGCCTGCCGTTTGGCTGCTGCAACGGCAAGATCAGGTGTTATCAAAGTAAGTGTGTTACTGTTCGCCTCCGGTTAAATCACTTTTTAACGGCGTGGGCGTACTCGTATTCGACTCCTATAAGCTCTTCTCAAGCATTCTAGCTCAAGTTTGAACATTTTCAAGCAAACACCTTTCACTCCACATTTCGTCCCCGTGTGCAGTGCAGAGCTGAGCTTGTGTGAAGTTTGGAGACCTCAAAGGGGATATCGGTAACAATTATAATAAGCGGTGAGCCGGTGTGCTTTGACTGAACTTGAAAATCTGAGGTGGACCCATTTTTGCTTGCTAACTTAGATTTTCAAGTTCAAAGCACACTCACCGCTTATTGTTACTGATATCTCCTTTGACGAGGTCTCCAAACTTCACACAAGCTCTGCACTGCACACATACACAGGGACGATTCACGAAATGTGGAGTGAAAGGTGAGACTGATCCATTTTTGCTTGAAAATGTAGAATGCTTGACTCAGAAGAGCTTAGGAGTCGAATATCAGTGAAAATCTGCATGAAACTTAACCCTGTGATCTCCCGGCTGGGGCCAAATATTGTGCTGGCTTTTTCATCGTTGCCCCGTCTTTGATATCACCCTATGTGGTGGAAAAGGACGTTAAACCCCCAAACACCCATGCACCCACCCTTAACCCTGTGATCAAAGACCCTACATTACTAATAGTGATGTAGGGTCTTTGTTGTGATTTTACGCCGTTAAAAAGTGATTTAACACCCCTCCCCCTCCTCCTCCCCTCCTCCAGTTTCGGTTTTACTAGTGCAGTATTTGGCTTTTTGAGTGAAGCAAAATTAATGGGACTCTTTTCGTAGGTGCTGTGTTTATTTTTAACATATTTTTGAAAGTACAGTATATCTCAGTCCGAGTGGCGAATAATCTATCGTTTTTTTTGTGTGTGTGTGTTTTTTTTTTCATAAGTTACAATAGCATAGTTAAGAATCAGTACAGTTTGTAAATAAAATTTAAAAGGGGGGGGGGGGGGGAGAGAAAACACATTTTCAGCTCTTGCATTGCATACATAGAAATGCACTGTGTATGACCCTAAGTAGTTCAGCTAGTAAAAATGTCGGCCATTCAGTGAATCACTTTTTCAGTCTTGCACGCAAGTTGTTACAAGTTCGTGAGACTATTTTTAGAATCAATTTCCATAATTAGATTGATTGCTGCCAATTTTCATCTGGCCAGATCGCTTTTGGAAACAGTTATTACATTACTGAACAGGTCTAGCAAGCAGTGACTGCCTTTGCCTGCACACCCTGTATTTTCTATGGGCCCCAGGGTCTGTATTGATTTTTTGTCTTCTGCATTAGCATCCATTCCAGGAGACAATTTCTTGCATCACTGCCCTCATAATTGATGGTCATAACTGAGTTGGCTGAGAGCACTATGGTGTGCCTGCAGGCCACATAAAGTTAAAATAAATTTAGTTTTTAAACTACAGCCTGTGATTTGAAGGCATATATATAAATATGTTTCTTTTATTATAGAAAAATTCGAAAAGTTAATAACAATGGCATATGATAATAGTTCTTAAAGTTTAACGGCTCCGTATGAAAAGTACAAAAAAGAATATAACTCATTATTGTTTGAATTTAGCTTTGTGATATTTATTGAAAACTTCCGTTTCATTTGCATTTATTGGCAGTCATATAAATGTTATGTTCAGTCATATAAATGTTATGTTCGGAGATTTTTTTTTAAAAGAAAGTAAAGTATTTTCTCCCAGCCTTCTGTAACTTTTGTTTGCATACCATCCAGGAAAATATTTTTTGAAAATAAAGTTGATTAAATTTCACAAATATTTCGCATTGTAATATGTAGATTATCTGAATAAAAGTAATGAGCACATGCAATTAGATAATGTGCCCCTGTACCATTTTCATGCTTTTGTTGTTGTTTTTTGCTTTGTTTTCAGCTCTTGCCAGTGTGGGATTGGACAGAGCTTTACCACAGTACCTGCCTGTTCACAAACCCTTTGTACAGGGATCCCAACAGACTTTTTGCAGAGGACTGTCAGGTATTTCACAAATCATACTGTCTTATTTGCTTTGGTTTGTTTGTTTTGGGTTTGTTTCTTTGTTTGGTTTGTTGGGTTTTTGTTTTGTTGTTGTTTGTTTGTTTGTTTGTTTGTTTGTTTGTTTTGTTTGTTTTTTGTTTGTTTGTTTGTTTTGTTTGTTTTTTTTTGTTTTTTTTGGGGGGGGGGGCTTTTGTGTTATTTTTCTGTTTTGGGTTTGTTTGTTCTTTTCCAAGTTTTACAGTAAATTTAAGACATAACAGCAATACAAAGGCAAAAACAGGACAAAAAACAATTCACACACACACACACACACACACACACACACACAAGCTTGCAAATCTGAAGACATAACCAATTTACAAAACAATGATAAGCAACCAGTGGAACACAACGCACAAATTGTATGGACTTTCAGTGTAATTCAAGTATTAAGTATCATATCCCTGTGAAAAACAGATCCTCTTCTCACTGGTACATGTACATGTAATTCACAGGTGTGTGAAGGTGTGCAGAACATCAGAAGGGTGCGTGGATTGAATGCAGCAGATGTTGTGGAGCAGTACTTCAAAAGAGATCTGCCCATCATTGTTGAAGATGGTCTGCATGACTGGGACGCACAGTCTATGCTCACCATCCATGACCTTGCCCATGTAAGCCACTGCTTTGATGTGTCTTCCACACACTCCATTTCACTTGCCACACAGCCGAAGATTTTGTCTAAACGTTGTATTTCTGATGTAAGAAGTCTGCAAGTGTGTGAAACCACCAGTGTTGCTGTGGCAGCTGGGACAGAATAATAGAGAGTAAAAACAAACAAATAAAGAAGAAAAAAATTGTTTGGAGATTTAACCCCCCCCCCCCCCAAAAAAAAAAAAAAAAAACCCAAAAAAACCAACAACAACAACAAAACCCGAAAGCTCAGCATGCTTTGAGGATCAGAGACAAAATTAATCTCATTTGTGTATGAGAGTTCATTGTTTGATTTTCATGCTTATGTGTTGAGGAGTAGTTCATTGTTGCACTCATATAAACATAATTATCTAGCTTAACTGATCATGATTTTCTTGATCAACAGATATATGAGACGGATGATGTCCTGAAATCCTCTGGAGGCTGTGGCTTCTCTAGCAACATTCGCAGCAAGCATGGTGGCCACAGGGATTTGCTGCACAAAATCCTTAGAGAAAATCTTACAGAATTCTATGCTCACTGGTGAGGTTCATACGTTGTCACTTGAGACGTCTTCCCAGCAGTGTAATTTAACTCAGTTTCTACCAAGTAAGTCCTGGTTTGTGCACCAGTGACCTCAATAAAAAAAAAACTTTTAATGAATTCATGCATGTCTGCATGGATTTAAATTTGGCTTAGTAGGAGTGTTGCACTTTGATTATACTCGTGTTTGCCGCGGTAAGAGCCATCAAGAAACCGTTAAACTTGTCTTATTTTCGCATACAGGACCAATTTATACCAAAGAAAGAGTAAAAGCCATGGGATACTCATGCGTGATATGACATGTGTTAACTAGCACGGACATGCTATTTTTGGGAAATGGTGGTTTGCTCTTGATCAACTGCATTTCAGCAGTATGTATTGAACCACTATTCCAGGACTTTACATGGTGCATGCTGACTTGCTAGAGAAATTCAGTTCTGCTTTTTCTTGTTGCAGGGAGAACTGTCAGCTGTCAGCAGCTAAGGCATTCCGCTGGTTCTATAAACAGCCCTATTTCTTGCCATATGCTGTGGAAACATCTCCATCCAACTGGGTTTTCATCTCATCCAACTATGTTGGGAAACTGTTCAAAGTGGTAAAGGACAGTTATGACCTGTGAACAGAAAGTTCAACCATAATAAGTTTTCTGTTCATTTGTTTTGTGTTTTTTTTGCTTTTGTTGTTTGGGGCCGGTTGTTTTTGGGGTTTTTTGTCATTGTTGTTTGTTTGTAGGGTGCCTAAATTTAATAATGATAATTGATTGAGCTTCATTTGATTCCAGTGCATGTGTTGTTGTTTTATTTTGGTGGTGGTGTTCTTCTTCTTATTTTTGTAGGTGCCCTCTCCCATTTGCCCATCCCCCATCCCCCCCCCCCCCCCCCCCCCGCCTTCTCCCCTCCCCAAATGTGATTTTAGACACATGGAAACATTCATATAGATCACAGATATGTCACCCCATACATGCTCTTTGTTCAGGTGGAAATTGATCATCCTCTGGTGATGCTGATGCAAATTAGGGGGCAGGTGGAAATACAGGTGGAGGCATGGAATCCATGTGACAAAGTGTGTGCTGTTTTGAGCGACATACTCCATGAAGGCGAGACATGTGAGTAAGGCTATCCGACTTCACAAAGTGTCCGTGCATATACCATTTTTCAGTGTGTCGCTACATAATAATAATAATAATGAGTGTTGTATAGGCGCTTTACCCAATTTCATGAATCGGCTCAAAGCGCCGCGAACTGAACCCAACACACACGCTCACGTGAATCACACGCATTCTCTCACACGCTGGACATAAACACATTACAATCACGTGGTGCGAAGGGCCAGCTCAGCTATATAAATTTTGGAATTTAGAATTGCATTTATTTTTCAAATTTGGCGGGCTGAACATTTCCAAAGCAGAGGGGGAGGAAGCTGGAGTACCCGGAGAGAACCTCCGACGATCGTCCCGAATGAACGGTGCCACATACGAGAAGGAAAAATTCTTTGCCCCGAGTGGGTCTCGAACCCCTGACCTCTCGCATTGGTGACAAGTCTCTTAACCACTAGACCACCGACATCCACCTGCTGAATGAGGGGCACATGTTTTCATTGGTGCTTGTTTGAAGACATTTCAGAGTTAGGGATCATTGCTCAGTATGCATCTTCTGGTTGTTGTTGTTTTTGTTGTTGTTGTTGTCGTTGTTAGTGGTGGTGGTGGTGGTGGGGGTGTTTCAGTTTCACTGAATGATGAGAAGGGCAATATCTTAAAGGTGAAATTGTACTTGTGCAACACCCTGCTCCCCTGCCCCCAAGGAAAAGTCAGAAAGAAAAAAAAATGACACAGTGTATTTAAGTTTTATCAGTTAAGAAATCGGTGTGTGTGTGTGTGTGTGTGTGTGTGTGTGTGTGTGTGTGTGTGTGTGTGTGTGTGTGTGTGTGTACAACACCCTACTCCCCTGCCCCCAAGGAAAAGTCAGAAAGAAAAAAAAAATGACACAGTGTATTTAAGTTTTATCAGTTTATAAATCGGTGTGTGTGTGTGTGTGTGTGTGTGTGTGTGTGTGTACAGCACCCTACTCCCCTGCCCCCAAGGAAAGTCAGAAAGAAAAAAAGTGACACAGTGTATTTAAGTTTTATCAGTTTATAAATCGGTGTGTGTGTGTGTGTGTGTGTGTGTGTGTGTGTGTGTGTGTGTGTGTACAGCACCCTACTCCCCTTCCCCCAAGGGAAAGTCAGAAAGAAAAAAAGTGACACAGTGTATTTAAGTTTTATCAGTTAATAAATTGGTGTGTGTGTGTGTGTGTGTTTTACAGTGGTTGTGACAGAGTTCCTGTGGAAGACAGCTTACCTGCCAGTGACAGAGCATGAAAGTGTCACCATTGGTATCGGAGGAAGCTTTGACTAGGACTTGGAGGCACAGCCCTGGAGAAGACTGAAATGTCCTAAAGCGGGAGTAAAGGATAGATCATCATATACATGTAGAGTACAGTCAATCTAGGTTGCATGAGACAGCGTGTCATCTGAAATTTCACTGCTTTGGTGGACTGAGGAGCTCACAGAAATAAAATAAAAAAGAAGTGTTTAACAATCTGGTTTGAATTGTTTTCTTGTTCATATTGTTCCTATTTGTCGTTGTCGCTAATGTCTGTGTATTTGCACTGTTTATCTCTCTCTTTCTCTCTTTCTTAACATTTGGTACTGGCAAACAGATGATGATCGGTGAGAGAAGGGGGTCTTGAGCAGAAAAAGATGAAGAAAAAAATCTCCCCGGCGGGGAATCGAACCCCGGTCGCCCGCGTGACAGGCGGGAATACTTACCACTATACTACCGAGGAGAGATGTAAATGGCTGGCTACTAAATTTACATATACTCAAATCTAATTTGTTATCTCATTCCGACCGCTTCTCAGACTAACTGTGTTTCCTCAAAACTAATTCTGCTTCAAAACATCATGGCATTTTACCACTTTACCTTCTGTCAACAGTATTATAATATCACCGGAAATTTTCGTTCTGTGAAATGAAGGAAAGGTAACTCCTCTGTAACCAACATGGCTTCCCTCATGGGCATCCTTCGTTGGTCAAGGGCATCATCATGTTGTCGTGGTAAGTTTTGGTCATTTCCGAGGCTGAAAAGAAATTTCTGGAAATGTGAGGGATTGCTATTTATTTCTGCCCCTCTGTAGAAAAACTTTTAAAATGCCCTTTTTTAAAGAAAAATGCTGTCGGCGCACTCTGGAGTCCCGACTTGGGAGCTGTTCGCAGCACCATCCTCTCTATCTAGTCTGTCTCACTCTGTTCTCATCATCATCATTAGCTTGCTTTACGTCCTATGGCTTTTGGCCCTTAAGGACAAGTTGTTCCTGGCGTGTGACTCTGGGGACCTATGCATGGACACGACCTAAACGCGTAGGCCCTGCCTAAATTCGTAGGCTCTGACTAAATCTCGGAAATCGGTATGCATGGACACAGACAACGGGGTAGTCAGGGTCTAAACGGCAGCCTAAACAGCCCCGATTTAGTCACGCGAAATCGGCGGCCTAAATGCCGTAGGCTCGGCCTAAACGACAATCAGCATGGCGTTTTTTCGGTGTTGTGGAGTTTCATTCGACTATGCTAAGGCCTAGATCGTGTTTTACGGGTATATATTGTACTATATTGCGAGTGTCTTTGGTGTGCACTGTTTTGCATGGCACTCTCATCAGTGGCTCAGTCGATCCGGTCAGCATGTCACTGTGACCTGCGCTGTGCCAGTCTCACCAGTCTAAAGATTTCTGCATTTAGTTTGCTCACCTTCCTTGAGAGGTGATATGGGAGTATGTCATCCATTCCGTAAGCAATATTCCCCTTTATTTCTGTTGTTCAGTATTTTTACGTCTGAGTCCGGCCCGAGGTTCAACTTGACTCGCAGAAACTGATGCACAGTGCCGCGTGGTGGGTCAGTCTGCCACATGTACCGGCCGACTGACCGCCCGCGCGCGGTGTGTATTGCGTAAGGCATCCCGCTGGCTGTTCCTTTCCCGCGGCGCTGGGCTGTCTCGTTGAACACATGCGCATGCGTACTCTCACAATTGGCTGGGGAATACCGGAATCCCACACTCTAAATTTAGATAAAGCAGATGACGTCACGTAGGCCGACTTCAAGTCTGAGACTTGGTTGTCTGGGCTGTTGTCCGCGTCCATGCATAGCGGTTGCGCGAGAAATTTAGACCGAGACTGCCAAGTCTGAGACTTGGCGTTTAGGCTGTGCCTACGGAAGGTTGTGTCCATGCATAGGTCCCCAGTTCTTCCCCCAGTTTTCCCTTCTATGCAGTCCTTTGACCAGTGTCCATTTGCATGCAGTATTAGAGGCAACCCTAACAGAATATCTTTTCATCAAGTGCGACGTGTACAACATAAATTTGCCATTTGGTTCTCAGAAGGCCCTTGCAGAAAACTATAGCGCCACATAAATTATAATGATGGAGTTGTTTTTGTTTCTGTACTCCTAGATATGGGATAAAAATTTTGCTGATCTTCAGTTGCAGTATGTGCTTGGCAGAAGACGACTTTGATCACTTCATCAAGTGGCTTACCACCAAGTGTGTCCCAGAACATCCCACAGCTGAGCACCGTGAGAAATGTCAGCTTTGTGGGAAAAGGTAACCATCAGAGCTACACACATAAAATAATCCGAAAAGTTATTACCTATTTTCACTTTCATGTATACCTGAACCTGCATGTATACAAGTGCACATTTGCTATTCCACTGATGATGGAACAGTTAGCAATAATATTAGAGTATAACATATTGCTTTTCTTCAGTATAACAGTTTGCACACAGTAACATCCCTTTTCAATTGTATTTTCATTTATAGTGACAGCAGATCAGCTGTGGGGAGGTGTCTATGGTGTCAGTAATGCTGGCAAGAAACGCGGTCGAGGGAAGCGTGGACGCCGCAGGATAGATTTGAACAAGGGACAGTTTGTTGGTGTCGGTGAGTTGTGTGGATTTGGGGGGGGTGTGTGGTGTGCGCGTGCACGCAGTTTCACTTGCTTTTGCTGTTCTGAACTTTCCACTGCTGATAAGAAACCCATATAGGACAAAGATTAAAAGCATTTGAAATATGAACAGCTTGCAACCATATCAGGCTGGGGAATTTTCAGTCATTTGGCAATTTTCAGCCATATTTCCTGTCCTTTCAACCAAAACAATCTAAGTTTCAACCAAAGAAAAGGTAGGAGGAAAAAGGGTGCATAGCCATACACCACCATGATACATGTTACGCCATATGAGACAGTCTGACTTCATTCTTGAAGACTTGCATGTCAGTGTCAAGGCAGTATTTTAGGTTTGGGTGCCGGGAAAGGCTCGAAATGCCTTCAGAAATGCTAAAATTTGATCTCTTAAATGGGGCATTGCCCCTATGTTCCCCCAGCAGGACGCTGCCTCTGCACCCCAGCTAGATTTCAGTCTTTCTGCCCTTCTTTTTTGCCCAGCCTGCTATATGTCTATGTAACATGAGCGTTTGCTTGCTGTGTTCTTTTCTTTTTCTTCATCCTGTGTTTTTCTTTCTTTCACCTTTTCAAACTTACTGTTTGACAGGAAAGAAGAATATGGTGTGGCCTGGCCTGAACACACCAGTGATCAAAGGTCGGGAAATGATTACCATGAAACAGCTGCCACCCAACCCGGAGTTGGAAACCAAAATACGAGAAGCTCGAGACAGTGGTGGGCAGTTCCGCAAATTCAAGTTGCCAGCTTTACAGCGAGGCTGGACGGGGGCTAAGCTAGCTGGTACAAGCATTGGTCCTCCAGACCCTGTTGGAGACTGTGAGTTGATTGTAGCATGACTTTTGACATTATACGTACAGTCCTACACTTACGTTAACGTTTCATGTTAAGCCTAATAGGGTACATGTACGAGGTGGTGGTTGTTTGGGTTTTTTTGTTATTTGTTGGGATTTTTTATTGTGTATTTGTGTGTGAGATCATGGTTTGTTTGATATATATTTCTCAGGTATTTATAGTCATACCTTCAAATTTTCCAAGCCACCAAGGCAAGTTGTGCAGAATTTTTTGAGTGCCACCTACAGATTTTGTTTTTTCCCCCAAAGCACAGCAACATAGCTTGCATTCTGTTTTTTTTTTGTTTTTTTTTTTTTGGAGTGGGTCTTTGTGATCTCAAAAGCCATTTGACACTGTATTAAAACCGGGTTAAACGGTTACCGTAAGGTCACAAGTTGTTTTTTTTATGACCAACACAAATATATTCATTATTTCATTTTTAATACGTATTCATAACATTTCTTACTGCTCACAAGTTTCCGCCGTTTTTTTTACTTTTTAGGGTTTTGGCCCTGTATGCAAAAATCAGGAAAGATCAGCGGTTTTTTAACGGCTCTTGTTGCAGCAAACACGAGCATAATCAAGGTGCAGCACCCCCACGAGACCAAGTTTACATTCATTTTTAAGTTTGAATTAATTATGATGTTGTTGTTTTTTGTGAGGCCACTGGTTCACAACCCCAAACTTACTTGGTAGGATTTGTGATAATCAGTTCTTGCATTTTTCTTTTTATTTACAGACACCTTTGAGGGGTTTGACACCAAAGTTCTGGAGGTAAGGACTGTTCAGTGTGTTACTAAACCTTTTGAGAGGGGAGGGGTGTCTTTTGAGGAATGAGCTTTGCTCTATTCATACAAAGGTGTTTGTTTCTTAACATTAGCTGCGTTTAAAGTGTGATCATGTGATCCAACAATCACACAATCATGTTTTTGTAACAGTTCAAGCTGGTGACAAATATGACTGGAAACTTGGGGCGGAAGATGAGGTACAGCTCCTTTGTTGTCACGGGCAACAAGAAAGGGCTTGCAGGTGAGAATCACTACACTACTCTGTCAACGGCTTGAACAGTGATGCTTTTATGAAGACTAGAAGATTTGCGTAGTAGTTACCGGTATGTCAGTGAGTCTTGATGAACATGGTACTGCAAAGGCAGGGTTGCACATTTAAGTCGGGTCCCAGGACAATGACCTATAAAAATTTTCAAATGTCCTATTTTTTCCCACCTCAAGCGGACATTTGTCCTATTAAAATTTTTATTGTCACTAAGTGGCCAGGACACTGTGTCCTATCACTTTGCTGTTTCCAGGACACTTTGTCCTATAGAAGCTGTGGAAAATGTGCAACCCTGCAAAGGGGCATGTTTTGTTCATAGCAAATGGTGATGCATGCAATGAACTGGATATCAGGAGTCATGTTTATTGCACATGTTTGCATATACATGTATATTGCATTTGGGGGACGCCCTAGGCATTTTCAAGGGACCTCTGCATACTCGTCTGGCCCCCATTGCACCCACATGTCAGTGCTTTGACAGCCTCCCTGCTTTTTGGGCTAATCCCTTGTCAATTACTGCTGGAGGGCAGTCGGCGGTGCGCAGTGCTAGTTTGATTACACTGGTCACTAGCCAGTTGAGTGACTATAGGAAGCGTTCTGTGCAACTCTCCGGCACTTTGGTTCCCTTCACAGGTTGATGTCAATAAACAGGGTTCGCGTTAACTGGCAATTACCAGTAAATTACTGGTTATAAAGAGGAAATACTGGAAATTTTTTAGCTGTCAGTCCCGGGGACTGGTTTTATTTTGCTGGGACTGGTTACAGATTTATGGGAGAAAAAATAAAAATGAACCGGCTGATCGTAAAAAGAAAAAAGAAAAAAAAAAGAAAAAAATGATCGTTCATACAAATTTTGTGGCCCAGGCTTGACTAGCGGCACTTGCCTTATCTCTCTGAATTGTGCTTGCAAAAACTTACATCATTATTTGCAGTGCTACTGGAATTTTTTCACAGGGACTGGTTTTGCTCAGAGTCGCTGAAAAACGGTCGGGGTAGGAGGCGAGGGGACTGGTTTTGAAAAATCCTAGCGCAAACCCTGATAAAACCTTTTGTCTGATGTGTATGCATTTTTTTAAATTTTTTTTTTTGCCATATGCACTTTTACCGACCCCATGCGTTTTCTGTTGCAAAATGCAAAAAACCAGCGCAACCCCTGGGATATGCATGGAATGAATATGCATGGGAAAAAACATCTGACCCCGAGATGATCATTTTGTTGACCAGTGATGATAGGAAAGGGCATACCGGGCTATTCTACTTCTGTTCTGATGCAAACATGTGGTTGACAAATGTTTTATATCTTTTCTAGGATACGCCCTGGCCAAGGCACCAAATGCAAATGCTTCGCTCAGAAAGGTAGGTCAAAATGGAAAGTGAGTTCAAGAGAATGTTCAGCTGACAGTGTTCTGGAAAAAAAAAAATCTCAAACGGGCTATCACTTCTATCACAGACAGCATTACAGGCAATTCATAAGTGACAATTTTTTTTGTCTTTCAGGATGTTCAGTGTGCATGTATATCTAGCAGTAGCATTTCATGTTTGCTTGAACACATTGCCCTCATTCTCTCTTTTTTGTTTTGTTTTGTAAGTATGTTATTGTGTTTATTTGTCACGCTTCTTGTCCCTCAGGCTAAAAACATGGCAGCCCAGAGGTTGCGACACATCGAGAGGTACCACGACCACACAGGTGCTGTATCATTCTTTTCTATCAGATTAGTCACTTGGTTTTCCATTGCATGCGCACGGGCACACACACACACACACACACACACACACACTCTTTTTAGACATTATTGTGGCAAAGTGAAAGTCTGCAAGCACACATTGATAATGTAAATTACATTCCTGTCATTAGTTACAATGTCCTGTGTTACATTCATGTCTTCACTTTCTTCTTTCTGTTTGTACGGGTGCTGATGTATTACTGGATGTTTGGTTATGTTACAGTGTTCCACAACTTCTATTCCAAAGAGGGAGCAACAGCTGTGTATGTCTTCAAAGCTCCACAAGGTATAACTGTCTGTGGTGACCATTTAGCCAGTTTTCCTCGCACCCCACCCCTGCCCCATTCCGTCTTTTGAAGCTTTCCTGATGATGGTTGAGTTGCTTGTGAATTGTATCGGTTATTTTGAAATTGCATGTAAGTGGGCCTTCCAGTCCCAGTGCATTTTCAGTGTTCATGTTTACCAGTCATTTTCAGCATTTTACTGTTTTTTGTGGGTTTTTTTTTAGCTCTACAGGTGTAAAAAATATTACAAACATTGTTGAGGTTACTCGTCTCTTTGACCACCAATGAGTAAATTTTGACAAGAGTAGGTTTGAAAGTTGTATCAGCGCTATGTTCTGTGTGTCATCTTTGGGTAAAATGTGTTTTCTGAGTTTAAAAAGAAAAAAATTAATCCTTGAAAAAGCAAAAATTGTTGATTTTTTTTAAAACAAACTCTTTGAGCCACAGTGACCGGCGTGCTGGTTTTGTTTTGCTCATTTGCTCCCAGCATGACTGCAGTACAGGTTTGAAAACTGCTAATGTGATCACTGCCTTTGTGCTTGATCTGCATACAAAAAAAAGCGAACATACTATGGCTCGGCAGAGTTTCATTTCGCACCTAGGGAAAGCGTTCAGTGTGATTGACATACTGTACGTTGACCTCACAGGGAAAGGGTTGATCTGTCACCGAGCGATCAAGACCATGTGCGAGGTCATCGGAATTGAAGACATGTCTGCCAAGGTGGAGGGCTCCACGTCCAACATTCAAAACATGACCAAGGCCTTCTTCAAAGGTCTACAGCAGCAGGTAATGGGGATCAGGATAGATTTGTTCATGGCATGTGGAGTTTGTAGAACCTTTTAAGTGCGCTAATTCCATCTTTGCTAAGCCATCTTATGTTTCGCTCGTGAGTGTTCCTGTACGCTCAAAATATACTCTATCTTGATGATTAGTACAGGTCTTCATGCGATACAATGTTGTTTACACTTTAAGTTGTCTCAGCATATCCACATCGGACATTGGTCACAGACGGATTCAATTTTGAAATGTCTGATTTCTTTCTCACGCAGGCAGACATATGTCCTGTCATTTTTACCCCATAGCCATCATGATTCAGGACAAATGTCCTGTACTTTTTTTGGTCAGCCACGGCAATAGTCCTGTTATATATTTCTGAAGGATACAAAGCCATTCCCTTATGCCTATTCAATGGCCTTGTTCCCATTCTCCAGGAGACACATCAAGAGCTTGCAGATCGCATCAAGCTGAACGTGGTGGAGTTCAGGCCCGAGCTGGAGAATGTCCCACTCCTCGTCGCCGCACCGGAAGACGGGAAGACGAGAGAAGAGGGCATCAAACAGGAAGGTTTTGACTTTGAGAACTTGTACTATGGCGGGAAGGTGCCTCTGCAAAAACGCAAGCCGGAACCATTCTACCACAAATTCAGAAGTTGGAATATCAAGTATCGGTGGTTGATGAAGACCCGAAACCAGAAGAAGGCCCAGTACGAGAGGATGGCACTGGGTCTGGAACCGAGCCTTGAGGAGAAGAAAATCAGAGCAAAACCTTTGAGATGATGACTGTGTGTTCGTGTACTAGTCGCTGTGAGAAACACTGAAATGTATACTCTGTCTAAAACACAAAGAAGTATGGTACTGTGAAGAGAAAGTGGGCCACAGCTTCGTGGGGGTACTCTAACACATTGACTGTTGTGTGTTTGTGTTTGGTGAGATTTCCAGTAAAAAAAAATGTTGATTCATATATATACATGTGTGTGTGTGTGTGTGTGTGTGTGTGTGTGTGTGTGTGTGTGTTCCCATGACAGTTACAAGTGAAAATGCATCCAAGATTTGGACACTCTAACTTCAGTGACAGCCGTGACAAGCAAAGACGCGCACACGCATGTCACACGTTCATGTACATGTAGGTGCAGTTCATACAAAAGAGGGAAGTCGGTTGAATCCTTGTGTATCTGCAGATACCATAACAATTTGACACTCTACTTGGTCAAGACAAAAGAGCACTCATGTTTGACACAGGAATGTGACGGTCTTTATTACAAACATGATTCTGCACAATGGCAAAGTGCTCAAGATAACAAACAAGCTTCCAGCTGGGTGGTTTTCACAACAAAGAATGACAGTCACCTCGGTACCTGACCAAACAATCCTTTCAGCAACATGCAATCACAATAACAAGCAAAGAAAGGTGAGAGCAGTGGGCGGAATGAACCCCAAGCTTAACGCCACCTACCAAATGCATTTTGTAAAATGAATGAATCTATACAATTTCAAGTATTTCCTTATATAACAACAACATCTCATCAGCCATGCCTGCATTTAACATATTATTAAACATGCTTCAGATAAATGCAGCCAACACAATGCCAATAGGCAGATGAACAAGACAGATGCACGAATCGCCTGATTCACTCCTCCCAACTCTGTGAATTACAGCTGCGCACAAAACGACCACAACACAGAGAGTGGAACCAAGACTTAACAGGGGGCAGTCAGTGGTCTAATGGTTAAGACTTCACCACCAATGCGAGACATCATGTTCGAGTACCACAGCAACCACAGAGAAAAATCAACCCCTGATAAAGCAGAAACCTGGAATGGCAGTGTACCAAGGATTCAGGAATCTTTAAAGTAGGTAATGTAGTGACAGGCCTAAAAATGGTCCATTTCATTTTGATATTACAAACATCCCAACGCACACCGGCAGTCATCAGGAGACAGGTTTTTTCCCGAATCCAAGTCTCCATGAAATTCCATCATGAATTCAGTGTGCAACTTTGACAAAAAACTAGACACTTTGACACGAGAAGTCATCAGGAGGCATGCTTTTCTGCAGAATCCGACTCTTCATCAGATTCCATCATGGGGTCCATGTGAATGTTCTGGGTGGATTGTTGGTGACTAGATGAAGAGGATGTAACCCCCACCTCGACCTCCACTGCCACGAGGACTGTCTGCCTGTCGTGTCCATCCTGCAAAGGGGGCTCTAAATGCGTGTATGTAAGGTCATGGTCATCGGAGGTCGTTATCTCTTCATGGTGTAAGTCGGGATGGAGCAGCTGGTTGTGGTCGTAGTCGCTGGCATCGGATTGCGGAACTGCCTGAATGTCGTGACTGTGGTGGTATGATGGGGTGAGGGAGTCCATCTCGGATGGTTGAGACAGCACCACTACACTGCTACCCACCCTGCTGCTGTCAGCCATCTGGTCATCGCCCAACACCTCTGCAGAGAAAATGGAAAAATCCATGTACTGCTGGTACTCACTTCAGAAGTGAAGATATGTACACGCACTTAAAGTTTTTTTTTGTTTTTTTTTTTAAATAATAAAGCCCTCTAGATATCCTCATTATTAGCATCGTTATTTTTACACCATGTTTCACTCTAACTAAAACTCACTCTAACTAAAAACATAAAGAAGGCTTTGTGACTGGCAGTCAGCAGTTCCAGTTTCAGAAAGTGAAAAGCCTATCACCAAACATACATGAGCTTTTTTAGTTAGATGGGAAACAAACTTGACACTATAAACCTAATATCCTGCATTTCACTAATATCACAATGGAAAGTATTTTAAAGTTTTCATTTTACATTTCCTTTCTTTTTGAAAAAGCTGCAAACTGATTACCTTCAGCACCAAGAATGTCGTGAGTCATGCCCAGAGTCTCGTTTTCACCCTCCGCTGGCTGCGTGGTAACTGTGACCACATGGTCCAGCCCTTGTGGAAACACCACCGAGTCTGCGTTCTGCAAATCTGAAAGCAGAAAGAGAAGGCAGTGTAAACAGCTGCACTTACATCTGTCAAGCATTTTCAAGACTGAAATTATCTCACCTCGGCAAAAGCTCTTGTTACTCCTGACTATGGCCAGAACTAAGGCTGCAGCAAAAAGACTTGACTGCTATTAATAATTGTTATGCACGTTGGGACTTTCTCCAGCCATGATGAGCCCTTGGCTTAACGACTGTCACCTCTCTTGACAGATAAACTCCTATCGCAGGGTACTTGAAACCAGTCACACTGTCACAGAAGTGACTCTGTGTGTGTGTGTGTGTAAGGTGCGCGTGGGTGTGTGGCTCGTGTATCACATCTATTGTGTTATTTTCTTGGTATTCTAGGTTGGGTGTTAGTAAAGTTCATAGATTTCATGTGTGGCCACTGCCAGTTAGTGAGTAGTAGGAGTTAGCGTAGTTGAGTGAGTGAGTAGATTTCTTGAGTGCGGGTTGGGACTTGGCGGCGACTGGCGGGCAGGGTCTATCGCGTATACCTTTTCTTTCTAACCATATGTATTCCTGTTCCTTTTCTTTTCTTCCTCTCTTCTATCTTAATAGGGACGCAGGTTAGGGTTTTGTCCTTGTAGTGTGTGTTGTTGTTGGATTGTTTCTAGTCTGTATTTCTTTATTAAATTCCTTGTTCCTTATCTATTGTCCTGTGTTCTTATTTTCTCTGTTTGTCGTGTTGTGCTCGTCGAAGACACGCTTGGCCCTCGCTCCTCCACACCAACCTAGCGTGTGACCCACATGTACGGTGCACATACTCTCATTCAAGGGGAAACTGGCAATGTTGAGCGCAGGAATGCCAACAGCAATGATCAACGTATTTCCAGACAGTGTTCAGGGTATTTAGTAACGGCTATGGCTTACCTTGATACTGTACGTTGTCATCCTGGGAGTTACACAGCACCAGTACATCATTAGGTGGATCCACTTTGGTGCCAAGCCCCACCTTCGCTGCCTCGGTTTCAGCAAGGACAGCTGTAACATCACCAACACACACCTCCGCCTCCATCGCCTGCTTTGCTTGCTCGATCTTGTGACGGTTCATGTGTACTCGGCGGCTACCGCTCTGGGAGAAACTCTTCCCGCAAATTTCACAGGAAAATGGTTTGGCACCTGGAGGCATGTATCATACATTATATATATATATAAAGCTTCCCATTCAAGACATTATGAACATCCAAACAGTCAAAGCTGATCTTGCATCTACCATCCCTTTGTCAACACTGAAGGCACACAAGGTCACCATTTCTATACCAGTACACACAGTTTCAAGTTCAACTAATTAAGCTACAGGTAATCTTGCATCTGTCATGGCATACACCATTCTCTGAAAATGTGTGTAAGTAGAGGTACACGAGAAATGTTTATTGGGATTCTTAGAATTTAGCAGGATATGTACATGTAGTAAGTTTGTACCAACCTGAGTGTGTAAGGCTGTGTTTATGGAGACTGGAGTACTCTGCAAACCGACGCCCACATTGATCACAGTGAAATGGTTTTTCACCTGGTAAAGAAGAATGGTAAAATATAGGAATAAGCAGCAAAACAAGTGCGTGCGTGCGTGCGTGCGTGTGCGTACTTAGGTGTTTTGTGTGTTTCCGCTTTTGTTGTCATTTTCCTGTTTTTGTTTTGTTGTTGTTGTCTTTGGGTTTTTTGGGTTGTTTTTTTTTTTTTTTTTAAGCAATGCAATACACAGACAAGTAAAACAGCGTGCACAATGGCTACAATGGCCCAAAGGCGCCGTGAGCATGCTTACTGCATGGAAGTTTTCTTGTAGCGCTATACAAATGGCCAATCATCATCATCATCATCAGTTTACACATTGTAAGCAAATAAAAGCGACATAAAAGGGACAGAAACCACTTAACTTTCACAAAGGACGGCACAGGTCAACGTTTCGGCTTTCGCCTTCTTCAGGACATAAACAAATGGGACATAACTTCAACAAACAAACAAAAGGTAACTCTGCGGATGTACTGACATACACGGTGCGGAAAAAAAACCAAAAAAAAAACAGTGGGCGAGAAAAGGACCAGAAAAAAATAGTAAAAATATCACAACACCCATCCTTTGGTGACAAAAGACCATGGACTGTGTGTGAAAAAAAAAGGGGGGGGCAGAAAAGAACAAAAAAGAATAGTGAAAATTAGCAATCACAACACCCATCCTTACACATTGTATTTACACGAAGATGAGACACAGTAAAACCACTCATTAATACCACCGACTTTTCCATGAGCTGACGCTACCGACAAATCACCTGTGGTGTCTGATTTCGAATATATGAAGAATTTGAAAACTAACCTGTGTGTATGCGGCTGTGGTTCTTCAGATTGCCAGCAGTGGTGAACGACTTCCCACAATCTTCTGCCGGGCAAACAAATGGCTTCTCTCCAGTATGTGTCCTTGAGTGAACCTGAAGGCTCTGAGCTGTCATGAATCTCTTGCCACAGCCAGGCGATTGACAGACAAACTGACGGTCATTTCTGAAACATACACACATACATGTATTTCATTCATACTGGTGATGATGTAGGCAAATGAATTATAAATGCTGCACTGCTCCAGATTGCAAACTAATGTGTAATGGGCTCCCACGAAAGGGGGACAACAGGTGATTTGGGGCGTACAGAGTTATTGGTATTGATACAGAAAAGTGAAGAAAATAAGCTTTCTTTTGGTACAAATATTATTTCTGTAGAATGGGGCAGGCCTGAGATATGTTTGTTGAAAACATGCTCTTGAAAAGCGGCCATGCTGAGAAAATGTCTGGTAATAATAATAATAAATAGTAATAGTAATAGTAAATAAAAAGATGAAAAATAATAAAAGCCCAGGGTCGGATGGATTCACTACAGAATTTTTCAAATTCTTTTGGGTTGATATTGGTGTGTTTCTCGTTCGATCTTTCAATTGTGGTTTTCAGAATGGTCAACTCTCTGTAACACAGCTTCAGGGAATCATCACCTGTATCCCTAAGGAAGGAAAGTCCAAGAAATTTATAAAGAATTGGAGACCCATCACACTTCTAAACACTGCATACAAAATAGCATCTTCATGTATAACAGAACGCCTTAAAACAGTTCTTCCAAAAATTATTCACGAGGACCAGAAGGGATTTTTACCTGGACGCTTTATTGGTGAAAACATCAGAATGATGTATGACATATTAGTATACACAGATACACACAACATTCCTGGTCAATTGCTGCTGATAGATTTTCAGAAAGCGTACGATAGTGTAGCCTGGTCATTCGTTGAGAAATGTTTAGACTTTTTTAATTTTGGTCCAACACTGAAACATTGGATAAAAACTTTTTATAACAATGTGATTTCCTGTCTCGCAGTAAATGGTAGCTACTCTGGTTGGTTTAAAGTATTCAGGGGTTTGAGGCAGGGGGACCCCTGCTCATCATATCTATACCTCGTATGCGCTGAAATTTTGTCTTTGTTATTAAGAAACAATAAAGAAATTACTGGTATTAAAATTGCAGATGATATTAAAGTACTGCTTTCACAGTTTGCCGATGACACCACCCTGTATTTAGATGGAAGTAAGAAGTCGTTTGAACAAAGTATACACACTCTGAAATACTTTTCATCCTTCTCTGGTTTGTGTATGAATAATGAAAAAACACAAGTAGTTTGGATAGGCTCAAGAAAAGGTAGTGGAATTAGATATATGCCTGGCACAGATTTTGTATGGAACCCAGCTAAATTCAAAGTCCTTGGCGTTGTTTTCTCCACAAACACTAGTGACATTGTTAATTTAAATTATCAAGGTAAATTAGAGGAGATTAAGCGCCTACTACTAGTGTGGGCAAGGAGACAACTGACCCCCTATGGGAAAATTACTGTTATTAAAACGTTAGCATTATCAAAACTAGTCCCACTATTCACAAATATCCCTGATCCACCCGTACATTTTCTTCATGACTTGAATCAGTATTTGTATGATTTTTTATGGGACAAGAAACGAGCAAAACTGAAAAAGACTGTTG
Organism: Batillaria attramentaria; assembly: GCA_018292915.2. Taxonomy (NCBI): domain Eukaryota; kingdom Metazoa; phylum Mollusca; class Gastropoda; family Batillariidae; genus Batillaria; species Batillaria attramentaria. The sequence continues at coordinate 5,063,529 of JACVVK020000005.1, read as the reverse complement.
TTTGTTCACGTTATGATGAAGGTGGACTGAGAATGATGGATGTGTACTCTTTTGTTGCGTCTATGAAAATTAGCTGGCTAAAGAGAATTTTTCTAAAAGATTCAGTTATGAGAAGAATGCTCTTTGTTCACTGTCCAGAAATGCAAAGTCTGCCCATATCCGGAGGGGAGTTCGCAAACTTAATAATGAAAAGATTTAAAAACAGTTTTTGGCGTGATGTGATGCGACACTACAAAAAACTATGTAAGCAATGTAAACCAGAAAACAGTAGTGAGTTTCTGTCTGAATGTATACATTATAATTTGAATATACTAAGAGATAGTAAGACAATACATGTATCAGAATGGATTGACAATGGTATTGTAAAAATAGGGGATTTGGTGGACAGCAACGGTGTATTTATTAGTTATACAGAATTTCATAACAAGTTTTCTGATGTTTCATGCAACTTTCTTGTATATAATGGAATTTTGCAAGCCATTAGATACTATAAGCAGAAGATGTTCTTTGATATTGAGGATAACTACAAAACTGTGTATAGTAAAGTGTGGTCGATTTTGTTACATGGAGATACAAAGAGGATTTACTCAGTGCTTGTAAAAACAAACGAGGCTCCCACCTGCATCAGTAGATGGGAGCAACATTGTACATATCAACCTAACTGGACATCAATCTTTAAGAAAATAATTACATGTACTAGTGATACACACTTGAGATGGTTTCAGTTTAGACTAATTCATCGTCTACTACCCACACGAAGATTTCTTTTTTTGAGGAAGTTGTGTGACTCTCCTTGTTGTACCTTCTGTGGTGTGGAGGAAGAGACTATTGTACACCTTTTCTGGGACTGCCCTATTGTGCAAAATTTCTGGACTAGTATTTTAACATGGTTGCATACCACATGTTCCCATTGTACCAAACTCATTTTCTCAGAATCTCTAATTCTCTTTGGCTGGAAACAAAACTGCAAAACTGACAAAGTCATGGATCTCATAATATTATTAGGAAAGTTCCACATATATAAGTGCAAATTACAGAAAACACTACCAAACATTAATATGTTTAAGAATGTTATCAAGTACAGGCACAATGTTGAAAAATACAGACACGTTATAACTACCTCACTAGACAAATTTACAAGCCAGTGGACATTATATAAAGATTTACTTGAGTGATATCTAGAGATGGTTAAGCACTCAACTTTATATTACGCTATGTACAACTTTACAGTAACCGGTTCATGTATATATATATCTGTGTGTGTGTGTGTGTGTGTGTGTGTGTGTGTGTGTGTGTGTGTGTGTGTGTGTGTCCAAATAAACATGCGGGCTAAGCGATATATGTACAAGTGTAATACAACTAGGCAATGCACGCAAAGCACATAGAAGACATAATTCATGTAGACTAGGTAAAATATGCAATATATGCAAAGTATGTAGTGTACGTAGTATATATATGTAACTCAGGTTACTGTATGTAATGTAATGCGCATATGTAATGTATGTATTGTATGTAATGCTGCCCGTCATGTCATCATATACCAAAAAGATGAATAAAAAAAAAATAATAATAATAAATACATGTAGTAATAAATGGCATTTGTAGGGCGCATTTCTTTGGAATAAACTCAATGCGCCAATCACTCACCGACACTCACGCACATTTTACAAACGATGGACAGACATACATAATGTGCGACATGGGAACCATCCCAGTATGGTGTGGTTGTATTGTATGCTCGTTTTTAGCGTGTTGATAAGCTACATTCAGCTTTTAGTTTATTAAGGACCCAAAAATGAGAGGAAGAAAAAATCATTGTCGCTAAATTTGACCTACTACCACTTTTTTGTCAAGTTTCTCAAAAGCAACTGAATAACTTTGTCCCCCATTTGCGGCAGCCCTTCACATACATGCATTTCCTGTCTAACCCTCCAAAATATCAAAATATCTTCTTCTTTTTTGTTTAAACAAATTTTCATCACCGTAAGAATGAAACATTCCAGGCAGACCTGCAACTTCACTTGAAAGATGAGGGAAACTCTTCAAAAAACTTGAAGTGTTGGGAGTTGTCATTTGCTCACTCCACCCCACTCCCCTCTCTCACGAAAAAGGAAATCACATACGTGTGAGTCAGCTGATGATACTTGAAGTGTGCAGGCCAGGCAAACTTGCGTCCACAGTTCTTGACAGGGCAGACGAATGACTTGGGCTCATTGGGCCGTGGTTCAATGATGGCGATCTGTTTCTGTCTCCTGAAGATCTCTGTCAACGTAAAACATCCATCCATGTCACATCTAACGGAGCAAATTTTTACATCACCACAATATATGTGTGTCGCGCGCATGCAGTTTTCCCTATATCCTTTTTTTTTTTTTTTTTTTGCTCTTTTCTTAAAATAAGTCAGCATTCATCCACATACCTGCAGCTGACTTTACTTGCAGTTTATGTCATTTTAGGTGCACCATCGAATGAGGATGCTGGCGACAAGTGTGTCTGTTTAAACAGTGAAATTCTTGCCTAGTCACTTCTTTACACATTCAGAACCCAGGACTGGCAAATAAACATTAAGATGTGAAAATGTTAGTAACCAGTAACTTGGGGCAAAACAAATTGGAGCCAAAAACCAATTCTTGTTACCAAAAGCCTTGCGCTAGGGGAAAAAGTAAATAAGAAAAAAAAACAAAAAAAAACAGGCTACTCAAAAGGAATTCCAGATAAACACTGGCCACCAATTTCAGGACATCCAGCCCTGTTACCAGGCTCAAACTGTTGTTTTGCAGTGTGTATTGGATGTTGGTATGCATGTACATGTAGGCGTGCTTGTATACACACATGTATGTCTGACTCCATGTATGACTACATATATATATGTATGTATAGTATGTATACGCATATATATGCATGTTTTATTCAACATTTATTTAAGTGATTATTTATCTATTATTGATGTATTTAGTTTTCACCTTTTTATAGCGCCTAGAGCCCCGGCTTTGGAGATTAGGCACTATAAAAATCCTGATTATTATTATTATTATCTTCCTCACCTTTCTCAGAAGTCTTCCCAACAACGGTTTGCTTTTCGAGCCGTTCACAGCTGTTGTTTCCTTTCTCCTTCTTCCCAATCACCTCATCTTTTTCCTCCTGTGCTGACAGCTGCTTCACAATCTGGTCTTGTGTGTCCGAGATGAGGTTGGCCTGAGCCAGGGAGTGCAGGTTACAGAGCTGAATGGACGTGAGCGGGGAGGTACACGACATGCCAGATGCCGGGTTCAGCAGAACGCTCGCCTCCACTATACCTCGCTGGGAACTAGTAGCCAGCATTATAAGAGGTGTTGACATGGAAGTCTGTGGAGAGACAGGGTATAAAACATGAAATTGTTAACAGTAAATGAGTGCGCAGGTGTGTGCACACATACACCAACACTTTGGTATCAATGACAATAGGGCGCTTGCTGTTTACTTGTAACAGTAAATGAATGCGTAGACCATCCTGTGTGTGCATACATACACCAACACTTTGGTATCAATGGCAATAGGGCGCTTGCTGTGTACTTGTAACAGTAAATGAATGCGTAGACCAACCCGTGCACACGTACACCAACACTTTGGTATCAATGGCAATAGGGCGCTTGCTGTTTACTTGTAACAGTAAATGAATGCGTAGACCATCGGAGCATCCTGTGTGTGCACACATACACCAACACTTTGGTATCAATGGCAATAGGGCACTTGCTGTTTACTTGTAACAGTAAATGAATGCGTATAGACCATCCTGTGCGGGCACACATACACCAACACTTTGGTATCAATGGCAATAGGGCTCTTGCTGTTTACTTGTAACAGTAAATGAATGCGTAGACCATCCTGTGCGGGCACACATACACCAACACTTTGGTATCAATGGCAATAGGGCGCTTGCTGTTTACTTGTAACAGTAAATGAATGCGTAGACCATCCTGTGCGGGCACACATACACCAACACTTTGGTATCAATGGCAATAGGGCGCTTGCTGTTTACTTGTAACAGTAAATGAATGCGTAGACCATCCTGTGCGGGCACACATACACCAACACTTTGGTATCAATGGCAATAGGGCGCTTGCTGTTTACTTGTAACAGTAAATGAATGCGTATAGACCATCCTGTGCGGGCACACATACACCAACACTTTGGTATCAATGGCAATAGGGCGCTTGCTGTTTACTTGTAACAGTAAATGAATGCGTAGACCATCCTGTGCGGGCACACATACACCAACACTTTGGTATCAATGGCAATAGGGCGCTTGCTGTGTACTTGTAACAGTAAATGAATGCGTAGACCATCCCGTGCACACATACACCAACACTTTGGTATCAATGGCAATAGGGCGCTTGCTGTGTACTTGTAACAGTAAATGAATGCGTAGACCATCCTGTGCGGGCACACATACACCAACACTTTGGTATCAATGGCAATAGGGCACTTACTGTTTATCCCCTGTGCCATAGCCGAGACAAACCTAAATCGACTGGTGGGCCAAGCTGTATGTGGGCTGGTTACACTAGCGTGGCGCAGTTGGCTCAGTGTGTGTCGGTATGATACTATGAAAGGTTTTAAACGTATCTCAAGCAACAACACAGACTATTTTGGATTACTCCTTGGGATGATAAACCCATCCTGGCTGACTTATGTCGGCACAGGAAAGAAGTTTGAAAGGTAGTGGGTGGGTGGTTGGGAGTTTAACGTCCTTTTCCACCACGTATAAGACGTTTGAACATCAGAAAGAAAGAGCAACTGATGTCAAACAGAAACTGCTAACAATAACATGCACACACTGTCTGATCGACACATCACACTTGTCTGCCTATACATGTCTGCATTTGGTTATGCTAACTCCGCCAGGATGACCAGTGGCATGTCAATCAATCATCACGATCGTAGTGGTGTTGCTATTTTTAACCTCCCACCCCACCCCACCCCTGAATATTGACAAGAAGTCTCTTCTGAGAATGATTATATATATACACTGTATATCAAACAGTGCTGCCCCTACTGTCGCAAGTACTGCCCACTAACACCCTGACTACACAGTGAACGTTTTCTGCTCTCCAGCGCTAGAGAGCGTGGGCACAACGGGTAACTGGAAATCACCCTATTTATGGCTCTGGCTCCTGAGAACCACTTCAAAAAAGAATGTGAAAGTGTATTGTAAAAAAAAATAATTCTAAGCATACATGTGCAGTGGATATGATTTTTCCTTTACCACCCAAAGAACATCCAATCGATCAATGCCCTAGAAATGTTGTAGGCATCAAACGAATCTTATTGCTCTCCACTAGTTAGTTTTAGCCATCTGACATACCCTCATTTGCTTAGGGCCAGCATATACAGCATCCTTACCTGTAAAGAACGTTTTGCAGCTGAATTTCCACTGCTGTCGGCTGATACAGAGGTCACAACACCAGCACTTGGCGCTGAACACTGTGAAACGACACCTGCATTGCCACCACTTTTCTCTGAGCCAGGCTGTTCCTTAGAATCACTGCCCACAGCTGCATACAGCTTCTCCTGGTAGTCCTGATGCTGCTCAGCAGACAAGACTGCATCCATTGTCTACCAAGGATAAGACTGTGCATCAGTGTGTAAGCTGGAGCAAAGAAGTCCTGAGCCCACTACTGGCGCTGCCTTAGGCAATCCTGCATTTTGAAGGTTGGCGAGACTGCAGAAATGGAAGTAAGAAAGAAAGATAATAAGTCTGGTGCATCTGAGGTGCAGGCAAACAATGATGAAAGCAGTGTATTTCTGCTGTATGAAATACTGAACTGCCTTAGGCAATCCTGCATTTTGAAGGTTGGCGAGACTGCAGAAATGGAAGTAAGAAAGAAAGATAATAAGTCTGGTGCATCTGAGGTGCAGGCAAACAATGATGAAAGCAGTGTATTGCTGCTGTATGAAATACTGAACTAGAGTCATTATAGACCCTAATTTCTGTCACACATAGATCTCTATGTGTTTTGAGTTTTGTTAGAAAGTGGAATGACCCAGCAAGACTTCTGTCGTCTGCAGCTTCAAGTTTTGCCTTGGCCGTAAACGATACAAGCGCCCTGGCAGAATCAAAGACAAATGCAACCTCTGTATGCCCACTTGCCTTGTACAAATCCTTACATTTGGGCACACGGTTTTGGTGTCACCACGGTAGAACGCAACCCCACTTCAAAGACAAGAGCTTAATGCTGCGGACGGGGCACCGGGACCTAGCCTTTGTATGCACCAATAACTCTGTACTACTACAGCAGTGATCTATCAAAGAAATGAAAACTAACCGGGGAAGGTAAGATTAGATACAATGCCTGCAATATACAGCAGTTTAATATCTGAGCTACCGCACTGAAACCCACCCATTTCTAAGATTTAGTGCAACAAGTGTCTTCGCTGATCGGTTTTGTTGCCATCCGGTGCAGAATGCGTTGTGCTGACTGAAATGAAGGATTTTTAGAATGTATGCCGATCCGACACTACACTGTGCATCAGATCAGGAATCACGCAGACTGCGGTACACACGTCCTCAGAGGTGAATGCGATCGATCTATTTTTAGCGAAGGGGATACACATAGGAAAAATCAAATGGTAAATGTAAGAAGAAATTTCATTGGTTGATCTCAAAAAAATTTCCGACAATGTAGGACAACAAATGAACAGGTTTTCGTCCTTGGATACAAACAAACAGATAACGTGGGCTTGAAACAAATAGTTACATGCACAAATGTTACATTAAAGGACGTTTTCCGGGGAGAATGTTTATGCCATTTCGAAAACGCACGCTTATATGGGGGTAGTACGTTGTCCAATAGGAATGCGTTTCATAACTGGATGGAAAATGCCGAATGTGTGCGGACGTTAATAATAAAGGTCTGCACGTAAATAATGTATTTAAAACTTTTTTGATGCATTCGGTTCCCTATATATTATTGAATAAAATGTGAGTAGAACAATCAAAAACAAAATTACTGCGATCTTATGTCTAACATTGCTTTCCGAAAGGAGCCGGAAAATTGCGGACATGGCGAACGCTTACCAGTTTCAACCGGTTTGTAAGTTTGGGTGTTTTCTTCACAAATACCCGTACCGTCAACGGATTGGGACGAAGCGGTAAGTGGTCTCATCTGAGGGCTCCATGGGCCGCTAAAATGTTATATTCAAAGTAGATTAAAGCGTGAAAAACGGAACATAGTGTAAGGGGCACGTCTCACAGGGCGCCGCCATGTTGATTCGAATATAAACAACGGAAGTCAACTCGCCCCACAACACGGATGCCTTTCCCGCATGGCCATGATGAATCAAGGCCAAGCGATCACAGCATTCACCCAGCGGCAGGAATCATTTTACGCGTAAACAAAAACTATCCATGATTGCATACCTGTCAGTCTTCCATTGTTTTAGTTTAGAAAATTGTTTGCTCGGAAAAATGCCCACTAGGTCAGTCGGTTGTTGTGTCTGATCTAACTTGGCGCGTTTTGCTCTGCGCGTACCATGTGTTCATGGCCACTTGTGCGCACTTCGATATATCCTTTCCTTGCATTCCGATTTTTGTAGTTTTGCAGGGTTTTAATGCTCGCACTTTTATCAACACCGTACAAGAATGCCATTGCCTCAGAAACGGTTTACCATCAAACTGTGCATTGCATTGCACATATAACCGTCGGAACAACACGTTCCGTTATAGCTTCATGCTTTATCGTTATCGTTATCTTGGTTTTGTTTTGTTCACAACTTTTATCCCCCACCCACTGTCCACAACCAGAGCGCTAGCTTGAATTTGAAAGTAGGAACGGTGTTGTCATGCATATTGCTGCTGATGCTGGTGCAGGGCTTTAATTAGTTAAAATCTTCCACATTTCCGCAGATGGGGTTGCCCCCTCCCCCCCCCCCCAAAAAAAAAAAATTCCTGCCCCCTTAAAATGTGTTTCTTCATCTGATGCACTCTAAATCATACCAAATTGCACAGATTTTTGCCTTCTTTCTAAAAAATTTCCTCCTAGTCTTACTCAAAAATTTTCCTGAAAAAAGTGTTTCCTCCTTTAACCTTAATGTGCTTAAAATCATGCACTAAATTGCACAGATTGGATTTTTTTTTTTTTAATTCTGGGGGGAGCATGGCCCTGAACACTCTGAGCATGACGCGCCTGTTTTCCAGATCAATGCGCGCTCATATCTTGCCCCTTTGTTACGAAATGCTACACAGTTTTCCTCCTCTTCAACCATGGACCATTTTAACTTAAGCCCTGCTGTGCACAGTTAGGTTTCAGCTTAATACAGAGTCAAACTATTGAATAATATATGCAGTGCATGGTGGCATTAGCATCAAATGTGTGTCTGTAGACATGGAATATGTAGCCTGTATCAGTGTATACATGTGTTTTCAAACAGGGCATGTTTCTGATGCAATTAGGATTGCAAATTAACAGATAGGTATATTGTTTGTATGTTGGTTCCAGATATCTGACACCTTTACATCAGACCTCTGCAAGCAAATGGAAAGATGGCAGCGCTAACAGAACAAGCAGCAAAACTGTTGGACTTCAGCCAGAAGCTGGACATTCATCTCCTGGATAATGTTGTTTCCTGCATGTACACAGCTGAAGGAGAACAGGTAGGAAGCTGCTGTTTGTTGATATATAGTATAAATACACCAGGGTTCAAAAAGAAATCTTGATGTTGTCTGGAAGTTTTGGCATCTCTGGATTTTGAGAATAGCACAGGATAATGTGCATTGTACACTCCTCATCCAAGATGGAGTTCTGCCAAAATTGCTTGACGGCATTGATGTCTTCCTCGATTTATGTTATTACACAGTGCATGACTCATTTTTTGTTTGCTTGGTAGTATTTGAATTGCACATTACTCAGTCTCTCATGATACTGTAAGAAAAATCGAACAGCATGTACAGTAATATTTGCACAGGTGTTGGATAATGTGTATCTCAGGATGTCTGCATTTGATTTGACAAGTGACAAACCAACAATTCAACTGACCTGTCCAACAAATCTGTTCTTTGTTGCAGCAACGAGTAGCACAAGAAGTGCTCACACGACTAAAGGAGCATCCTGATGCATGGACTCGTGTGGACACAATCTTGGAATTTTCCGCCAACCAGCAGACCAAGTATTATGCACTACAGATCTTAGAGAATGTCATCAAAACCAGATGGAAAGTTTTACCACGAGCACAGTGTGAAGGTAAGATTGGGATAACAGGGTTGCACATTTAAGTCGGTCCCAGGACATTGACCTATAAAAATTTCAAATGTCCTAATTTTCCCACGTCAAGCGGACATTTGTCCTATTAAAATTTTTATTGCCACTAAGTGGCCAGGACACTGTGTCCTATCACTCTACTGTTTCCAGGACACTTTGTCCTATGGAAGCTGTGGAAAATGTGCAACCCTGGGATAAAGTTTAGTAAGTCACTAAATGATGGACATAGTGAATATAGGCAATTCCTGATATACATATTCGTGTACATTTAACTGCAGCATCTAATCTGTAATGTAAGACAGGAGTTTGGGTGAATTGTTTACAGACAGATGCAAAATTAAACCAATTTGAGGGATACAGAATTTGTGCGATTCTAATTTTATTTCTAATACATTTATTAGTTTTGCTTTTACATTGGTCAGATTCTCAACAGTTGACATCTGTTTCAGCACCTTATTTTTTCTGTTCATGTTGTTCACAGGCATCAAGAAATACATTGTAGGGTTGATCATCAAAACATCATCAGACGCAGCATTGCTGGAGAAAGAGAAAGTGTATGTGGGCAAACTGAACATGATTCTTGTACAGGTATGTCGCAGTTGTTTATCTCTTGTTCTCAAAACAAAATTACTTGGATCTTTTGCAGCTATATATCTGTCACACGGTGAGGTCCCTGCAGACAGTTGTCAGTGAATGTGTAGAGCTTTGTCTTTAGTCATGGAAGCGAAAGTGCTGCACTGGTAGTGGTAGTGGTAATCTCCATTCTCCACCATTCTGCCCCACTACTGTGTGACTTGAGTGCCATGATTTCAGGCGTACAACAAAGGTAATGCTAACTTGTTTTTGAGATGAAGACCCACATCGTATTATTTGTAGATTGTGTGAACTAAATATATATCTTCTCTTCTTTTTTTTTTTTTTTTTTTCCAGATTCTGAAGTTTGAGTGGCCTCGAAACTGGCCAACCTTCATCAGCGACATTGTGGGAGCAAGCAAGACGAATGAGTCCCTGTGCCAGAATAATATGATCATTCTCAAACTTCTCAGGTGAGTAGCCATAAACAGGGATTGCCAGAAGCCATTGCTTTTAGTTTTACTTTTGAAAGTGGTCGTTCTAATCCTAAAATACTTCTCTTTTTTTTTTCCGTCTAAAGTATTTTCAGCAAACAGCTAAGAAGCTTGTTAGTAATTTCTCCTTATGGATCATTGCAAATGCAATACGTGTACCAGTTCAGTTATAATTTGTCTTTCTTATGAAATGGTGGCTTATGAATTTTGGTATTGCGTGTTCTTTCAGTGAAGAGGTGTTTGACTTCTCAAGCGGTCAGATGACTCAGGCCAAGGCAAAGCATCTGAAAGACACAATGTGCAGCGAGTTTTCACAAATCTTTCAGCTTTGCCAGTTTGTCATGGTATGTCTCTCTCTCTCTCTCTCTCTCTCTCTCTCTCTCTCTCTCCAGCTGCATGCTAGAGTGTTGAACTTTCAGTGCTTGGGTTGTGAGTTTGAATCCCAGCTGGGACCAAATACTTCTGCTGGCATTTTTCTCATTGCCCACTCTTTGATAATCAAAGCACCCATGATCATGGTAAAAATAGGATGGAAACCCCACCCTCCATTTTGTGTGTGTGTTGGGGGGAGAGGGGGGTGTTAAATTAATGGTGCTGTTTTTTGGTAGTAGTTGTTTTTAGTATGTGACTTATGAATGTGTTATTCGTGAGACTTATTGATTTTACTCTGTCCTTTGAAAACAGGACAACTCACAGAATGCTCCCCTTGTTGGCTCCACCCTTGAAACATTGCTGAGGTTCCTCAACTGGATTCCCTTGGGTTACATCTTTGAAACAAAACTCATCACCACACTCATCTACAAGGTCAGTGACCCAAGTTTTCTGGTGGGGGGCTTTCTATTGAGATTTTGAATTAACTTGTGTGTAGTTGCACTGGCAGGGTCAAATATTTTGGTCTGGAGAAATTTGATATAATCAGTGCATATCACGTCATGGTTTTAGTTGGTCTTGTTTGTTTGTTGTTTGGTGGTGTTGGGTTTGTTTTGTTTGTTGTTGTTTATGTGTGTGTTTTGTTTCTGTTAATTTGGGTTTGTGTGTGTGTTTTTTGTGTTGTTTTTTTCCGGGGGGGGGGGGGGGGGGGGGGGGGGTGGGGGGGGGGGGGGGGTAGCAAAACACATTGCCAAAATAATAGGAAATTCAGCTGCCAGTGTTGATTGTATTCAGCAGTGCCTCAGTTAGCATATCTAGAGACTTGGTAGTTGTGAAAAGTTATTTAGGTCAACAGCCCTGGAAACCAGTCCTATCTGGCAGGGGCCAGTATTGTGCTCTATAGCCCTTGGACAGATTGTGCATAATCCTGTGAAGGAGAGATAACTCATTCAGCCTAGCAACCCAGTTTGAAGAAGAAAGCCTCCCCTCCCAGCCACCACAACACAAAGAGGTGAATGACAAAAAACGACAACATAAAAAAAAATCATTTTATTAATCTATGTCTTTCTCTGTCTGTTTTGCATTTCAGTTTTTGAATGTGCCCATGTTCCGAAATGTCACCATGAAGTGCTTAACAGAAATCGGTAAGCTACTTTCTGTTTGGTCCATTACTGTTTATCAGCTTAGGGCAGGCATATAATATATATATAATTATTTCTTTGTGGTTTTTAGATGTTACTTAATGTTGAGTTAGTAAGCAGCTCCTGATTTGAGATGTTCAACTTTCTCTCAAACATTTATATACTTGGAACATACATCCTTGAACAACAGTACTGCATGATGAGTAGGGTCTTCAGCTTCATCTGTTAAAGTGTTATGGATGAACAGCATTAGCATGGAACATGTACATGAGATGTACATCCTGTGTGAGGGGCAATGGTCCTTCAAGAACATACGCTCAGGTCTGCTCCTAACTGGCACCCCCCACCCCACCCAAAACCAGTTCCTCTTCCTTCTTGCAAATTTGTACATCTTGGGTACATGTGTTCGGCAATGGGTGATTGTTTCCATTGCAGCTGGTGTCCAGGCCTCACAGATCTATGATGAACAGTTCCTGCAGCTCTTCACTCTCACCATGAACCAACTCAAACAGGTGTGCTTGAAGTAGCATCATTGTTTCTGTCCCCTATTTTCATCACTTATTACTTTCTTTCTTGTGTAAAAGTTCATCCAAGTCTTTCGTTTCAAACCCCTGATTAAACTTTTCAGTGAGGGTTATCCTTCAGGCTCATTTCTTACATCACAGCGAAGAAATCTCCACATCGGTAACTGTGTTTGAAGTTAGTTTCATCTTATCTGCAGATGCTTCCAGCTGAAACAAACATCCGCGAAGCCTACCAGCGTGGAACAGATGACGAGCAGAACTTCATTCAGAACCTTAGTCTTTTTCTGTGCACTTTCCTGAAAGAGCACGCCCAGCTTGTGGAGAAGAAGCTGGATCTGCACCCCATGCTCATGACCGTGAGTATCATGAATATATAGCAGTTTGCATTCAGGACGTTAGTGAAGCAGTTGTAGTGTACTTGAAGACACAGGTGCTGCATTTAGATTCTAATCAAAATGAAAAAGTACAGAGGATTTGTTGTGTCAGTGGTCTGATGAAAAACATCCAGTTGGATAACGTAGAACAGCCACGGTGATGGATGATGAATAATATTTATATGCATGATATCCCCACAGTACGGACCCAGAGCTCTGCACAGTGAAGAAATCAGAGACCTGAAAATTCACATTCACCAAACATAAAAGAGACGTGTTTGGTACAAAATACTTTAAAAAGTCGACTCGGAGCACTTCACAGTGAAGACGTGAAAATTCACATTCACTATACATGGGGAGACATGACTGGTACAAAGTGAACAAACTAAAAGCACCGACAAGAAAACACCGACAGTGAAACTACAAGTACAAGATGCATGATGTATCTAATTCCATCCACAGGCACTTCATTACCTGATCCTGATCTCAGAAGTTGAGGAGGTAGAAATCTTCAAAATCTGCCTGGAGTACTGGAGTGCTCTGGCCGCAGAGCTGTACCGGGAGTCCCCGTTCTCCACCAGCTCCTCCCCGCTCATCCTGGGCTCAAAACCTCTTCAGGAGATGCCCGCTCGCAGGCAGCTTTACAATCCAGTTCTGTCAAAGGTATGATTGGCACTGTTGTCTTTGAATTTTACACATACCTTTTGTACAGTCAAAGCAAATGCGAGACCGAGAGCAGACACTTATTGAGGATGGTGAACTGACTGTACTTTGTAAGATGGCGAGTTGATTGTACATTGTCTCCTGCATTTTGTGCAAGAATTTGGGTGCCACAAAGTGTTTGTGCTGAAAATCATTACCATGGTTTCAGATTTAGCTATACAGAACTTGGCTTTTATACTGCCAATTTATCGTTGAAGTTTGAACAAGAAAAGTTGCGACAGTGAATGAGTGACGTTTCCCCCCCATCTTTCGCAGGTGCGGCACGTTATGATCTCTCGCATGGCAAAACCAGAGGAGGTTCTTGTGGTTGAGAATGAGCAGGGTGAAGTCGTCCGGGAGTTCATGAAGGACACAGACTCCATCAACCTGTACAAGAATATGCGTGAAACTTTAGGTACGTAGATGGTCGTTATAGTGTTCACTGTCCTTCATCTGAAGGATGTGTCTACGTTACTGCATTCTGGAAGCAGTCATAGACTCATTTCTTCAACTCTTCTGTTGGTGTTTTCTTTTCCATTTTTTTTTCTTTGTTTCTTTCTCTGTTACCTTCCTTCCTTTCTTTTTTTCAATTTATTTGATTTTGTTTACCACCTGTCCTCTCAGAATCTCTACCTAAGAGCTGTCAAGAGTCGATCATCATCATCCTCATTACCACCATCATCTGCATTATTATCATTATCATCACTTCACTAGTCTGTTATCAGCAGGCATTAGCGCCTGGTGTTGCACCCTGTGTAAATTGTGCTTGTTGATATTTGTCTGCAGTGTACCTGACTCATCTGGACTACACAGACACAGAGAACATCATGACAGAGAAACTGCACAACCAAGTGAATGGCACAGAGTGGTCATGGAAGAATCTCAATACGGTAAGCAGTCACTTGTAGAGAGAATGGCTCATGCTGAGGATTGACTGAAGTCTTCCTTGTTGTCATGGTACATGTATTTGTGTGATTGCTTTATTTATTGTATCAGTGTACAGATCTGTTGACCATGCAGAAACTCTTTGCTTTGTGTACTGGAAGATTATGTGATTGTACAGGCTGAATGCTGACGAATCCCTTCTGTTTTTCAGCTGTGTTGGGCCATCGGGTCCATCAGTGGTGCGATGCATGAAGATGATGAGAAACGCTTCCTAGTCACGGTCATAAAGGTACAAAATTAGTTTATTTAGCAGATAACGTTTTCTGCAGACATGCAATGATTTTTTTTTTTTTTTTTTTTTTTGCAACCAGTTTTGTGTATATGAGCATTTGTAAGTTTCAAGAACATAACATTTCTATAGTCTGTGGTAGCACTAACTTTAGTTAAGTTCAGATGTCACAGATTTTGGATGTTGTCATTTTCAGGACCTACTGGGGCTGTGTGAACAGAAGAGGGGCAAAGACAACAAGGCCATCATTGCCTCCAACATCATGTACGTGGTGGGTCAGTACCCTCGCTTCCTTCGGGCTCACTGGCGCTTCCTCAAGACAGTTGTAAATAAGCTGTTTGAGTTCATGCATGGTAAGCTGATAATTTCTGCCTTGCACCCAAGTTGATTCATATTTTCATCTTGATGAAGGCATGTAAGATGTACTGAAAGGCAAAAGAACCGGTCGCCGTAGTGGTTAGCACTTCGGACCATCGACCGGGAGGCCCGGGTTCAAGTCCTAGCCGAGGCCAGCAGGAGTTTTCCTGCCTAGGTCGGCTCCTACCCACAGCGGGTGTGCTATGGACCCAGTGGGGAGGGTGTTGCCACACAGCCGAGATTCACCCACTTCACAGGTGCGACTTTGGGGGTGCTTCCCTTGGTATGACACATCTTATGATGTGTACGATTACACAGCCGGCACCGCAGGTGCCGTACTTCCCGGGCCTGGTTAACGCCGGGATATTTATGACAGGCAGCATGGAATGCAGCCCTGTCCCGCAGTCCCAAACCACACGGACCTCCATAGCATCATCTTACCACCATCGTCATCTCCTTCATCATGCATAATAAAAATTGCCCCAACTTTCGAGCCCTCCGAGGATTCCACCCATGACCTGTCAGGAACACCACTGAAGCTGGCAAAAGAGTAGGGGCAGCCAAAAAAAAAAAAAAAGGCAAAAGAAAGTATGCTAAAGTGCTGCATGGGCACAGGGTAATAGGGAAGAGGTAATAATTGTCTGCCCGATAGAAATCTTATGCAGTAGATAGAAATGAATCCAAGATAACATTGTTTTCTTTGCTTCCACAGAGACACATGATGGTGTGCAAGACATGGCTTGTGACACGTTCATCAAGATTGCACAGAAATGCCGGCGTCACTTCGTGCAGGTGCAGGTCGGAGAGGTCATGCCTTTCATTGAGGAAATCCTGAACGGCATCAACACCATCATCTGTGACCTTCAACCACAACAGGTAAAGAATGATTATGGCCTCATCCTCACCCACTGTTATGTTTTCTCATCTGTATACAGGTTACTTGCAGTATATAACTGTCATTTATAGGCATGTGAACACTGTTCATGGCTGCTGTTTGGGCTTCAATGGTAAATGATAGCTAACGTATCCTGTCAATTGCTGCTTATGCTGCACGCTATCTAAAACTAGTTACACTTTAACTCGTTTGTAAAATTCTGATGTGCTTGGTCTAGAGTCCTGTACGTGGTGTATGAGGGGACACAAAAGAAAACTTTTCTGCTCTTTTTTGGTTCCAGGTTCACACATTCTACGAGGCAGTGGGGCTGATGATCAGCGCGCAGACGGACCAGGTGGCACAGGAACATCTGATAGAGCGCTACATGCTGCTGCCCAATCAGGTGTGGGATGGCATAATCAACCAGGCCACGCAGAACGTGGAAGTTCTTAAAGACCCTGACGCTGTCAAGCAGCTCGGCAACATTCTCAAGACTAACGTCCGAGCCTGCAAAGCTTTGGGGCACCCGTATGTTGTTCAGGTAAGTGGTGCTGTGTTTTAGACTGCTTTATGTGGTTTTGTTGAGAAATTATCAATTTATATCTTTTTGGTTTGCTGTGTTGCTGTGTAAGGAATCAAAATGATGTATTTATGTCTTGCATGTGCTTGTTCATTATTTTAAATTATTGCTTTCTTTCACAACAGCTTGGGCGCATCTACCTGGACATGCTGAATGTCTACAAAGTGATGAGTGAAAACATCTCCAGCGCTATAGCCACCAATGGAGAAAGCGTCACCAAGCAGCCTCTCATCCGCAGCATGCGCACAGTGAAAAAAGAGACACTCAAGCTCATCTCCGGCTGGGTCAGTCGGTCCAACGACCCACAGATGGTGGCAGAAAACTTTATACTGCCTCTGCTGGATGCCGTGTTGCTGGACTACCAGCGCAATGTGCCTGCAGCCCGCGAGCCTGAGGTGCTCAGTACCATGGCCACCATTGTAAACAGGCTAGAGGTAAGATCTTGTCTGGCTTCTTGCATGTTGTTGTAAACTTTGAGCATCCCAGAAGAGTGCCTGTATTTTTTTCGCCGAGTTAGCAGTTTGCCGTATGCCTTTTTCCCACTCTATAGTCAGTAAGTAGTAAACTTGGAGCATCTCAGAAGAGTGCCTGTTTTAGCTCTTTGTCACTGTTATTCTGCAGTTCATTTCATAAAAGATGTATGAAACTGGTGACAATAATAAAGCCCAGTTTGAGACTTCACATGTTGTGCACAGTGCTAATTTAGATTTACATGTACTTAGAAACTGCTTGGTGCCAAACCATCAAGGAACGTCTTTGTCTGTTGCAGAGTCACATCACCCAGAGCATACCACAGATATTTGATGCTGTTTTTGAGTGCACCCTGGGAATGATCAACAAGGTACTGAATTTGCTGCTTCTTTTTTTTTTTTCCCCTCTGTCTTGAATTTGAAACATGAAGCTGCTAGATATATAGATGCAAATGAAGGATGTCCTCACTGACCAATGAACGTTGCTAGCCAACGCTTCGCTTTTGTTTGCTTGTGTGAATGTGTATGTGCTCATGGATGCTTTTTTTGTGTTTCAGGATTTTGAAGAGTTCCCAGAACACAGAACAAACTTCTTTCTTCTCCTTCAGGCGGTTAATTCACACTGTTTTCAAGGTATGTAAATTGTACTATTTTCATTACATGTGCACAACCCAGTACTTTGCTGCTAGTATTGATGAAAACTTGGACTCTCTGCTACTTCGGGAATACAAGCAGTTGTCTTTATATAGTCAGCTAATGTGTTCATACTGATGATATTTCTCTGCTCCTTCTCCTTAGCATTGCTGAACATCCCCCCAGCACAGTTCAAACTGGTGCTGGATTCCATCATCTGGGCATTCAAGCATACAATGCGCAACGTGGCCGACACAGGGCTGGATATCCTCTACACTCTCCTCCAGAACATCGCCCAAGAGGAGGTGGCTGCACAGAGCTTCTACCAGACCTACTTCACCGACATCCTGCAGCATCTCTTCTCTGTCATCACTGATAGCTCTCACACAGCAGGTGATGCATCTCATACTTTTTGGCTCCCTTGTGTAACAATGGGAGTCTATGTATTAACCCTCCGTCGTCTGTCTCTCTGTCTGTCTCTCTGTCTGTCTGCCTGTCTGTTTGTCTGTCCGACCGTCCGTCCGTCCGCGCGTGTGTGTGTGTGTGTGTGCAGAAAACTTTAACATTGTCATTTTCTCAGAATCTAAAAACAGCAGAGGCACCAAACTTGGCATGCTGATAGACAACCACAAGGTCTTTCAAAACATATCATTTTGAATGACCTTGACTCAAGGTCAAGGTCACTAAAGCTCTCTGAAAATTTTACATTGGCATTTTCTTGTAATCTACAAACACCAGAGGTTTTAAACTTTGCATGATGATAGACGTTGATAAGAACTTTACAGTTATACATGTAGTCGGTGGCCTTGTGTCAAGGTCAAGGCCATACAAGCTATTTTTGTGAAACCTTAACATTGGCATTTTCTCAGAAACAACAAACAGCAGAGGCGCCAAACCTGGCGTGCTGATAGACAGTGATAAGACCTATGCACACGTACCACCTTAAATGACCTTGACTCAAGGTGGGGCTGGATAAATATTGAAGCGCTTCCCCCAGGAGGGAGCAGTCCGAATTTCCCTTACTGCTGTAATGTGATGAAAAGATGAACATGCAGGGGGTGCCAGATTTCCGATTCAGATCGGATTTCCGATTTGAAATTTTACGTAAACTCAGATTTCCGATTTGACAGAAAATCGTATGTTCGGTTTTTGTTTTTTTTGGGGGGGGGGGGGGGGGGGGGGGGGGATTCCGATTTGTCGTTAGGTGGAACTTTCGCGAGACCGTCTTCAGTGGAGTAAGTTGCAATGGCCTCGCCTTCAAGTAGAAAACACTTTTCGTAACCGCAAAATCGCGAAAAAGAAACGGGTGGGGCGTGCAGGCGGCAAGGTCTCGTGCTGCACATTACTGCGTAGTTTGCGGTAGCTTAGCATCCATGCGATCTTCGCGCAGATGAAGCATTCATCTGGATTTTTTAAAATCGAATAATTAAACCAACAGAAAGAAAAATACAATACGGATCGTTTCTGAGGGGCAGACGCGACGTTTTAGCTACAAAAATACGCGTATGATGATCGTCCGACTTGGGCGTACGCGTGCCGGATTTTCCCAGAGCCGGCTCTAGCCATGCGTTCAGTCTTTACCGGCGTCGATAAAGCATTGAGCGGTTGTGTTTTCTTACGCAAAACTAAAACAGCTGAAAGAAAAATGCATTATAGATCGTTTCTTAGGGCCAGAGACACGACGATTAAGTTACCAACAATTTGCCTAGAATGATCGTGCGCGTGGTACACCTGACTTGCGAGTACCGGATTTTCCCGAAGTCTATTTTAAGGCGAAAATCAATACGAAAAATCAATACTAGTGATCTCATTTGGGGGAGGGACTAATCAAGATAACCATATAGTTAACAGTCAGGGCTTAAGATCTTCCACCGTGCTTTTGTCGGATTTCCACCTTTGGCTATAATTCAAGTTTCTGGTCTCTCAAAAAGTGTTTCAGTCAGTCCGGCTTTGTCTGAAGCACTTAAACTGAATCACTCACACAGAGTTCAGTGTATTTAAAAACAAATCTTGGGGAGCATTCCCGTGCACACCTCTAGCTTAACAATTAAGCAGGCGTGCACTCCTGGCTTTGACACTTCATCACCATTACGTCCATAGTAAGTGTTAAGCAGTTTGTGGTAAACACACTGTGTAGTTTTACACAGATAAAGAAACGCCTGTGCTTTGAAATCAAAATGTGTACTTGCCAACTGTAAATTTGTATAAAGTGTCATCCTGTTAAGTGGGTCCGACTGTATTACAGATACACTTTGCTATTCAAAAACTACACTTTGGCACCCTCCTAAACCATGCTGAACCTATCTCAGTTTCTGAGAGTAAACTGACAGGTCTTTTAATGTGTGGATTTTAGAGTTTGATTCTCCACAATGATTATTTGGATAAACTTGTGTGCAGCAACAAGAGGTCTATAATAGCTAGTCTAAGGGTTGAAATTTGAAGGGAAAATGTGGTAGATAAGAATAGCTATCAAATGCTCTCAGGTGCCATGAGAGGCCTAGAATTGGCTCTTAAATTTTGGCAAAATTTGTCTTTTTTCCGGGGGGCGTTGCCCCCCTGGTTCCCCCAGCAGGGCTCCGCCCCTGCACCCTGCCGGGGCCTAGGCGGCCCTGGACCCTGGCCTGGGAAAAGAAGTTTCAGTATTTTCAAAATTGCCAGCTTTTACCCATGTACAAGTTGCAATGGCCTCCTCTTCAACTAGAAACACTTTTAACCCACAAATTATAAAAAAAAAGAAAGAGGTGGCCGCGTTCGGCGTTCCTTGCATTCCGATTTTGAGGGCCAATTCCCCCCCCCCCCCCCCCCCCTTGTCAATTTTTTCTGGCTTTCCTTGCATTCCGAGTTGTGGCTTTTCAGATTTGGCAAAACATCTTTAAGTGGTTTCAGATTTGTAGGTCCCGAGTTGCTAGCACCCCTGAACACGTACACAATTATGACTAAATATTAGATATGATCTGGAACTCTGTCTTTCATATGGTTGCTGCCTAAACCATTGCACTGTCATTAGTTTTGTTGATGTGCAGCTCACCATCTTCTGTGTGGTCGCCAAGCAAATCCATGCGCTTCTTTCAACCAATTCTGTTGTGGTTGATACTACAGATTCACTTCTTTTTTTTTAAGTGGTCGCATACATTCACGTATATCTCAACCTTGTTTGCAGGCCTGACCATGCAGGCAACAATCCTGGCCACTATGTTTGTGGCCCTGGAGTCGGGCAAGATCACCTCACCACTCAGTCCTAACCTGCCTGCTGCCCAGAACATGGCCTACATCCAGGACTTCCTTCTCAACCTGCTCAAGACTGCCTTCCCACACCTCAACGAGTAAGTATCTTCTTAACACTTTATGACGTGTTTGACTGTAGAGCCGTTTCATCTGGGCAGTTTTAGTGGTGCAAAACTGTTGTGTGTCGTGGTCAACAGTACTGCTGCTAGTACTGGGTACTGCAGTAGTTCCTGTTTTTCTACAGGTTGATGTTGATGGAGCTGCTGTTGATCATCCTCTCTGATTGATTAATTGATCCATTCCTCAGAGAAAGGGCTTGTATATTTTTATTTTGTTAAAAATGTGTTTGTGTTTCAGGCCTCAGATCAAACTGTTCATCGAGGGTTTGTTCAGCTTCGACCAAGACTTCAATGCTTTCAAGGAGCATCTGAGGGACTTCTTGGTACAAATCAGGGTGCGTTTTCACGTACACAGTGGTATCTTGTGTGCAACAGAAATATCTCCCTCTTAGAAGAAAATTTTTTATTTATAATGAAAATAAGCACTGCGGTCATTAGTATGTAGAAGTGGGTTTAAGTTTGAGATGGGCTGAGTCAGGTTAGCATTTGTGATAAGGCCATGGCAGCATTGTTATCTAAACTGGAATGGTGCTTGTGTCACATTTTAAGTTCGCAATACTGATGCTTCTCGGATTGTGTGATTTTCAGGAGTTTGCGGGAGAGGACATGAGCGACTTGTTCCTGGAGGAGCGGGAGATCGCCATCCGCCAAGCACAAGACGAGAAGCGCAAGGTGCAGATGGCCGTCCCCGGCATTCTTGGGCCGCACGAAATTCCTGAGGAGATGCAGGACTGAGATGAGAGTGTATTGACTGTGGCAGCAAAAAAAATTGCTATATCCGCACAGAGCTCTGTGACCAGGCAGACAAACTTGACGTTGCAGCATCTGTAACAACTGACACCAATGATGAGATGACACTCGTGTGCCATAGGTGTGAGCACAGGTATTGTGGTGCAGCATTACGGTCTACTGGTCCTGTATCAGGGCCCACAGTTCCGACAACCTGTTGGTGTATGCAATAATTGGGTACACCTAACGCGAGCCGGTCAACACGCGCAGCCACGTGAGGATGACCTGAGCAGCTAAAGTACTACCTTTGCTTGTACAGTGTGAAACTTGAATGTATCGCAGGAAGCTTGCTTGTATTAGACCTTGAAATTTGTCACGAACAGAGTTTGAAAGGGCGGCACGCATCTCAGTGGTCACAGCCTTGGTCATAAATGCGCAGGAAGGCAATCAGGATTGTGTGTGGTTTTCTGTAGGCCGAGCGTCGGTGTGGTTTTCTGTTGTCCGTAGGTGAAGAAAGGAAGGCAGAGCTGTTGGGTTTTGTTGGTTGGTTTGGGGTTTTTTTTGTTTGTTTGTTTTTTTGGTGGGTGGGGGGGAAGGTTAGGCTGACATTTATGTAATGTCCAGAGGACAAATGTTAAAAGCAGGTGTATGTGTGGCTTTACTGTTTGTTTAAAAAAAAAATACAGGCAGTGCAGTGTTGTGTTTCCATGTTAGGAAATGATACACGTGTAGGGCATAACTGTTCTGTCAAGACATGGAAAAGAGCAAGTACCCGGTGATGGACCATGGGGTTGCTCTTCTTTATCCGTTTGTTGGTTACACAGCCAGTGTTTGTATATAATGTTCCAGTGATGCTTGTGTACTGTGCATCACAGTTTGTGTGTCCGCTAAACAACAAAAGTGCATGAATATTGTAATGTCAGATGACCAAACAACCTAGGCAACTCTGCATGGTATCAAACAGCAGTGTGCTTGTTTTGTGGGCGTAGAGTTGGCATGCGGCGTGTGTGGCATGATGTCTAACTGAGGCATTACAGTTGTGAAGCTCCAGCCTTCACCAAGCAGCTGCTGATCAGTCAAATGTTTTCAATGCAATCTCCAAGCCGCCCTTGCATGTGTGTGTAGGTGTGCGTGCATGCGTGTGTGAGAGAGGTTTGTATCTACGTGCCTGGAATACGAGTAAGCTTGTGTGTGTGTGAAATGCGCCCATCCCGATACCAGTCATGTTTGTGAGATGCGCAGGTGTTGGCGGCGATATTCTGACCATGTTTATTTGCTGCCATGCAGCAGTGTGAGATTAAGTACTCGTGTCCTACACTGGTCCCTCCATGTGTGCGTTCACACAAAGCCAACCATGACCAGAGATTTGTAAGTACATCCATGCGTGTGTCGCTAGCTACACTAAACATTTTGTCTTCGGAATTCCGTTGTTGAAGTGTGCGGTAGTCTTAGCAATGAATACATGTACAGTAGTTCACCACATCAGACGGCAGGTTTGAAACCACGTTTTTTTTAATAGATGTATGTACCAGTACTGCCACTTTCTGTTTCTTGCTGGTTGCATGTGTTGTGTTTGTATGTTTGTGTCAGTGCCTAATTGTGGTACCCAGAGCTGTGTGCTTTGTGACCAAAGGAAAGCGAGATGGGGGAGGCATTCATGGTTGCTGATAAGATCTGATTGTGTTCATTATGTGTGGTAAACTTGCTGACTTTGAGGGAACAAATGTGGTGGGTGTGAGATGTGTGTGCCATTGTTTTTGCCAGAATATTTACAGTGTACCATGTACTTTGTGATGGATGTTTTGTTAGTGAAGCACATAGCAGTCATTTTCATGTTTGATCGTGTACAGGTTTGGTTTTGTCAGATCATGTCATAACATCCTGTCTGTTTACATATAACATCTGACTTATTTTAGGTAGTGTTACTCACTTTCCCTGTCAACCAGCATGCTTTCGGGGAAGACTCAGAACTGGACGCAACCTAATGAAAGTTTATCTGAGGGAAAAGGAGATGGCTTACTTAGTACTCTTGTGTGTAACTTGAATTTGTATTGGTTGTTGCCCAGACGGTATTTCTTCAAAGGTGTGCGCCTGTCTTGATTCAGAGTTGTTGGCTTTTGTGGATACCAGTGTTCACTGCAAAGTCACCCACCCCAATGCCCCTCACCCCTCCCCAGTACCCCCCCCCCCCCCCCCCAAAAAAAAAAAAATAATAATAATTTTTTTTTACATGTAAATTGGTTTAGGTTACCAGCATCTCTTTCTCTATACGTGTTCCTGTTACATTTTATTACATTCCTTGGACAGTTTGGATTGAATCAAAGTCACTGTACCATCCTGTGGTCTCTAGCATTAGTTTTTACAGTTGAACATGCATATATTATAGTGTTGGTGTCAAGACAGATTTGTACTCAGTATTACTGATGGTTGATTCTTATATTATGCTGGTAACACATCTGCCTTAAATTTTAGCACAGCTGTCGGATTGATGTGGCAGAATACCTTTTCTTTTTTGTGTGTCTGTAATGTAAGAACAAACAAAATCTCAAATTGTCCACTGTTGTAATGGTCAGGACAAACAAAAAAAATCCATTACCATAGATTCATTTTGTTGCTTGTTCATTGGCTCAGTTCTGTTCACAGTTTTGACTCCTTCTCACAGTAGCAGCAAAGTTGTGAAGATGAAATGTGCCGGTTATCAGATGCGTAAGCTTATGAATGAATGTCAGCGTGTAAGTGAGCAGATAATTTGCCATTGCTTTTTTGTTGGCAGTGTAAAGTCAAGGTGCTTGATCCTGTTCTGATCGAGGGTGATTTTTTTGTTCGTTGTGGTGTTTTTGTATGAGTGGAGTTTGCAAGAGAGAGCGAGAGAGAATGGCAGATCCTTATGGTACAGTGTATTTGCTGTCATGTTCAGCCTGTAAGAAAAGATGTCCACAGGGAATATGGTAGAATAAAGAATTGATTTTCAGTGACCGCCGTGTCTGACGTTCTGTGTGTTACTGATTGTTGTTTTTCACTCTCATGTGTAACACTGACAGTGAGTGAATGTTTCTTGCGCTCTGTCCTCTGTCATATATGTCGCCTGAGTGTGACAAACTTTAATGTTAGCTTTTTTTTTCTCAGGAACTATAAACATTACAAACATCATACTTGGCACAATAGTTGGTGACAAGGTCTTTCCAAGAACGGCATTTAATGATTTTTAATGACACCCCCCCCCCCTTAATGTCAAGGTCACAGTCCTCACGAAACCTCCGAAAATTTATGTTTGCTCATTTACACAGGTACGACCAGCATCACGCAATCCAAACTTGGTACATTTGTGGTTGGCATGTATTTCTCACGCATGAATTTTTGGGTGACCCTTCCCAGAGGCACAATTACACGTCTCCACCACAGACGTATAGAGATAGCTCTTTACGTCTGTGGTCTCCACACAAGAAAGAAATCACACGTAGAAGGAAAGAGATTCAGTTCATCCACATTTACTGTGAAACCAGGTATAGTGCGTTTGGTAACTCAGTCGCCAACGATTTTCCTGGAAAACTTTTTTATGGAACAACTTTTGTAGACTGTACCCTATTGCAGAGACAAGGCTAATCAGGAAATTGTGACCTAACCTAACACGTTTCATAATTTAGCCAGTGTTCTCTGTTTTTTCTGTTTCTTCTCGGCGTAAGTCAAACCAGGAATAAAAATAGCACGTTGACGTCATTCACTGACGTCAATTTTTCCCCACTGTCTCATGAAGGTTTTGGGAGTGAACAAGATTACGTTTGACATCACCGTCACTAGAGGTTCTCGGGAGGTACATATTAGGTTCATTTTGATACTATATTACTTTTTTTTTTTTTGTCGCCGTCCATTTTCGCCCAAATATTCACTAACGCCGAGGTCGTCGGTCAGCTATCTGATATCGGAATCATATCCATGGTTTATAAAAAGTTAGGTCACAAGTTTTCAAACATTTTTCTTTTTTTCCAGTAAATATGCACAGTATCACAGTTTTAATCAAACTGTTCCCAAAAAAACCTATGGCGACTGGTATACCAAATGCACTATTCGTATATTATCAACAACCGAAAGGTTCGTTGCATGTAAGTTTTCGCAACTACGACAATGCAGACGCTGACTTGCTGGGAAAGAAGCAGCCGATGTCTGATCTGTGATTTTGGCAAGTTCTCTGTATGAAGACAATAGCTCTCCCGATACATCTCTGTTTTAATGAATTAGTCCGAAATTTACTGATAATCCGTTATCTTAGAGCATCCCCATCACTGTGAAAACGATTTTTTTTCCTCTAACTTTTTCGCTCTCTCTCTGTCCCATACCTTTGGACAGCTGTGAAGAAAACTTTCAACAGATTAGCAACAAATGTACATAATCATGTTGTACGATATCTGAGGAGGCGCTGATTTTATTTCGTGATGTACTTTCAAGTTAAAGTCGGACTGTCACAAACTACCAATTACATGACTTCCGTGCGTGCGCAGTGCTCTTACAAAACTGACAAATACAAACAGAAGAAGAAAAGAGACATAATAATACACATATGAAAGGGACTGACCGCGCATGCGAACACGCATCCTATCATAGACGTGTGAAATAATTTTTTTCGGCGTAAGGTCGCTCCTGGCGGCCAACGTGGATAAATTTTGAACCAACTCGTCCTGTGGAGGCTGGACCGAAAGATGTAGCGGTCAACACCATCCCGGCATCCAGAAGCCGTCGTGTTTCGCTGGGTCTGCCTCGGCCTTGAAGTCCGGCAGCTCGGGCTTGTGGCCGTTCATGCGCAGGGCCTCGTGACGCTGTAGCTCCACCTTCAGCTCCTGCACGATGTCTGGATGATTTTCAGCGATGTCCTGTGTCTCGTCCGGGTCCGCTGACAATAAAAGAACGATAGCAATACACAATCTAAAGTTAAACGCGCTATTTCTATGTTTACTACGCTGCCGAGTCTTCTGCAACTCCTGTCTGCCCGCACGCCCCAAACTGATACTTATCTTAATTAGTAGTACAGCTCTTAATGCGATACACTGCTGTCTACACGCTGCGCGAGCAGTCGAAAATTCAGATTCTCCCACGGTTGACCGTGCCCACAGGCCTCTCGCTCAGTCCTTGTGTTACCCGCGTCACACATTGTACACCCTTCTGTTTCGTCGGTGTCAGCCTTTGAGATGCTGTCACTGTGCAGGTGTCTACGTGGTGAAATGATAGGTACCACTAAAACAGCTCAGAACGATCTTTGAGCGTAACAATCTTGTATTCCTTAAAACTGGGCATTTAAGCTTCGCTGCGCCAAGGAAGAGATGAACTGGAGACTGCTGACGGGCTGGTCCATCAGAATCTCGCGTTGATCAGTCAATTTCTACTGACTAGTCTGACTAACATCCGTAATTAAGGCGTGCACGCGATCCTACGCTGTGCGTTGATCATACAGAGCCGAGGGCGGGAAAGGAGCTGGGGGGTGGGGGTGGGGGGAGCACAATAACAAGGAAATTGTACGCCGGACGTATGTGTCTGTATGTGCTCCCAGTGGGATGGGTGGGTGCTTGGGAGTTTAACGTCCTTTTCCACCACATACGGGTGATATCATAGACGGGGCAACGATGAAAAAGCCAGCACAAATATTTGGCCCCAACCGGGATACGATTTCACGACCCGAGCATTAGAAGTCCAACGCTCTACCATTCGGCCACCCCGGCTCCCCGCCTCCCAGTGGGGTTTTGGGGCAGGGGGTCGGCCAGAGGACAGTCCTTGTATCTGCAGATCTTGCCCTGCTGCTATCTTTCGGAGATACCAAGATGCATTTTGAGACCTTAAAATACGCGTGTTAATGGAGCCAGCGATGGTTATACACCCGCTACTCTATACTAGTCTATAGCCACTGCTTGCTTAAAAAGGGATTCCACCGGCCCCCGGGCCACCGTTACCTTCCAGGTCAAAGAGATGCAGGTAGTTCCACTCATTGTAGCGGCCGATGTAGTCGTCTGCCTTGAGGGACTGCATGTTGTCACAAGGTGAGATTGGGTACCAGCTGTTACGGTCGCCTGGCTTGCCCTGAATCAACTTGTACTTGCCTTTCCTGAAAACGCACACGCACCGCTGTCAGTAAGAACGTGTGTTTGAAGCGAAGGATTTTTTTTTCTTCGGTTTTATTCTTTGAAACGTTCTTTCGCACACGTGTAGTTGTTATGTCGTCAGTGTCCTAGCGGCCAAATCTTGTGTAGTGCGTTTGGTAATTCAGTCCGGAAAACGATGTGTGTGTGTGTGTGTGTGTGTGTGTGTGTGTGTGTGTGTGTGTGTGTGTGTGTGTGTGTGAGAGAGAGAGAGAGAGAGAGAAAAGGCAATGACTCAATATATATTTCGTGACAGTTTGGGCTCTCAGTTCCTCCATTTCTTCTCGGAGTAAGTGAAGCAAGGCAAAAATCGAAAATGTCAGTTGTTTATTTGTTGTTTTTTTTTTACAAGTTCTTTTCAAAGAATGTATTATTGAATTCCGTAATAATATTTTGACGTCATCCTCACCTTATGGCCCGGCGTCCGGTGATCTCGTCAATGTTGTAGATCATCCATTCTCTGGTCGGTTTGTCCTCAGACAACATGGCCCGCTGATCCAGTCCATCAACACTGCTAGTTACTGTGGACAAGTGCACACACGCGTCCATCCACCAACACACACACACACACACACACACACACACACACACACACACACACACACACACACACAGTGTAAAACATCATCGTGGCCCTATGAAATACGCTGAGGTCGCCTTCCAGTTTTCTCGATCATCGATAGAGCAGCCGTCTCAGTGGTGGCCTTCAAAACATTTAAGTGTGCTCTTTACACCGGCCGTCTGAGTCATTCGATTGTACTGGCGGGAAGAAAATGCCCCCTTCCAAAACCAACAGTCACATAAGAATAATAATTATGATACATAGTTTATCGTATAGAGTGCTGCTCTGTAAGTGCCAACTTGAAGGACTCGCTGCGCTTAAAGAGCGCGCGCACACACACACACACACACACACACACACACACACACACACACACACACACACACTATCATCTCCACCCACCCTGACCGGCATCCGATTTGGCAGATGCAGCGACATCAAACGACTCACATGAATATATATTAAACAGAAAACAAGATTACCAAAACCTTACGTCCAACAGTTTTAGTTACTGTCGCATCCGTCTTACCTGCAGCCCCCTTTGACGTGGACGTGATGCCTGCCATTGACAGTATGGTCGGGAACCAGTCGACTGCATTCATCAATCTGCAACGAGTGTAATTGTAAGAAATCACACACATTACTTGAGTAAAGAGTCATAATTACAAGCACGTCTGGCACACAACAAAGGTCTGTTTTTTTATGGCCGAATCGTGCAGAATCTATGTGCGTAAAACAGTCACTTGTGTCAAGAACGAAATCACGCACTTTACCTGAATAGACACTGAGACTTTGGAAGCGGCGCGTCTGGCATTCAACAAAGTTTTTGCCGAATTATGCTGAATCTATGTGCCCAAAACAGTCACTTGTGTCAAGAACGAAATCACGCACTTGATCTGAGACTTTGTTAGCGGCGCGTCTGGCATTCAACAAAGTTTTGGCTGAATCAGGCTGAATCTATGTGCCCAAAACAGTCACTTGCGTCAAGAACGAAATCACGCACTTGACCTGATACTTTGGAAGCGGCGCGTCTGGCATTCAACAAAGTTTTGGCTGAATCAGGCTGAATCTATGTCAGTGCCCAAAACTGACAGTCACTTGTGTCAAGAACGAAATCACGCACTTGACCTGAGACTTTGGAAGCGGCGCGTCTGGCATTCAACAAAGTTTTGGCTGAGTCAGGCTGAATCTATGTGCCCAAAACAGTCACTTGTGTCAAGAACGAAATCACGCACTTGACCTGAGTATACACTGAGAGGCGGTTTGGAAGCGGCGCGTCTGGCATTCAACAAGTTTTTGCCGAATCATGCTGAATCTATGTGCCCAAAACGGTCACGTGTTAAGAACGAAATCACGCACTTTTCCTGAGTAGACACCGAATAATACTTTAAAACTCTGGAAGCGCGTCTCGCATTCAACTTAACGTTTTTGCCGACTCATGCTGAATCTATGTGCCCAAAACAGTCACTTGTATCAAGTTATATCGCCGGAAAACCAGTATCTAGACCAGGACCCGCCACGGGCAGACCAACCAGCGTAAAGCCAAATGCGCTTGTTTTATTTATAGCGGCCGTTGAATGTAGAGAGGCTGCACCCCAAGAAAAGCAGGTATCGTTCCGAAATGCATCATTTCTTCAACGCCACAAGCCGCAAAAGCACTAGAGTTATAACAGGTTTTAATAAAACTAAGCGCGTCTACGGTCTAGTCTATTCACTTACTTGTCCGTGACGCGTCCCCTCTGGGAGATGAGGGAGGGGGACCAGGCAGACACCAGGGCTGGCACCCGCGTTCCCCCCTCCCACACGCTCCCCTTCCCTCCTCGCAGCGGCCAGTTGCTGCCTCCGTCAGTGAAGTTCGCTGCTGACTGAAGCCACATAGATAAGCAAACGAAATATTAATGGTTGAATAAGTGTTAGGTACAGACACTACAAGAACGTCCTGCATAAACGTGAAAACAAAAATTGCAGTGTGTGTGTGTGTGTGTGTGTGTGTGTGTGTGTGTGTGTGTGTGTGTGTGTATGTGTGCGTGTGCGTGTGTGTGTGTGTTTCCTACCCACATACGTGTCTGACTCCGGTATGAGTTTTACATTAACAACACACTACCTCCCCCCCCCCCCCCACACGCACACACATCCAGCCCACATCAAGATCTTCCTCCACCGCCGACCTCCCCCCCCCCCCCCCCCCCCCCCCCCCCCCCCCCCCCCCCCGCGCCCAACAATTCCTTCACACCAAGTACACACAGTTCTTCAGGACTTGTGAACAATAGGTCGCGTCACTGCATGGGTGTGGCTGACTATGATTCAAAAGAGGGCAAAGGGGGCAAACTGCTGTGGTCACGGCCGGTTCCCTACTGACTGATCTCAAAAACTGACCTCGCTGGTGAAGATGAAGACCGTGTCCTTGCGCATGTTCTCCTCGTCCAGGGCGTCCATGATCTTTCCGATCGCCTCGTCCACGGCGTACACCATTGCTGCAACAACACACGGCAATTATCTGCACATGACGCTTTGACTAACAAGGCTCGCCTTGCCTTGGCGCACGAAGAAACACACACACACACACACACACACACACACACACACACACACACACACACACACACACAAACAACAACAACAAACAAACAAAAACAAACAACAAACAACCAACCAAACAATCCCTAAATCTGGTGGAAGCCGGTGTAACACCCGGGATGTACTCCCCAGTTACATAAACCCCGGGACATTTCCTGCTTTAAAAACCGGATGCACATGTGCTCCCTCCAGTTTAAGCCAGACATACTCCACCCTCACATGCCATATTTACTCCCAAGATGGATGGGAGTTTAACGTCCTTTTCCACCACGTAAGTGTGATATCAAAGTCAAGGCAACGAGAAAAGGGCCTGCACAAATATTTGGCCCCAGCCTGGCTTCGAACTCACGACCCGAGCATTGAGAATCCAACGCTCTGCCATTCGGCTGTCCCGGCTCCCCCCCCCGATCTGGAAACACTCCACTAATGAAACAAATCGTTAGTCTGTATGTGGCCTAGTCTACAGGGACTACATCCAGCGCAAAGTGCCCCGGGGTATATTAAGTACATCCCGCGTGTTAACCAGTTACCAGTTAATGGTGGGGCGGCTGATTATACAGGTGTACAAAATTAATACAATATTTCTCTCTTATTCATCGACTGACGTAGTCACTATGTTCCTCTAAAGTCATCTCACATTATTAATACTCTGGCAACAGCAGTAGATTAGTGTCTGACAATCTAATGGCCATACAATGTTAAAGTGACATAATTTGGCCAAGTGTTTGAATTTGCTATCCTAAGTTGCCGCGCAGACTGAATAGTTACGAGAGTCAACACGCTTGACCAGCTGATAGAAGAGCGGTGTATATCGCTTACCACTGAACAAACGCCTCTTCACGCTGCTCTGTTCCCTGAAATGCCGCTCATAATGGAATGGAACCTGTCAACAGTTGCATCAGACAGTGCATTCTTTGTGCAATGTTATGCAGGCAAAGTGTAACGATACCCCCCATCCACCCATGCCCGCTCCCCCCCCCCAAAAAAAAAAACAACAACCAAAAACCAAACAAACAAACAAAAATCAAAAACAAAAAACAACCCCCCCCCCAAAAAAAAAATAAATATATATATATATATATATATAGACAGACACAACAAGAAACAAGAAATAAGATTCTCCGTCGCTTTGCTGCTGGAGCAATATCTGAACAAGAAGAATGTGAGGCGCTTTACACCCTGCTTAGCTACGGACCAGGTTGAACGCGGGTCCAGGGCCAACTCGCATTCAAGTTCAGATCTAAACATGCAGCTGGCGTCATGAGAGGATGCTTTCGTCAAGGCGTGACGTAAGCTTTCCTACGTCATTTGCAAGGGACAGACTTGCAGAGAATTAGCAGTTATTCCCCATCAAGCTGTGGTATACCGACTAGTATTTTGCCGGGATCCAAGACGCAAATCGTCAACCCTGAGCTTTAGCGAAGGGTTGATTCGTCTTGGATCAAAATACGAGTCGGTATACCACAGCTTGATGGGGTGTAAATGCTTTATCATCCTTTTTTGTGGCCAATTTATGGTATATTTTGAACGTTTATCCTAGTAAAAACTGACAGTCGACAGAGGCTGCACATAGCAGACGAACGAGTCAGTGTACCTGAACAACGAGTTTATGAAGTCGGAAACACACGATAGTCTATGCCGAGTACAAATGTTTCGTCGTCGATAGTGTTGACATAGGGAGCGAGTTCTCCCCGAAAAGTATAATACATGTACATGTACTTGCTCATCGATGTTTTTTTTTTTGGGGGGGGGAGGGGGGCTCCAAAAAGGCTGTATCTCTGTTCTTTCTGTCTGTATAAACGCCATCGACCAGAGTCCAACCCGAGTCGAACTAAACTCGAGTTGAAGCCGGGTTGTAGTGTGTAAACAGCCCCCAAGAGAGAGGCACTCCCACCTGCAGTGGTTCTCTGGGAGCGTGGAAAGCCAGGTAGAGGAAAAGCGGGCTCCTGTTATGATGCTGTTTGATCACCTCGATCGCTCTGTCTCGGAACAGGTGCTGCAATAAAAAGCTGTCATCAGTATACGCGTGGGTGGGGTGGGTGTTTAGGAGTTTAACGTCCTTTTCCACCACGCACGGGCAATATCAAAGACGGGGCAGCGAGAAAAAGGCCAGCACAAATATTCGACTTCTCATCATGACATGTAACAAGAAATGCGTTGCTGATACAGTCGGATTCTATCACAATAGGCATACAGACCCTACAGCACATGGCCCCTTTTTTTTTTTTTTTAACCCTATCCCTACGTCGTGGGTGCAAAACCATCCATGCTTTCAAAGAAGGAATCTTGCGCGCCGTACATCATGGGTGCAAAACCACCCACACTCAGTTTTGAATTGAAGAATGAAAAAAAAAAAAAGTCATACGTGTTTTCCTTCTTTTAAAGCACTATGTGGTGGAAAAGGACGTTAAACCCCCAAACACCCACCCACCCACCCTTTTAAAGCATGGGTGTGTTTGCCGCACCTACGATGTAGGACGCGCAAGTGTGGGTTCAAGTATGGGTGCGTTTGCACACACGACGTACGACGCGCAAGTGTGGGTTAAAGTATGGGTGCGTTTGCACACACGACGTACGACGCGCAAGTGTGGGTTAAAGTATGGGTGCGTTTGCACCTACAACGTACGGCGCGCAAGTGTGGGTTAAAGTATGGGTGTGTTTGCACCTACAACGTACGGCGCGCAAGTGTGGGTTAAAGTGTGGGTGTGTTTGCACACACGACGTACGACGTGCAAGTGTGGGTTAAAGTATGGGTGTGTTTGCACACACGACGTACGACGCGCAAGTGTGGGTTAAAGTATGGGTGCGTTTGCACATACGACGTACGACGCGCAAGTGTGGGTTAAAGTATGGGTGCGTTTGCACCTACAACGTACGGCGCGCAAGTGTGGGTTAAAGTGTGGGTGTGTTTGCACACACGACGTAGGACGCGCAAGTGTGGGTTAAAGTATGGGTGCGTTTGCACACAACGTACGGCGCGCAAGTGTGGGTTAAAGTGTGGGTGTGTTTGCACACACGACGTACGACGCGCAAGTGTGGGTTAAAGTATGGGTGCGTTTGCACCTACAACGTACGGCGCGCAAGTGTGGGTTAAAGTATGGGTGTGTTTGCACCTACAACGTACGGCGCGCAAGTGTGGGTTAAAGTATGGGTGTGTTTGCACCTACAACGTACGGCGCGCAAGTGTGGGTTAAAGTGTGGGTGTGTTTGCACACACGACGTACGACGTGCAGGTGTGGGTTAAAGTATGGGTGTGTTTGCACACACGACGTACGACGCGCAAGTGTGGGTTAAAGTATGGGTGCGTTTGCACACACGACGTACGACGCGCAAGTGTGGGTTAAAGTATGGGTGTGTTTGCACCTACAACGTACGGCGCGCAAGTGTGGGTTAAAGTGTGGGTGTGTTTGCACACACGACGTACGACGTGCAAGTGTGGGTTAAAGTATGGGTGTGTTTGCACACACGACGTAGGACGCGCAAGTGTGGGTTAAAGTATGGGTGCGTTTGCACACACGACGTACGACGCGCAAGTGTGGGTTAAAGTATGGGTGCGTTTGCACACACGACGTACGACGCGCAAGTGTGGGTTAAAGTATGGGTGCGTTTGCACCTACAACGTACGGCACGCAAGTGTGGGTTAAAGTATGGGTGTGTTTGCACACACGACGTACGACGCGCAAGTGTGCGTTAAAGTATGGGTGCGTTTGCATACACGACGTACGGCGCGCAAGTGTGGGTTAAAGTATGGGTGCGTTTGCATACACGACGTACGGTGCGCAAGTTTGTAGGCGACGTATGACGAAGGTTAACGACGCAAAAAGAAGTCCATAAGTCTATTTGTTCCCTTATACATGTAGAGTACTTACCGTAGAGTAGCCGGCTGGTTTCACAGGCGTAATGCCATCATGGAAGTCGATGCCTTCACGGCCAGCTGGAAAACACACACACACACACACACACACACACACACACACACACACACACACACACACACACACACACACACACACACACACACACACACACACACACACACACACACACACACACCAAACATTCACAACTGCCGCAAACCGTGTTGAAATTCGTCAATAGTACTGGGATTCTTTTTCGTTTTGTTTGTAGACTACTAAAACATGATCGTACGTCTCTCAAACTGGACTGCTGAGAATCAGTGCCAAAATTAATATGAAACCATCCAGTACTGATTATCAAAAACTTTGACACAACACTCACGCAACGTTTAAAGAAAATACCCACTTTGCCACTCTCTCCTGATGTGTTCGTAGTGGTCAATGGCGTATCCGTATGAGCCGTAGAAACCGACAAAGCCACGACTGGTGGGCGTGTACTGCCAGTTACAGAACCCCAGACCCCACCTGAAACACAAACAGACACACTGCTACCTGGGTCAGTGTCTATCCGTCATCCTCCGCCTCAGGACCGGACGTACTCAAAACAGGAGACACCACCTGCACAGAAAGATGCGCCTTGTGCCGTCTCCGATGTGCTCCTGTGGAGAGGCAATGCAGAACACAGAGCACATCCTACAAGACTGCAGGAACTTCGAGACTCTGAGGGAACAGTTAGTTCCCCTGCAACAAAGGCTGACTGATGGAGAGGTTTCGGATGCTTACGGGTCACACTCGCAGTGCACTGATGGGAGACGGATCGACCGTCTGTGATTATAATCAACTGTGGCAGAGATGATCTGATGAGATCAGAGGCAAAATCGGCGCGTGCAGATGAATGAAGCACCTTTTCCAAACCTAGTCATGGTTCCAAACCTTTCCTGTATATCTCCGAACACTCACGGGTACCCGAACTGTTCCAAACCGGAAGGGATTAATAAAGTATTGATTGATTGATTGATTTAACTCTGGAACAAGGCTGCAGTCGACGCTATGCTGCTAACTGCACCGTCAATCAGCGGGTTCTTCAGTACTACGCCTTTTGTTTCTCTTCTCCAAATTCTCACGCCATAGCACCGGAAAAACGCTTTGGATTTTCAGTTGCCGGTCAGAACCATTCAAAGCGGCCGTTTACCACCCAGAAACCGACTTGTACTAATGCGTTACTACAACTGATCTAAAGACATGTATGTGCTTTTCTTTTCTTTTTTTCTGCCACAACTCTTTGCCGGCTCCAGTGGTGTTGCTCCCTGATAATGGGTGGAATCCACGGAGGGTTCGGAAGCTGGGGCAATTCTTATTATGCATGATGATGGAGATGATGGTAACTGAAAAGATGCTATGGAGGTCCGTGTGGTTTGGGACTGCGGGACAGCGGGGCCGCATTCCACGCTTCCTGGCATAAATAGCCCGGCATTAACCAGGCCCAAGGGAAGCACCCCCAAAGTCGCACCCCGTGAAGTGGGGAAATCTCGGCTGTGTAGAAACAGCCTCCCCATTGGGCCCATAGCACACCCGCTCTGGGTAGGAGCCGACCAAGGTAGAAAAATCCCGCCCGCTTGCCTCGGCTGGGACTCGAACCCGGGTCTCCCGGTCCAGGGTCCGAAGTGCTAACCACTACACTACGGGGGCCGGTTGTGCTCATGTTTTATAATAACGGCTTTAAATGAGAGCAATCGTCTTCGAAAATTTTGAAGCGGCATAGCAACAAAAAAATAAAAATGAGGTCGTCCATTTTGATTAATACCCCCCTTGGAACTTCAAAAGAAAAGGCAGAAAGCTGGAGTCTTACTTGCCGATAGCCTGAGTAGTGTACCCGTTCTGTCGCAGAATCTCTGGCAGGAGGGTGAAGTTGGTGGGAAGAGCTACGGGTACTGATGAACGGATCTCGGCGTGCTGTTTAAAAAAAAAAAAAAAAAAAACAAACTCACTTGGCTTTTGATTCGCGTAAGACTAGCTGCACTAGCAGATCTTCTGTCATTTGTAGTAAGTGACAAAATCGCAGATCAGTATTGCTGTTGGTGGATGCGTACAAAAAAGGCGTTTGAGTCTGTGATGAAGCTTGGGGTATGGTATGGTATGGTATGGTATGGTATGGTATGGTATGGTATGGTATGGTATGGTATGGTATGGTAGACTTCTCCTCGGCGCACATATCAATCTCTAACGAAATCAGTGCTCATGGCTGTTTGCATGCATCAGTCCAAGGCGTTATAAGGTATGAATAGTTTGTTATAAACGGGAACATCTTTGTTAAAAAAAAAAATAATGTTCAGTGTTTCCCGGCTATGCAAAACCGAGTTACAGATATAAAAGGGGCATTTTGCGGGGAGAAAAAAAAAATTAATGCTGTTAGTCTGCCCGGATTCGTGACCACGTCAACGTGACTTGCGTTGGTGAAAAGGTTGACGTTGTTGTTGTTGTTGTTCGCAGTTTTGACATCGTTTGTTGCTTGTCAATGGTTTCATTCTAACCTGCAGTCCTGTCCGGAATCCATAGTAACCGGTGAGGAAAGCGGCGCGAGTAGCGGCCCCTGTCGGAGCGACGTAAGAGTTGTTGAGGATGACGCCATGGCGCGCCAGCTCCATCAGGTTCGGCGTGACAAGATCCGGGTTATTCCACTCTACGTCATTATAACCTAAACAAACACACAAACATTCACGCACGCACGCTCACACATATTCCTTCAGTGACTGAAAATGTTGTTCCGGGATATCTTCGAGTTCTTGACTGAAAGAGTCCCGCAACTTGTTTTCTAAAATCTAGTCTCTCATGCAATATGGACTTTCTTTTACCTACCTAGCTTCGAGATTTTTGATGAACATGTTTATCTCATTTGGACCTGACAATATTTTTCATTTTATATCTAGTTTTACGGAATAGCTTTTTACCCTTTTAACGACCTGGCAGAGGCAAACTTTTACTTAGCCGCCAATTAGTCTTTGTTGCTTGCGCGGCGTTAAGCCCTAAATAACTAACTAACTAACCTTCAGTGACTTCTTCTCATCCTCCACTTAGCAAAACGTCGTAAAAGGGGTTAATGATATCATTCTTATGCTAACACTGAGATTATTCTGAGATGTTTTCGTGGTATGTCTATCATCACAGCAGTGGCAGCGTCTGTAATGCTGGTACTGAGCCAACAGAAGCTTACTCGATGATGCGGCGACCACACTGAGCGCTCCAGTAGTGTCACTGATAACACGGTCGTAGGATTTGAATGTTCGACCACTCGCGCAAAGTGTGAACAACATTGAGAGTTGTACTGTTCATCAAGATATACAGACTTCAACATAAGTCAAGGACCACCTTGACAGACAGGTCTAATTTTTAAGAATTCACAAAAAAACAGAGATCAAAGAATCTTTCAACAGTTTTTGCTGTGAAAATGTTAAAGGGTTAACAATGCATCCCGCAAAGCTTGCTGAAGCTGAAAAACCACCATGTGCTGCACGGACATCTTCCAGGAGTTTGTCTGTGTTTGCAAGTGGTCCTTGACTTATGTTAAAGCCTGTAGTATTTTGAGAGCACAGGCTCACGAGCGAGCGAAACCGTTCCAAAGCGTTAGCTGGCTTAGCAAAGATGGAATTATTCACCGAGCCGGCCGTTCAGAACAAATAATAAAGGAAATGAACAGAACAGAGGATACAATCATGAACACGTTACTGTCTCAGTCTGGCATTCAGATTACCTGAAAAAATTTGTGTTTTTCTTGGGGGGGGGGGGGGGGTTAACGTCCTTTTCCACCAAATAGGGTGATATCAAAGACGGGGCAACGATGAAAAAGCCAGCACAAGTATTTGGCCCCAGCCGGGATCGAACTCACGACCCGAGCATTAGAAGTCCAACGCTCTACCATTCGACCACCCCGGTTCTTGGGGGGGGGGGGGGTAATTATAATAATAATAATAATGAGTATTGTATAGGCGCTTTACCCAATTTCATGAATCGGCTCAAAGCGCCGCGAACTGAACCCAACACGCACGCTCACGTGAATCACACGTAGTCTCTCACACACTGGACATAAACACATTACAATCACGTGGTGCGAAGGGTCAGCTCAGCTATTTAAATTTCGAATTTGAAATTGCATTTATTTTTCAAATTTGGTGGGCTGAACATTTCCAAAGCAAAGGGGGAGGAAGCCGGAGTACCCGGAGAGAACCCCCGACGATCGGCCCGAATGAACGGTGCCATATACGAGAAGGAAAAATTCTTTGCCCCGAGTGAGTCTCGAACCCTTGACCTCTCGCATTGGTGACAAGTCTCTTAACCATAAGACCACCGACTGGGAAGATTTTGAACAACTGTGCTGGCTGTTTCATTGTCAATGACAGAAAAAGACTTTTGAACAAAGACTGGCGAACGGAAACTTACCCATGTTGCTGGTCGTGATGAAGATAATATGCGGACGACGATTGCCAGCTCCCGAAACTCCAACGCAGCACAGCAACAAAACGAAACAAACCTTCATCTTCATCTCTGACGTTAAACTACAAACTAAAAGTCCAAAGCCTGTTTTTTCAACTTAACACGACTTTTGTCTGTCTTCTTCAGTTCATACTTTGGTCAGCAGTGGACTGCTTGCTGGCGCATACGCCAGAGCTGTGTTGTTTTCCAGCAGGTCCCTAATTAAACTGAAGGATTGACCGAGGCTTGTGAGATACTGACGCTTGCAAAACGTCGATAGAGTTGTACATGATTATGCATACTTGACAGTCACAGGGCGGGTGTGTGTGTGTTGTGTCCGGATGGGAGACGTGTTAGACATCGATTGATAATTAATATGCGAAGTTAATCAATATACTTGTGGTATGGTATGACGCCTCCGCACCCATCCCATGACGCAAATGAGTTGGTGTATTGGAGAAAAGTGTTATTTATGTTTTTAACGTCCCGTAAAACACACACACACACACACACACACACACACACACACACACACACACACACACACACACACACACACACACACACAAAACATAACAACAACGACAACAAAATACACACGCAGAGGCAAGCACGCACGCATAAACACACACGCACTCATGTACGCACGCACGCACACACGCACGCACGCACGCACACACCCCAAAACATAACAACAACAACAACAATGAATACACACACACAGAGGCAAGCACGCACGCATACACACGCGAACTTAAGTCAACTTAAGTCGATGAAGACCGTCATATTGCTGGTTAATCAGAATCGACTTTTCGATTGCAATTAACCTACTGCGCCGTATGTGCTGTCACACGGTACATG
The DNA here is from genome assembly GCA_018292915.2 of Batillaria attramentaria. Lineage (NCBI taxonomy): Eukaryota > Metazoa > Mollusca > Gastropoda > Batillariidae > Batillaria > Batillaria attramentaria. The sequence continues at coordinate 5,023,508 of JACVVK020000005.1, read as the reverse complement.
TGGGACAGAGTAATCGTTGACACTGCCAGCAGTAAACAGTCGTTCTCTGCCTGCTGTTTGATGCTGTACTATCTTTGCATATACTTGTACAATGCAGTATGCTCTCTGCTCTTTTTGCACTCCTCCGGATGTTCGGCCGGCAACGGCTTCTTCAGAAGTCTGCATGACTTAAGTCGGCAAGCAGTTATAGTCACCCACGCATGCATACACAAACGCACACACATACGGACACACTAACACACGCGCGCACGCACGCACGGACATACGCGCGCGCGCGCGCGCACACACACACACACGTCGATTAATTTATGCCATCTTATCAAATCAGCCCGTTAGTGACAAGAAGTATGAAACACGGTAAGTTCAGTCAGTTTTTAATAGAAGCACGTGTATACATGTACTTACGCCACCACCACCACCACCACCAACAACAACAACAACAAATAAACAGGAACGAACCAACACGAAGAAGAAACAAGCAAACACAAACACATAACAGCAACAGCAACAAATCCGGCAGACGTTAGCGGTGTGAAGTGACCATTATACGCAACTCGTGCCTGTGTTGGGGTGTAGGCATTTTGTTGGCTGAACTCGTCAAAATGAAACTTTCGTTCGTTAGGTATTTCATAAGCCTTCTGTTGATATACATGTATATGGGAACTGCCAGTGCCTCACATAATTCTTTCAGTTTCTGGGAGAACATGTGGAAGTATCACCATTATTTCGAATGAAGTTGCGGATCTAAGGTCAGTCGTGGCGACGCATTTTGTGATTCCGAAATAACTTCTGGCACTATTTCGAATGGCCCTGGAACTCTCCTCAGCGGTGCACCAAACCTACGCCTTGCCATGAGCGCCATTGCTGCTTCCGCCTCGCGCATGCGTCGCTCGTGCCGGGTCTGCACGCGCACAATGGCCATAACGGCGTGATGACTTCTGCGTTTCAGGTCCGCGCCCTTGTGTGACGTCACTACACCCGATGACGTCATACCTGCACTGGGAGTCTGTTCTGAGGTTCTCACGGAGTCTTCCGGGGAACCGAGTCCCCGAGAAATGTTGGACAGAGCAGAGGATTTGTAGTCAACATCACCGCAGTATCGCCAGGGTTTCTTCACGAGCTGTTTCCCGCTGGCGTCAACCATTATCGTCGACTCATGAGTTTTGCTCTGCATCCAACGATCTCGCCTTTGTCCGTTCATTTCCACAGGTGAAGAATTCGTGGTTGAATCTTTACTGTGAACACTGCTCGGCGTACTCTGCGACAAAGGAGGGAGGTAATGTTTGTTAGAAAGCAAGGCGTTTTCCGCTGGACGCAAGAGAAGCTTCTGCACAGATCTCCCCATTCTGGGAGAACTTCCCTCCAACTTACTATTACTGTTAGTATTACTGTAGAAATATTGTCTGCGGCCTCGCGCCCTTTCTTTCTCGTTCTGCAGGGTTCTGTCAAAGGTCGGCGTGCGTTCCAGAATGTTCCTGAGCTGCCTCCGGACGCTCTCCTGTTCCCAGCGAGACCGCTTCCGGCACGTCTCCTTGGCGCGGTCCAAGAGGGAATCGTTGAGACGAAGCAGCCTCTCCTCGCGGGCGTTCACCTCCCGGGCACGGAGATGCTCGCGGGCATCCAGCGCCCCGCCGGAGGATCCCGAGAAGTGACTGTCGTGGTAGAGGTGGCTGATTTCAGGATTCATGTTGGAGGCTGCTGACGTTGGGGTCTGGCGGCTCACATGACGGGCTGCGCCGGTCGGCCTGAAGGACGTTGTAGATCGTTTGGAACTAAATTGCCGACGGAGTCACATGTCAGGTTCTCCTGCAGAAGTCTTCGCGAAGTCTGGAACAGACGACGGAAACCAGAAATCAAAGGTACGTGGAAACTGAAATGACAAATTACATTTCCTCCGTCCAAACTCACGGTCAACCTCGGTCCTGTCTTATCTAACGCACAGCACCCTGCAGTCGGCCGAGGCTCGCCTTCGCAACGCGCGCGCACGCACACACACACACACACACACACACACACACACACACACACACACACTGGTAAAAAGGTATAAATGTGGCCCCATTTAATATACTGAAACCGCTTTCCACTTTTCAACGAGATGTCGATCATTGCCGGATAGAACAGCTCTCTCAGTGGTTGAATTCAAAATATTTAACGAGTAGCCCATGTTTTTTTGTTTTTGTTTTTTTTATTATCTTTTCGGTGTATGCGAAAATCAGGCAAGATTAACGGCCCCTTGACAGATCTTACTGCAGCAAACACGAGCATAATCCAACACTCCCAGAAAACATAGCGACAACAACAGCACAATGTGTGTGGTAAAGCACGGGCAAGCAAACTCTACCACGTGAACTGGAGTCTGCTGTTGTTGCACTCCCGCATTATCAACAGTAAGAGTGGCGCAAGGGTATTATTTGCACGGCGAATTGTCTTGTAAAACAGTGTCTTCATGTGTAAATGTTATATTCTGGTTACATTTCAGTACTTGTCAAACGCAAAAGAGTCTGACTTGAAGTTGTGTGAGTTCGTGTAGTTTAGCACAAGTTTGCCAAAACTGAGGAACAGATTCAGCTTACGTTTTAAGGACAAACGGCACTGCACAATTGGTTGTTATGTAGTCCGGGGGACCTTTTTGTTTTCCTCAAATGGCTTCTCGATGGCTGCCAGAACTAGCTAGCACGAAACCGCGACAAGCTCTGACGCATTAGTCAGGTCAGAAGTCACCATCCCGGCGACGCAGGGCGGCCACGAGGACTTGCGCGGACATCTCGCACAGTGCAATTCGTCACCTGAACTGACACGTCGACCTGGAAGGAGAAAAGCAAACACATTATCAGTCTTCTTGAACTAACGCGAAATTCCGATGTGACCCGCGGGACAATAAGGCTGTTCCCCTATCATAAACCACTGTAAGTGCGGCAATCCAACCTGGTTTGTGACTTCAAAACTCTCGAACGAGTATTCTGAAGTGTCCACTAACGCCGCTGTTCCCGCCCGGGGTTTGCGGGCTATGAATTGTGGTAGGCCATAAACATCGGGGAGCAGTCGAGATGGCGGATGTTTTCCAGCTGCTTTTTTTCGATTCAAACGATTTGACGACAATCCTCTCAGGTATTGCCGTTTATTTGAGGGTGGGTGGGCGGGTGGGTGTCTGGGTGCATTAACGTCCTTGGGTGATATCAAAGACGGAAAAACGAGAAAATTGCCAGCACAAATATTTGGCCCCAGTTGGGGGGGGGGGGGGGTGGGAGTTTAACGCCCTTTTCCGCCACGTAAGGGTGATATCAAAGACGGGGCAACGAGAAAAAGGCCAGCACAAATAGTTGGCCCCAGCCGGGATTCGAACGCACGATCCTAGCATTGAAAGTCTAACGCTCTACCATTCGGCCATCCAGGCTCACCCGTATGTTTCAAATATGAACATGCACACGCTGCAGTAATTAAGGTGTTAGTGAACGTGGTTTTCTGGTTTTATGCTCATAGATCGTTCTGAGCTGTTTCCGTGGTATCTACCATCACACCACTTCGACGCCTAGACAGTGGCAGCGTCTGTAATGCTGGCACTGAGCCAAAAGAAGCGTACACAGTATTCGATGACGCGGTGACCACACTGAGCGATCCAGTAGTGTAACAACAGTCATAGAATCTTCATGTTCGACCCCTCGCGCAAAGTGCAAACAGCATTGTTTCGCATTTAGAGCTTTACTAATCATCAAGATAGAGTATTTCGAGTGTACAGGCGCACTCACAATCGCGTCGGATTTAGCCGCTGCGCTATTGAACGGCCGTCACCCATGTCATTGCAATGCAGCGTGGGTTCGAGCCCAGGTCGAGCTTGTGATATGTGATACCGGTTTTTCCTGGCTGCCGGGCTGCTCATCGGGGGTTTCCCTCCGAGTTATCCGGCTTTCCTCCCCCAGCAAAATTGTACAAAAATATATTATAGGTATTGGGTGGCGCTGCACCGCGGCGACGCGCTTCCCCCGGGGGAAGCAGCCCGAACTTCCCGAAAGGGATAATGAAAGTAGTAAACAATTTTGTTTTTAAGCTGTTCCAAAACACGAGCTGGTTTCTCTGAAGCCTAGAAAGAAAATTAATGTAAATAGCGTGCAGAGACTCTTGAATCGTAGCTGCACCACACACACTCCCGACCATTTTGAATGACCCCCGTTTAACCCGAATGGCCGCAATACACGACAGATGCAGCGTGTGTCAATTGAGGTTACACGTACGGTTAGATCCCCCCCCCCCCCCCCCCCCGTGCACACACAATGTACCGAGTGTCGCCGCTGCACGATCATTTTCCCGGTGTTTGAAATTTATAACCAGCTTTCCATTTCTTCCTTATCTGCTGGGCAAACTTCAAGTGCCTCACTTGAATTAATAGGCAATACACGCGGAAATTTGCGTTGTTCGACACTTACGTTGCTGTGTACACAAGAATTTATTGGAGCATAGGGCCTACGCATGGGCAGAAGCCTTCTCATAAGAAAAACCAAAACAAATAAATTTACAGCCATACACAAAGTTTTTTTTTTCCCCCTCGGGCGTCGTACGACACTTATATTGCTGTGCACACAAGAATTAACTGAAGCATAAAATCCTTTAAATCACAGCTCAAAACATACCTGTTCCGTCAGGCCTTTCCATAGATAACTGGAACCCTCTGTCCATGTTCATGTGTGTGTGTGTGTGTGTGTGTGTGTGTGTGTGTGTGTGTGTGTGTGTGTGTGTGTGTGTGTGTGTGCGCGCGCGCGCGCGCTCTGAGTCTGTCCTTCAGAGACAGGCGCCTTATAAATATGATGTGTTATTATTATTATTAATGCCTATGTCTGTGCAGAAGTTTTCTTATAGGGATTAAAAAAAAACACCAATGTACTTGAATTAATAGGCATTACAAAAGGAACTTTAACTGTTCGTGCGTTGTTCGGAAAATAAAAAACAATGCACTTGAATTATTGGCCAATATACAAGGAAATTTAACTGTATGCGCTTTGTTCGGCACTTACTTTGCTGTGTACATAAGAATTAAACGAAGAATACGTGCGTGTAGACGCTTTCTTGTTAAAAAAAAAAAAAAAAACCTCGTTACAATACAGATTTGTCCAACAAAGTGACACCCACAAGTGCTTATATCATATACGTCGACATTACTACGTTGCTCCTGTCTGCTTTTCAAGTGGCACAAACAGTCCACCTGCAATACTGAGAAGTGACATTTAGAAACACCAAATTTGATTTCGTTCTTGTTTAAACTTCACTTCGTCAGGGTTTGCTGTCGCGGGTTCGAAATAATGATGATCATTATAATGAGGGGTGGGTGGTTGGGTCAGTGTTTGGGAGTCAGTTTTACGTCCTTTTCCACCAAGTATGGGTGATAGCAAAGACGGGGCAACGAACCGGCCCCCGTAGTGTAGTGGTTAGCACTTCGGATCATGGACCGGGAGACCCGGGTTCGGCGAATCCCAGCCGAGGCAAGCGGGATGTTTCCTACCTAGGTCGGCTCCTACCCAGAGCGGGTGTGCTATGGGCCCGATGGGGAGGCTGTTGCCACACAGCCGAGTTTCACCCACTTCACGGGTGCGACTTTATGGGTGCTTCCCTTAGTATGACACGTCTTATGATGTGGATGATTACACGGCCGGCACCGCAGGTGCCGTAGTTTCCGGGCCTGGTTAATGCCGGGATATTTATGACAGGAAGCGTGGAATGCGGCCCTGTCCCGCAGTCCCAAAACCACATGGACCTCCATAGCATCATCTTACTATCATCCTCATCTCCATCATCATGCATAATAAAAATTGTCCCAGCTTCCGAGTCCTCCGTGGGTTCCACCCATGACCTGGGAGGAACACCACGGGAGCTAGCAAAGAGTTGGGGCAGCCAAAAAAAAAGAAAAAAAAAAAGAAAAGAAGGGGCAACGAGAAAAAAGGCCAGCACAAATATTTGGCCCCAGCCGGAATTCGACTGAACTCACCGAGTTACGACCCAAGCATTAAAAGTCCACCGACCATTCGGCTGGCCCGGCTACCCTCGTAATAATGAGAATAGTGCTACTATAACCACTATTCTTTTGTTCCATTGTAGGCCGGTACAACACTAAGGATGTACTCCCCAGTTCCATATACTCCCGGGGCAATTCCCGCTTATAGCTGGATGTACTCCCTCTAGTAGTCTAAGCCATACACGCTCCACCTTCAAACACTGATTTACCCCGGCCCAGGATGGAAACACTGACTCCACTCAGCAATGAAACAAATCGTAAGCCGGTCTACACGCGGCTTCAGTTAGACCAGAGTATATCAACTTAAAACGAGGAGCGGGAAGTGCCGCGGGAGTATGTGGAGCTGGGGACTGAGTACATTCCACTTGTTACAACAGCCACAAAAAAGCAAAACAAAACCAAAAAAAAATCTGTCAGGCAATTTACACTCAAAATCTGGAACGGAACGGAACGGAACGGAACGAAGCGAAACTGACGAAACCGGCCGGCGAAACGTGGTTCGGTGGTGCTGTAAAAGGCAGACGGCGTGCACACCTACAGCAGCTGTTTGTACATACGGATTTTTTTTAGTTTTTTTTTTTAATGCATACGACGAAGAATTCATTAAACTTGGATAGATCTTCTATTCTACTCAGTCAGTGACGCACGGCGGCCTCCGTCAGCGGCGACCTGTTCGATTGCGCGACATGTGCAGTGGGCTGCCCGTGTTTTCACAGGGCGATTTCAACATTATTTGTTCTAAAATGGCGGACGGTCAGTTATGCATGTGAGCCTACAAATCTTAAAGAAAGAAGCACGGCTGACTCATTTCACGTTACAGCACCACAGAATGCCGCCTGCACACCATTTTTTTGTTTTTTTTTTTTTTTTCAGTTCAGAAACTGAGCTGTCAGTGCCCGGGCCATCAGGGCCCGCATTGTAAAGGCGGTCGGGGTTAGCCTTGGAGTTTGGCCCCGGGTTACAGTCTAATCTTGAACTAAACTAGCTTTAGGGTTAAACTCAGTTTCTGTTTTTTTGTGTGGTTGTTGTTGTTGTTTGTTTGTTTGTTTTATTAGGAAGCGGGTCCATTCAGTTCCAGCAAGGTGCCTATGCCGTTATAGAAGGATTTTAGTCTTTCTTTCTTCACTTCCTTTTTTTATTTAATATTGTTTTGGGGTTCAAGTATCTTTTGTCCTAGTCTGGGTTAGGCCCGCAGCCGTGGGTTAAATTAACCTCGAGTTCTCTACATGCGGGCCCTGGGCTCGAACCCACGCTTCATCGCCATGACATTTGTGACGGCCGTTCAGTAGCGCAGCGGCTAAATTCGACGCAGCCGTGGGTTAAATTAACCTCGAGTTTTACATGCGGGCCCAGGTCACGTTTCGCTTGTTGCCATTTTGTTCGTGCTAATAGCGGAACATGATGCAAATGCAAGCCAGCAAAACCCCTCGCTGTTATTGATGAAATCGAACCAGCTACACGATTTCTTCCGCCGACGCGCCTTTTCAGATTTGTCAGAACACGGCTTTTCGCTCAGGGTTCGCGTGCAAGGGACTGGCGCAGAAAAAGACACTTTAAAAAAGGGTGGTTGTTTTTTTCAGTGGCAGGCTCGGTAATGATGGAATGATTTCCGCCGCAGAAATGTACGGGCATCGCAAAGCAGATAATCTGGTGATATGGCGGAGGGGAAAAAAAGAAGAAGAGAAGGGAAAATAAGAAAGAAAACAAATAGAGACAGGGTGTGTGGGTGGGTGTTTGGGGGTTTAACGTCCTTTTCCGCAACATAAATTGATATCAAAGACGGGGCAACGATGAAAAAGCCAGCACAAATATTTGGCCCCAGCCGGGATCGAGCTCACGACCCGAGCATTAGAAGTCCAACGTTCTACCATTCAACCACCCCGGCTCCCCAAATAGAGACAGAAGATGACTGAACTTGAAAGCACAAAAGAAGGAAAAGAACGAACGAACGGACGAGCGAGGGTGTTTGGGAGTTTAACGTCCTTTTCCACCACGTATGGGTGATATCAAAGACGGGGCAACGAGAAAAAGGCCAGCACAAATATTTGGCCCCCAGCGCCGGGGGAATCGAACTCACGACCCGAGCACTGAACGTCACCCAACGCTCTACCACTGATTCGGCTATCCTGGCTCCCGAACGGACGAGCGACAGAAAGGAAGAGGGAAAGAAACTGAAGCACTACCGCACGCAATCACATGTCTCGCTTACCCACAGGAAGAATCTTTTGCAAAGTTTGGCGAATGCAGTAGAATTTTTCAACACCGTTATATATAGCACATCAGTGGAATAGCGCATAAGATGCGGCCTGTAGTTTTATTTACAATAATGATTATCTCGTGTGTAACTGTACTCCTGACAAACTTACGTCGTTCAATAGCTCACATTGAAAGAGGCCAATTTAACACATTCAGCAGAACCATTCAAAACGTTGATTTAAAGACAGTCAATACATTTGCCGTTTTGTCTGTTTTCCTGTAAAGGTGTCAGTTTTGGGCCTTTCGTTTGACTGACCTGAGCCGGAATCACACAAAACTTGACTGATATCTGAAAGTCAGTCAGTTGAGGCAGATTCAGTTTTCGGACTCGCCGATGACCTCAAAACGAAGATTTTTAATTCAAAGTTGAACACAGTTGTATTTTCCAACACCATATCGCACGAAGCATGCGTATAGTTCGGCATTAAATACCTGACGTTTATAGAAAAAAATTTTCTCGTGTGTAACTGTAGTAGTTCTGACCAATCTTAGGTCGTCAGTTGAACAGTCAAACATCTTTCCCCAATTTAAACGTACAACGCTCAATCAAAGACACAAGATATTCTTCCATACCTTTGAGCGCAGCGCACAGACGGACGAACCGAACACACCACACGATTCCACAGAAGTCGGGTATCACTGAGGCGAGCAGCGGGCCGCCGTCAGTCAAGGGCGAAAGCCACACGAGTGCGGCAAGCGGCCGTTCGTAAGTCAGTCATTGTGATAATCGCGTATACTTCAAGTGTAGAGGTGATATACATGTTCAAGTCCACCGTGGACGGGATTGGCTGACTCAGGATCTCACTAGTCACCGGTCATTGCTGATAACGTTAGTACTGCACGTGTCTTCCTTACCGTGCCGTATAGCACAGCAAAACTTGTTGAGGCTGAAATATTGTCATGAGGTGAGCAAACCGCCGGGACGCCGCCTCTTGTTTTATATGCTTGCAAAATTCCGGTCGTTTCACACTGGGGCGCCGCCGGGGTGGGCCGGGAAGAAAGCCAGGGGTCCCGGAGAGAAACCCCCGATCAGCAGCAGTTAGATTTAAAAAAAAAAAAAAAAAAAAATCGGCATCATACATCACAGCTCGGCCTCAAATCAACCCTTCTTCTTTACAGCGGTGGCTGCCGCTCAGTACCGAACCCGCCGAGGTCGCTACCTACAGGTGTACTGCTCACCTCTTCAGCATTGTAACAAAGACCTTCCAAGATCTTTGATTGTAAGGTCTAGGGGTTCCTGAGACCCCTCTGGTGAGCGGTGATCTAATAGGTAGCGCGTCGGATTTAGCCGCTGCGCTACTGAACGGCCGTCACCAATGTCATGGCGATGAAGCGTGGTTCGAGCCCAGGTCGAGCTTTTGTTATGTGACTGATACCGGTTTTTCCTGGCTGCCCGGCTGCTCATCGGGGGTTTCTCTCCGGGTTATCCAGCTTTCCTTCCCCCAGCAAAATTGTAAACAAAAAATTAAAAAAAAAAAGAGAAAAAAAAGACAAGAAAAAAAGGGGATAGGTATTGGGTGGCGCTGCACCGCGGGGGAAGCAGCCCGAATTTCCCGAAAGGAACAATTAAGTACATGTAGTTTTAAAAAAATCGTATTAGCAGATGCGGGAGGAATACAGCAGGAAGACATTTTCTTGTTTATTAATTTACGGTCTTGCAAATAATCGTACTCCACTTCAGAAGAATGCATCCCCACGCCAAGCGGTTCCACTGATTCGTACTGCAAATAGGTTGTGTACAGTGTTTTGTCTTTGCCGTGAATTGAGGCAATACAGCTTTGTCGCCGGGTTAATTTTAAGTACAGCTTGTTTTATTCTTTAATTTCTTTACGTTTTGTTTTGCTTTGTCTTCGGTGTGAATTGGGGAAATGTCCATTAACTTTGTGATTACAGCATCTGATTTATTCTGTGTTGGCTACTTGTTACTTTTTTTTCATTGTGTTTGTGCGAGCCATTGGTGTTACGGCTTCTGTTATACGGCACGGAGCCAAAGCACATCTACTACACCATCTACTGGGGCGATCGGTGGTTTAATGGTTAAGACTTTGCCACCGATGCGAGAAGTCAGGTTCGAGCCCCACTGACTCAGGGCAAAGAATTTTTACTTCTCATATGTGGCACCGTTGTTTTGGGCCGCGGGTCGTCCGGGGGGGGGGGGGGGGCTCTCCGCCGGGGTACCGCCCCGGCTTCCTCCCCCTCTGCTTTGGAAATGCTGAGTCCACAAACTTAAAAAGAAATGCCAATACTACTGAATTCCTCAGATGACCCTTCGCGCCACGTGATTGTAATGTGTTCATGTCCAATGCGTGCGATTCACATGAGCGTGCGTGTTGGGTTCAGCCACGGTTCTCGGCGCTGTGAGCCAGTTCAAGAAATTGGGTAAAGCTCCCACACAATACGCAGTTACATGTATTATTGTTATTACTAATACTGCTGGCGAATACGCGCATGCGTACAGCGTAACCAATCAAACTCGGAAGGCAAGAGGTCTCCCGCCGTCCCCCACCCTCCCCCCTCGTGTGGACAGCGCCCACTTTGAACCAAACCCTCCCTCAGGACCGGGAATGAAATGTTTCTAGGCGTTTCTTTCATCCGGGCTCTCGGAGGGATTACGCGAAATGCGGCCAAAGAATTCATTCGTCAACTTCCCCTTATCTGCCAGAAGAGCCCGGATTTAGGCGCCATGTTTCCGTGGCTGGGGTAGGTTTCTCTCTATCGTGGTTACCGTTGACAACGACTTTGGGTTTCGAGAGGAATCAATTCCATTATGGGCATATCATGTAGACTGCGCTCTCTTGTGATAAGTAAAGCTTGAAGGCATGTGAAGTCATTGTCGTGGTCTCAAAGGAAGGATACAGGAAACGCAAATGAGAAAAGAAAGACCTTGATCATACCTGTGGATGTCAATTGCGATTCAATTATTTTCCGGGGGATAACACTTACATGTACATGTATCTCTCTCTCTCACACACACACACTGAACTTTTCGCTCAAAATAAGTGACTCACACTGTGATGAATTCAACACATACAGACGCACACACTGTGATGAATTCAACTCATACACACGCACACACCGTGATGAATTCAACACATACGCACACCGTGATGAATTCAACACACACACTGATGAATTCAACACACGCACACACTCGCACTGTGATGAATTCAACACATACACACAGCGATAAATTCAACACATACACACACGCCGCGATGAATTCAACACATACACACGCACACACTCACACTGTGACGAATTCAACACATACACCACACACACTGTGATGAATTCAACACATATGCACACACTCACACTGTGATGAATTCAACACATACACATGCGCACACTCACACAAGAATGAAACAAGAACAGTTTCACAATATATTCAGCTTGTCATATACATATTCAGCAGCAGTGAGATGCTGCTCAAGAGCGAGACACTGGTAATCAGATAATTCATTTCATTCAGCCACGACAGACGTAATTTCCCATCCAAATGAAATGTTCTGCACACTCCACACATACATATAGCTGCTGCAGCACACACACACACACACACACACACACACACACACACACACATTTCCTCTCCCTCTCACACACACACATTGTGGAAACAGAGGTAAGAGTGTCTGAAAATAACTAACCAACGACAGGACATGTACATCCATTCCATTCCATTCCAATCAGACCTAGCGGATAAACTCAAACAAGTTTACTTCATGTGAAATGAGTAGGGCGCTAGACTTGTGGTGAGCATGTAACAAGGGGCAAATATTTTACATGTTCAGCACATTCACGAGTTCCTCCTGGCTGCCTGTTGAGCAAACAAATAAATAACAGTGCATGTACTGACATCACCACAATCTGAACAATGCTGCAATGTTAAAGTTTACTTCTGAAGCTATCAAAGCCATCTGTATAAATCTATGAACGGCCTTCAGTATATGTACATCCAGTCCATACTGCAGAGCGAGTCGCGTCTCTCCCAACTGATTCCCCGGACATTCGACCCAAATCGGATGCACCAACCCCAGCCACTCGCGGCCTAGTTTGCCCGCTAGACCTAACAGAGGTATTTTGCTGGCATGATAGTGGACCAATCCGTCTACCGCTGTCTGAGACACTCCGCCTGCACAGGACAAAGGAGTGATCTGACTGCTGCAGCACTTCACTTGCACAGAACAAAGGAGTGATCTGACTGCTGCAGCACTCTGCTTACACAGAACAACAGAGTGATCTGACTGCTGCAACACTCCACTTGCACAGAAGAAAGGACTAATTTGTCTGCTGCAGCACTCCAATTGCACAGAACAAAGGAGTGATCTGACTGCTTTGGGTATCATGTTGGGGGAGGGAGGTCACTGACTGCAAGACTTAGTGTACTGGATGAAAGTCAAATGTCTAGAGCCCGTTTGAGAAGCAGAGGAGGAGTAAAATGTAATCCGCTCTCTAACAAAGACTGGAGCACATCCTCCAAACATCCAAATTCACAACAGGGTCAGTGGTGCCGGCAGATATGTTACGAACAAACATCACACAGTTTCCACTGACCAAGACTTCTGTCAAGTTAAAAATGAACACAGAACCGTCTGAGTGAGCAAAAGTCCACCTGTAGATTCAGAGTGCACAGACACCACTGAGAACAATAACCCACGATCGGCTGGTCAGAGTACTGATATCTAACAGAAGCATCCTGGAGATTTCCATTCCAGCAGAATCCACTGTAACATTGTAACGATCATTTTCTCAAGACAGACAGCCTGCTCGCTAGTTCAGTTCATTCTTCTGCTTTAAGTTTTAGTGTGTGAAGCAACTCCAGACGAGCACCGTTTCCTCTGAGCCATTTTCCCTGTGGAGAAAGCACAACACAAGAGCAGTTCACGTTGTGGAGAGATGTGCCATCAGCATGTCTATCTTACTGGCCAGGTTTCGACCCTCCAGCTTCTCCAGGTTGACCTCCTTGAAGGAACCACCGTGCTCGAACCAGCTGCGGTCCGTGACGGCGGGGGATGGGTGGCTGTCGGCGGTGGGATCGAGTGTCTTTACCTTCAACTGCTGGCCACTGGTAGGGCCACTTCGGAATGAAATTATCCTGAGGGAAAGAAAACAAAATGAAAATTAAATGTGGGAGAAAGTGCGCTGGTGGAACACTGCAAAATTGCACTTCTGCAAAGTGACATTGTCACCAATCCAAACTGGTAGACAATCAGTATATCCAATTTTCAGACTCAGTGTCAAAATTCTTGGCTGTTTCAAAGAGTGTTATCATGTATTCATTTATGATTCCTAGGTTCAAATTCAGATTAAACAAACAAACAAAAATTGAAGGGTCCTTTCACTAGTTTCAGTTCATCTTGGACATATTTATCTTGTATGACTCTTAAGTTACAGCCTCCCCAAAAGGAAAAAGCCAAAAGTGAGCATGAGTAGGCAAATGTGTGTTGTACATACTTGTCACCCTTTGGTGAGGCAATGGTGATCGCTGATGCTGTGGCAAAGGGCTCCATGTCACCACTTCCAATGGAACTGTTGGCGGACAGAATCTGCCAGCCCTGGTAGCGGGCGATCTGCTGCACTACTGATGTGTGGTGCTGGGCAATCTGCAATGCAAATAAATGTTTAAGACTATATGAACATGCCTTGAGCAAAAGTCAAAACATGTACAACCTATCACACAGCATTGTGAAAGATTCAGTTTACAACACTGCTAATCCTCAGGGAAGCTGAGGACAGCTGAATGGTAGAGCACTGGACTTTCAATGCTCGGGTCGTGAGTTTGAATCCCGGCTGGGGCCAAAATATTTGCGCTGGCCTCCAACTCACTGCCCCATCATTTGTATCACCTTCACGTGGTGGAAAAGGACGTCAAACTCAAAAACATCCAGCCGTTTTTTTTTTAATGCTCAGTGTGTTCTGAAAAAGATTGATGTGCTAACGGCTGCCGAGACATCTGCCTCCTTCTGTGCTGTACATGCCCAAAATTTAGATCAGAAGGTCGACGGTTCAAAACCCACCAGAGCCACAATATGCATAGGCTTTTTTCCAAGTGCCCCAAGTTTTTGAAATCATCCTTGTGGTAGACAGAGGACGTTAACCCTGCCCTTGCTGAATTCATTTGTCTAACGCTGGAGAAGCCATAGAGGTAGTCTGGAATACTCAGTTCTCAGCAAGACTAGAGTTAACCACCAAAACATTGAACCACCCATCCTTTTTGTATTAAGTTCACTTAAAACTTAAAAAAAAAAAAAAAACAACCACTTTGAGTGAGATTTGAGTATCTGAATACATGTGCACCAGAGATGTCAGAGACACTGATAACAGTTGCTGAACATTTACCTGCCAGGCCAGGAGATCTTGCAGCTCCTTGTCTTCAAATGACAACAAGCAAGTCCGCCCATCCTTCATCACGACTCTGATGGTGTCCACCCCGATCAGCAGTACCAGAGACGTTCTGGACAGGGTGCTGGAAGAAACATTACGGACATGTACTTGCGTGAAGTTCACAATATGTGAAGCTCAGTTAGACATGGGGTAAGAAAATCATGTAAGAAAATCAAAAGAAAATCAAGTTAAATTGCAAATCTGTTATCTGAAAAGTTGAAATCTGATCCATGAAAATGTTAAAATGAGAATTTGTTGTAGTCATGGAATGAGCAGCACTCAATCATATTTTTGTTAAAATCCTCATGCCTCCTTTTTCCATGAAATGAAAATGAAATTCACCCCCCCCCCCCCCCCCCCAAAAAAAAAACCAAAAAAAAAAAAAACCAAACAAACAAAAATAAAAAAACAACCTACCAGCCAGCCAACCAACCAGTTCAACCTGACATACTCAGGGTTTGCAGTACCAGGAAGGGAAATAACACGTGGAAAGGTTTCAACTCTCGCGAGTCAGTACTCGTTGATTCCTTTAGGAATTGGTGAAAGTGAAAGTTAAAAATCACTTATGGTTTATCCACTAACATACCTGATGCTCTCATAACCAGCAGAGGTGATGAAGATACGGACTGAGGACTCTAGTGGACTGTTGAGACACCCCCAGTGGGCGGTGATCTGAGGGTCCTGGATGTTGATGGCCATGTTGTCGATCACGTGCATGGACCGGATCCTCAGCACCCCGTGCTTTGTCTGCTTGATGATTTGTGACAACAAAGACTCGCTGCAATATAAAAGGTAACGCCCCATGTGATTCTGTGGGGACAAACCCTCCTCCATGGTGTTGAGGAATTCTGGCATGACTGCTGTTTGAGAACGCAGGAGAAATGCTATGATTTATGTCATCTTGCGCTATTTTCAAAATGCAGTTGTGCCAAAATTCCAAGACACTGTTGACAAGTTTCCTGGTTTATCAACAGGTTTAATTGAGTGTACATCTGAAAAGAAATACTTTCATTGAAAACCTTAAAACTCCTTGAAGTTCCCTCAAACCTCAAGCAAATAAAAAAACAAAAAACAAGACACAATTGAAAAAAAAATCTTACATTTTACATGAGTTTCAACAGTGCATGGACCTACTCTTTGTATATATATATTTTTCTGCAACTATGTGGACGAGTTGGAGTCCTGAGCAGCGAACGACACACACTGAAAGATTTACCATACCAGTAAAAGATTAAATACAGTCGAACCTGCCAAGGCGGTCACCTGTATAAGCTATGCCACTGTCTAACCTGGTCACTCTAGAGGATCCCCTGACATGCTAGCTATTGACATGCCACCCTGGATAACCCAGCCACCTGTCTAAGGCGGCCAGTTTGGCCCAGTCCCTTGGGTGACCGTCTTACACAGGTTTGACTGTAAATAACAACCTGATTAACTGATTACATACTTCTCTGTCATTTCCACCAGCTCTTGCCGTGTCAGGCACTCTGGTCCAGCCAGCCGGCGCCGCTTGGTCATACCGAGGGTGGCGTTGACGGGATGTGGGGGGTTGAGGCTGACGTTGCTGTGGTGGACCTCGTGCAGCAGCTGGTGAAGGGAATGCTCCAGCACGTGGTTGTGTTCCAGCTTCTGGGCCGTCACCGGCACCTGTTGTTGTTCCCCAGACTGAAGCATCAGGTGAGTTCTGTCCGTACTACTCAGGGATGAGCCTTAAACTACTACTACTACTACTGCTACTGCTAGTTCTACTACTACTAAAACTGGCTGGGACTTGCTACATTCCTCAACAACAGGTGGGGACGGAGATTCGGTGTCTACTCGAGTGCCTAAAGTGTGCAAACATTTCTGTCTTTATGTCTGTGTACATGTCGGTTTCCTTCCCAATAAAAAGGCATGACTGAGGCAAGTCAAATATACGGAAGAAGGAACTGGGGTGGGGGTAGGGGTAGGGGTTGGGGTGGGAGATATTTTTCAGAAATAAGGAATTTATTTTTTACCGGAATGATTTGGCTGAATTTCGCCCAGCAGAAAAGTCATCCATGCTAAAGCTACTACATGTACTACTGCTGTTACATGTACTATGTATACACATCATGCACTCAGCAACTTCTGTGGCTAGGGTTTTCTTTTTGACTCCAACCAAACAACATTACAAACTGCCAGCTTCTTGGATGTGATCATTTGGAAACACAGAGCAACACAGTGACTTGCAAGTCAACAATGAACACTACAGAATTTACTGTCAAATGCAAAAAGACCTAAGTGCTTATTATTTTTTATGGTGGCCTGTAATTTCCCTTCTGGGACTAATAAAGTAAATTGAACTGAATTGAATAGAATAAAATCCCTTTTACCGACAGTAGAATGAAATCTGCCTCGTTTACGTTACTCTGCTCTCAAATTCATGATTATACATATTTTGTTCTAAGCATCACAACTGCTCCTTCTGTTTCCTTTGTTCTAAGATTCAAGACCACCAGTTTTACTTTCTTCGTTCTTTAAACAACAACCGGCATTTTTACATGCTTCATTCATGACCGCAACATTTTCTGTCTTTGTTTGCAAGGACCATGGAATGTGTTAACCTTACCTTTTTCTCTTTGCCTGTGTAATGGCAGAGCACGATGGACAGCTGATGACCGGGGAACACCTGCAAAGTCAAGACCTAAAAGTACGCTGAACATAACGGCCAAACCACACTGCCTTATCTCAACTGAAACATTTTTTTTTTTAGTAAAAACCTGTTTCTCTTAGTTCACTGTTGTGAATTCCCATTTTTCTGGGGTTAAGAATAAATCTGAATGTCTTAAAACGTTGCATCACTCCAGGGCTTCATATCTGCGTATGACAGCAGTCACAGACCGATTCAATTTTCAAATGTCTCATTACTTTCTCACCAGGGCGGGCAGATGTCCCATCATTTCTGTGCCATTGTCGTCATGATTCAGGACGCACGTCCTATACTTTACCAGCCAGCCTTGACATTCATACACAGTTCCCATGGATATGAAGCAGTCACTACAACTCATGCACAACTTCACCCTTTTTTGGTTATGCTAGGGTGTTTTGAAGTTTGCATTTTTTATAAAAACTACACGGTTCATGAACTCTGCTCAAGTAAAAAACAACAACCAACCCCCCCCCCCCCCCCAAAAAAAAACCCAAAAAAACCCCAACAAAACAAAACAACAACAACAACCATAAACAAAGAAAAGATGCTTTCAGAAAATAAAGTGCATACATACATTTGTGATGATCTGGTTGCTAACCACCATATGTGGAGTTGCTGACTTCACCTGCACAGCCTCCCTGGCCAGCTGCATATAATAAAAGGCTAGTCATTCCACTGAAGATTATGGAACAATTCCAGACATAGAGAAAAGTGACACCGTCATAAAAATGGCTACTCACAGCAAAAACGTTTCTTAGATTGTGTGCGTGTGTGTGTGTGTGTGTGTGTGTGTGTGTGTGTGTGTGTGTGTGTGGAACCCTGACACACTGGGCTATTTTACAACTTTTACAATACACAGATCTCCTGCAAGGCATGAGTCAAACAACAACAACAACAAAATGATGCTTGCGCTGAAAAAGCTCACCTGTGCAAAAAGCTCTTTACAGAAAAGGACGTTCTGGGCAGCGTCCAGCTTTGACTGCCAGTACGCGTTCTCAGGGACTGAGCTGAGGCCTGGAGGCATCTTCAGGGTACAGCTGGTCAGGTCCATCATGTCTGCAGGTAAACACAACACATCTCCTACATCTGACATCAGTTTAAACGTAAGAAAAACAATTATCGGGCTGGGGAATTGCTGAGGGAAAATAAGGCTGAAGCCTAGAATACAGTGCAGAGGCAGCGCCCTGCTGGGGGAACACAAGGGCGATGCCCGCACAAGAGAAATTTTTTTTTTAGCATTTTAAAGGCATTTAGTAGCCTCTCTTGGCATCCAAACATAAAATACTGCCTTGATACTGACATGCAAGTCTTCAAAAATGAAGGTAGACTGTCCCATGTGGCATTATATGTATCGTGGAAGTGTGTGCAACCCTTTTCCTTCTTCCTTTCCTTTGGCTGAAACTTAGATATTTTGGGCTGAAAGGACAGGAAATTTGGCTGAAAACTGCCAAATGACTGAAAATTCCCCAGCCTGAATTACCTTCAATGATGATAGTTTTGAAAATATCTGTCATACACATGATACTGGACTGCACAATCTTTTCAATTTTTGAGTAAGCCTGCAAGGTTCAACAGGGTTTGAAGTACCCGCGTGGGAAAGCTTTCATCTTTTGCTCTAGGCAAGCAACTTCGTATGGTAGGGACTGGTAGACTTCCCCTCGGCACACATATCCGTCTCTTCTGAAATGCTCATGCTCATGTTCGACCGCTCGTGCAAAGTGTAGACAACATTGCATCGTATTAGGAGATATATATATTGCTTTGGAAATGTTCAGCCCACCAAATTTGAAAAATAAATGCAATTCTAAATTCCGAAATTTAAATAGCTGAGCTGACCCTTCGCACCACGTGATTGTAATGTGTTTATGTCCAGTGTGTGAGAGAATGCGTGTGATTCACGTGAGCGTGCGTGTTGGGTTCAGTTCGCGGCGCTTTGAGCCGATTCATGAAATTGGGTAAAGCGCCTATATAATACTCATTATTATTATTATTATTATATATACACTTATCATCATGATAGAGTATTTCAAGCGTACAGACGCACTCGTGAACGAAATGTCCCAAAACATAAGTTGGCTTAGCAAAGGTGGAAGTAGCCAGTTTAAGCAGAAGCGTGTACGTCAGTTTTATCTCTGTTATAATTTCAAGATATCCTCTTACCTGGCACTGTTTTCACCTCCACCTGTATGTAGGCCACACCCTCCAGCTCGCTGGGAACCGTCACCTCCACCATACTCTTGCTCCCCTCCCCCTCCGCATCGACACGATCCACCTCGGAACTCTTGCGCACTTCAAACGAACCCCCTTGCCAAAACCGAGAACCAACTGCAACAGAAACAAAACAGTGACCTCACAACCAGTTACAGAACAGACAAGATCGGGAAGCCAGGACAGCTGTGCAATTACCGGTACCGGTAGAGCAATGGACTCTCAATGCTTGGGTTGTGTGATGGGGTCCTGCTGAGGCTAACTATTTGTACTGGCTTTTTCACGTTGCCCCACTTTCTCTGGCTACGCAAACTAAATTTGTTTGTGTAACTTGTCTATCACACTGTTCACAGCCAAGGATACACACAATCTGGCCAACCCGACAGTCTGACTGGATGGAATAGTGTTCAGCTGGACCATGCAGTTAGGGTAGCTCTCCCTTCCCCCCATAACCTGCCCTTTACGGCATTAGGGCCATCTCCAATCACATCTTGTGGTGTGGGACATTCAACCCAACTAACAAATCAAGGACACAGTACTAGTTAAAATGTGCTTCTTTTCATAGTATTTCTTCTGCCTCCTTCTCAGGGATTTTATCAATGTGATGTTATCAAGATGTTCTGCCACTCTGGTTCCAATCTTTGTCTTTCCAGATGGTAAGTGCATTTCTTTTTTTTTCTTTTTTTCAGGCACTCAGAATTCACAGTTCTGTTGTAATTACAAGTACTACATGCATGATGGCAACAAATTAAAAAAAAAAAAAAAAGAGAAGAAATTCTTCACCTGATTTGTATGTGAGGTCCCCAACAATGTTGGTGCTGACTTTCTTCAAGCGCCACTGCTTACGAAGCCTGAGAAGTTCTGCGTGAAAGTCTGTGGCATTTTTCTTGTTTGCGTCAGCAAGTGACCGCTTCAGACGCTCTGCTCCACTGGTCAGCACTGTTGATGCCGCACTCAAACTCTGAAAGGAAAACAAAAAGCAACCTTTGTTGATCTGCAAATCTGAGGTGAAGGGAACCCGTGTGTTTAAAATGTATACTCTCCATTATGTCCTGCTTTTATCACTTTTTCCTTAAGGAAAACCACAAAACACTCAAGACTAGTTTAGCTACAGGTGACATGATTTTATCCAATTCATCCATCACCAGCGTTTTTTAAAATTTATTTTTAATTTAAAAAAAAAAGAGTAGCATCTGGCAGGATGAACATCTCCCACCGTGTCATAAACGTGTTTCGCACAGACCCTGCCACTACTGAGTCAGTGGTCTTCTCAAAGAGTATCAGACTCAGAGCTTTGTTAACTTGTATTATCACCAGCAACCACGTGCGAGCTGCACTGAGATGGCCTCTTGGCTGTAGCTAGAGTCTGTTAAACGCGTCACTTCACTAACTAGTGCAGTGGACAGCAGGTGCAATTTTTGGCTCATATCTTAGCAATGACAGCCCCAGAATGGTTCATATTTTGCAAACATCTAAACGGTATCATGTTCTTGTCACCGTTATAAGCCTGGGTCAGCCTGCTGAGCGTAAAAGAGCTTAAAAGACCTGCAGAATGGAGGCTACTGTGGCACATTACATGTGCATTTTATTTTAATGGAGACTATTCAACATGATACATACCTTTTTCTTTGCCAGTAGCTGAATAGCTGGCTTTGTTTCTATGGGATCCTGGGACACTGGGTCAGCCACTAAGTACTGCTTCTCCTTGACTAGATTCAGGACGTCCAGCAGAACACTCATCTCTGTCAAACTGGCCCTGGTGAAAAACACAACAGTATGTCATTATAATTAATCAATGAAAACAACTCATCCGGGGTGAGCTGTGGTCTAATAGGTAGCGCGTCGGATTTAGCTGCTGCGCTACTGAACGGCCGTCACCAATGTCACGTCGATGAAGCATGGGTTCAAGCCCAGGTCGAGCTTGTGATATGTAATACTGGTTTTTCCTGGCTGCCGGACTGCTCATCGGGGGTTTCTCTCTGGGTTCTCCAGCTTTCCTCCCCCAGCAAAATTGTAAAAAAAAAAGGGGAAGGATAGGTATTGGATGGTGCTGCACAGCGGCGACGCGCTTCCCCCGGGGGAAGCAGCCCGAATTTCCCGAAAAGGGACAATAAAGTAGTAAAATCCACAATTACAGGAACATGGGACATTTTAGAGAGCGCAGATCTATCGTCACTGGGCAAAAGGACTTAAGTACCATAAACAACGCGCCGAGGAGTAAGGCCCTTTTCAACTTCGCCATTTGACAGTAGAGATGTATTAAAATTAATTCATTATTATACAAGTCTACACATACACATGTGGGTCCAACAGCAAAGTTAGTAGGAATACATAGATCTAAGCAATGTTTTAAAGGTATACATGTACAGTGTGTGAGAAGTATTTCAACTATTTTTAATTTGATTTTTATCAGTTGGAAAACCAGTGTCTGGCAAAAAGCTGTCGGCTGTGCACTGTCTCTGTTGCTAATCGATCGTGCTCTGCTGATACTGTGTAAGGGAAATAACCACATTCAAGAAAGTCTAAAGTCTAACCTGACTACTTTCCCTTTGGCCAAGGAATTAACTCAGTCACAAGCCAGCAGGCAACACAGTCAGTAATGCACGACAAATGTCATGACTACCAGCAATAGGGTTAGCAGTAGTAATTACACCATGACCATAAAAAATAAGATTCATCAGCACTTACTTCAGGTGATTTCTGACAGAGTCCCAGGGCCACAGTGAAGGCTGAAACGCTGCCAACTGCTTCTCCTCCGCTGGCTCTTTCTCGCCCTCTGAGGCAGGTTTGCCTTTACCTTCAGTCTCATCTTTGTAGAAATCAATCTTGTGTGCTAGTCTTGTCAGGTTTTCTGACATTGACAGCTGCCTGAAAACGGAAATATTATTCCTATAATATATATTTTTAAAACAAGAAGAAGAAAAACCTGTTCAGTTAGAAACACTTGTAAGTTGTCATTATACTTTTAAATTAAAAAGTGACTGCATCTCTCATTCAAAGTCTGATACCCCATTTTTGATTTAGCACCAAGTTATTTTATAAACAAAAAATCTTATGTCCCCAAAACTGAACATTTAGAAAAGGCAAAACCACACTGGAATTGCTTTCTCAGCAAGAGGAGAGAAAAAGAACCTTTACTAATACTAGTTCCCGGTGACTGAACAAGTAAATCTGCAGCAGTCAAGATAGACAGCAGTGTGGAAGGATATATATATATACATGTATACATATGATGCAAGCGATCATCATCTGTTTCGGTCACTACTTGAAACGGTCCAAGCAGAAGCAAAACGGATCCTGAGCCAGAAGAGAGACATGTATGTGATTGTGAAGAGAGTCTAGCACAGATGACTCCTCCACCGAAAGCTGAATCGGAGTTCCATCAACAGTAGTGATTTACTTGACAGAACGCATCTCTGATACGGCACATCAACGCAGGAACATAAAATGTACTTACTGCACATATTTTTCTTCTCCATCTAGTCCAACTTCTTGAATGCGATGCTCTTGAAGAGCTTCGACACTCACTTTTACATTACCGGCTGCCATTTTGATTGTTTGTCTTGTAAGCTCAAAGCCGCAGCTTCGAATGCAAAGAAACGCTAAAACTCAAAATCGAAGTGCCTTCTGGGTTTATTCTTGTTTTTGCATTTAGTTTGACGCTTTCTTGTCTTTTCTGTTCACATTATTAGAAGTCGATTTACGAAACTGAGAAAGCTAGCCTTAAATGCCTTGGGCGACAATGGCCTTCTTGCTTAGGAACTGTGTGGGTGGGCGATACAAATGCAGTGGACAGCCAAAATGCTTGGTTATTTACCCCAGGTGATGTGCTGGTAAGGAGAGAAAACTGCTGTCAAAAATTGATTTTCATTTTAGCGGTGCTGAGTTTTCAATATGTTATTTTCAGCCTTCTGTTGTCGTCTACTTTAGCTTTCGCCATAAACCTTCATAAAATTATCTCTTTTTTGTGTGTGTTTTGGTTTGATAGTCTTCAAAGGCTGTGTAGGTGATTGCAGCTAGACACTGAACAGAGACTCATCGACAGAGGACCTGTCAATATTTGTTTGTTTGTTTTTTTGTCTGATCATTAAAGAGGTTCGTTTATGTTGCACTGTGATACCCAGAGAAAAGGCGAACACAAAGAAATCAACATATGAACTAGTTCTTTATTGACTGTTTGAACTTTCATTGTTCTTTGTTAACACAGAACATTTCTTTTGTCCTTTGTTTTAAGGTTAGGTCTATATTGGTGTCTGTCATTGTTTGTAACTTTCCATTGTACCGGAGACTGAGCCAGAGAAATAACGTGGTATTGTGCAGATACGTGGAGGCTGCAGCATTGTCAGTATATCTTTGTGATCCGTGGCTTTAGCAGTGGTGAAGAAAGACCTTCAGAAGAATGTGTCAACATTATGTCTTGTGTCTGAAGAAAGTCTTTTTCTGTTTTTTAGGTGATCAGGACAACCAGGAGTAGACCAGAATATCTCCTGGTCATTTCTCAGATCCCTTTCTCCTGCAATACACTCTAAAGTAAAGTTCTCTCATCATGGGTGCTGGTGTTCCACTTCTGAATGAATACAAACAGGAATTTGTATGGAAGAGGATTCCACAGACAGTGTTTGGCGGTCCAAAACTAAAACTTGGCTACGATGCACCTGCATATGTTCATGCAAACCAGGTAAGAAAAATCAAAAAGGTAAATTATCATATTTTTTGTCTACTGTGACAGTTAGTCATTTGACTGTTTTAATGAATTATTGTTCCACTTTATTATCAACATCTGTATCAAGAATAAATAACTTTGTGATATAGAAGTTTTCATAAGGATTCTGTAAATTTAATCGGGGAGTCGGGATGGCCGAATGGTAGAGCGTTGGACTTCTAATGCTCGGGTCGTGAGTTCGTATCCCGGCTGGAGCCAAATATTTGTGCTGGCTTTGTCATCGTTGCCCCGTCTTTGATATCACCCGTATGTGGTGGAAAAGGACGTTAAACCCCAAAACACCCACCCCTGTAAATTTAATCAGCTGTTTTCTTGTTTTACTTGTAGTTTTGTTTTATGGTTGGATTTTTTTGTCTGTTAACCCTGACACTGGTAGTCATGACATTTGACTGTTGCATGCCTGCTTGTAGCTGATAGGCCAGGTCAGTCCCTTGGCCAAAGGGAGAGTAGTCAGTTCAGACTTCAGAATTTCTTAAATGGGGTTATTTTCTGTGCACTGTATTGGTTTATTGGTACAGTCAAACCTGTGTAAGGCGGTCACCCAAGGGACCGGGTCAAACTGACCGTCTTAGACAGGTGACCGAGTTTATCCAGGGTGGCATGTCAACAGCTAGCATGTCAGGGGATCCTCTGGGGTGACCAGGTTAGACAGTGACATAGCTTATACAGGTGACCGCCTTGGCAGGTTCGACTGTACAATCATTTCACAGCAGAAACAATGTACAGACACAACAGCTGTGGTTTATAACCAGGTGTTGATTTATTATTTTCAAAGCTCCCCATTTGCAGATGAAGATTAAACTGTGTGACGAAGAAATCAAATGTTAAACCTTTAACCTACTTTTCTTGGCGTACTGCAACCCTGTTGCAGCACTTGCCAGTAAATAGAACAAGAGCACGTTACATCTGCACACTCACATGTTTTCTGGCTATCTCTGACCTGTCTTGACTGAGATACAGGTTTACTGGTAATTTCTAGCATTTTACCCAGAACGACTGGATAAGAAACGGGCTGCTGGTACCGTATGACCAAACAGTTGATTTTCAGCTCCACCAATGTAAAAAAAAAAGATAATTAAAACTGTTGACTCATGGTTAACTTTGGTTAAACTACAGTGCGAGTTCAGAAGTCATTCTGAGTACCAGTGGGGTCGTTTGCCATAGATTGTTTAAGCTTGCTTTAGACAAAATTCTGGTGGATGGCGTACCAGTTTTGTTTTGCTCATTTGCTCCCTGCATAATTGCAGTACTGTTTTGAAAAACTGCTGGTGTGATCACTGGTATGGTTGACAAGGCCTGGCTCACCCTACTTTTCACAGAAGTGTGTCCAGCTCGCACCCTACTTTAAAAAAAAGAAGAAAAAAAAAATGATCCAGGGGTACGAAGACTACAGAGCCAAATACTGATTAACTTATTCTGCAGGTGCTTCTGTGGGCGTTGCCATGGCTACTGGGCGGGATCTTCACCCTTGTGCTGGAACTGGCGTACACCAGCAGCGAGATCAATGATTACCTCCTCTTGTATTGCTGTCTCTATGGCGCCTGCATCGCATCTTCGTTGTCGTCGTTCAGACCATCAGCACCGTGGTTCAGATTAAAGAGAAGGAGAATACCAAGGCTGTCACGAAAAAGAACATTCTGGCGGAGGAGGACGAGGTGGATTTTCAAAGCTGCTGCGGTGCTGAGACTATCGAATTTGTGATCCCGCCAAAGTATTTCAAACTGAACATCATCTTCCACGGGCTCATTTCCGGAGGGATGTGTGGGCTGACGCTATGGTACCTGTTGCCGTGGTCACTGAACAGTCTCTATGGTGACAACTACGGAGCCACGACAGCTTTGTTCATTTTCGGGTGGCTGACGCTCAGCATTGCGCAGTACTCTCTGACCGCCACAGCACCACCAGAACCAGCCATCTTCCGTACCATGGATGTATATGAGCTGTCTCCACTTAGCAGGCCTTTCTATGTACTGGTCTGCTTGGCTTTTCATGTTGTCCATTGGTGAGTATTGTATTATAAAGCAGAGTGTAAAATCTTTCCACGTTTTGGTGGATTTCCACCTATGGCTAAAAATCTTCCTTCCCCCTCCCAAAAGTGTGTCTGCTTTGGAAATGTTCAGCCCACAAAATTTGAAAAATAAATGCAATTCTAAATTCCGAAACTTAAATAGCTGAGCTGACCCTTCGCACCGCGTGATTGAATATGGTTATGTCCAGTGTGTGAGAGAATGCGTGTGATTCACGTGAGCGTGTGTGTTGGGTGGCGCTTTGAGCCGATTCATGAAATTGGGTAAAGCGCCTATACAGTAATCATTATTATTATTATTTCCTTCTCTGAGGCACCTAAAATCATTCCAAAACGCGCCAAAATGCACAGATTTTAGCCTCACCCTAAAAAACTGTCCTCCCCAAAAAAGTGTTTCCTCGTCTGAAGCACTAAAAATCATACCTAAATGCACCAAATTGCACAGATTTTAGTCTAATTTTAACAAAACAAAATCCGGGGAGCATGTCCCCAAACACACCTAGTGTAACACGTCTGCTTTGCGGATGCGTGCTCATGGCTTTGCCTTCCCCGTCACTAAATGCTTTTACTCCTTTTGGATCTTGGACCATTTTAAAGCCCTGATAAAGAAATACCAAAGGTTGTGTCTACTGCAGACCTGTCTACGCTACGCATTAACCATAGAAAACTAAGTAATTCTGGGCTTACTACGCAACTATGCATTTAATTGCCCCACTACACAATTTTTTTCCTAAATCTATGTAATTTAGCAGTTAGCGTTTTGTCAGATCCGATCTGAACTTTTGCTTGCGCTGATCCAGCTTTTTGAACGAGCCTCATTCAAAGTTTAATGATGTATTAATACCCGGCAGAAAGAAATTTGGCTTAAAAAAAAACCCAAACAAAAAACATACTGAGATACTATGGTAGTACACTGTAACCAGTCGAATCAAACAAGCCAAAGAATAGAATAGTTGATTTGCAGCTTAAGCAACAAGCTGGCACATTTCGGTTGGGATACGTTAGGACTACTCATTTGGCCAGGAAACTACTCGTTTGGTTTTTGGCGCTACTCATGTCATGTTTGGTGGGTAGGCAGGTCTGCTGCTGTGTAATCTGTAAGAATTTATGAGAGGTTGTTTCTGTCCCGTAATCAGTATGGAAACCACACAAATGCAACAGTGTTCCCTGTGATTCGAAAATACAAGGGTCCTTGGGATCCTCTCTCCATAATTATTTTTGAGGGTCTTCTGGGAAATTGTCAGGGGTCCGTGGTCTTCTGGTACAAAAAAAAAGTCTGAAAGTCAAAACCATTGGTTGTTGTTTACAAAAAGCACTCAAGTAGGAGATATGTATGTGAGTTGTAGCGTGTCAGCCACAGTGAATCGGCAAGGCGAGGAACCCACACACTTACAAAATCGCGCATTACGAGAGACCAAAAATGTGTGTCTGCTGTGACGCGCTGTTCTCAGATTTGTGCGTCAATTTGAGAGTTTTGTGCGTTCAAATATGCACACCTGTGCGTAATCGGGAATACTGATGCAAATAAAAACACTGTTGAGTTTTCTGTCGTCTGCTGCATTTCCAGCATTGTTTCTTATGACTGTTGCCTCTCTTTAGATTGGATGTAATAAAAAATGTCAGGTACAGTGCAGAGCAGTGGACAGAATAACTAATATGGAAATTTATGCCATTGAAAAACTTTCTGAGCTGTTGTTGCATAGACTGTTGCAGAATCATGGCGTTTCAAAGGACAGCAAATTTTTGGGCGGGAAAAATTGGGTTTTGCTTTTTTTGAGAAGCATTGTATTTGGGTGGCTGTGTGTTGATAATAGTAAAACATGAGAAGTTAAGACTTGTAGTGATATGCTTCATCTTATCCAGTGAGAAGTTAGACATTTTATACAGCAAACTTGTAGTGATATTCTTCATCTTATCCTATGAGAAGTTAGACATTTTGTACAGCAAACTTGTAGTGATCAAATATTCTTCATCTTATCCAATGAGAAGTTAGATACTGCTAGTGACATTTTTCATCTCATCCAATCTTTTCTTTCATTTAGTAATGTCATCATTTCCAGAGATCTATGGCAATTCTTGTTTTCGTGTATTTTTCAGGAACTATTCAGAGTTCAGGGGACAAACCAGGCGCTGCACATAGTGTTTGCCTGCCTGCCGTTAGTCTGGTTTCTGGGCCTGCTTCCTCCTGTTGACGCACTGCTGATCTGGACTGCTGAGCAGGTGCACGTCTTCATGCTGGGTGGATCGCCAATGGCTTCCAACCTCAGGTAACCACCTCTAAACTATAGCACAAATGATGTGTGTTTGTGTACCTTTGCAGGCACATGTTACACTCCTTCGAGACTACTTCGTTCTGCTGCCGACACTCAGAAACTCCGTATCCCTCAAGTCAGAACAAAGACCTTTGGTCAGCGTAGTTTTTCATACCAGGGCCCGACTTGCTGGAATGATCTTCCAGCACCAATCACATATGCAGACACAAAACCATCCTTCAAGCAAAATCTGAAAACCCACCTCTTCACTGCCCCTAACCAATAGCTGTTGCACATCATCATCTTGCTGGTCGTGTGTGTGTGTGTGTGTGTGTGTGTGTGTGTGTGTGTGTGTGTGCCGGGGGAAGCGGAGGCCATGTATGATGCTGCACATTATGTGTTTGTAGTTAAATGTATGTGTGGAGGAATGCTGCGTGTGTCTGTTTCTGTGTGAGTCAGTGCGTGTTGACTGTAAGGCGCCCTGAGCTCCTGTGGGAGGGAGGGCGTCCCTGAAATACCCATTATTAGTATTATTATTATGTTTATAGCTATTTCCGTGAAATGTACAGGGCTTAAAATCTTCCACCTTTCGGCGGGTTTCCACGTTTGGCTAAATATTTTCCTTCCTAAGAAAAAGCGTATTTCCTCCTCTGAAGCATTTGAGTTCATGCCAGAAGGCACCAGATTTGCGCAGATTTTAGTCTAAATCTAATAACTTTCCTCCAAAAGAAGTGTTTCTTCCTCTGAAGCACTTAAAATCATGCCAGAATGCACCAAATTATGCAGATTTTAGTCTATTTCATAAAGAAAAATACTGTGGGAGCATGCCCCTGAACACACCTCGCATAACGCATCAGCTTTGTAAACACGCTTGTGGCGTTGCCGCTCTGTCACTAAATAATAATAATAATAATAATAATAGCTCTTATAAAGCGCTAGTAGTCTGCTCAAAGAGCACTCAGTGCGCTACACACACACATTCTCACGCATACATGAAACACTAATTACGTGTGCAGGGGGGGGGGGGGGGGGGGGTAGATGATACTACAGATCATATGCTGTTTTTTTTTGTTTTGTTTTTTTCGTTACGTCACTGTGTGCGCGAAAGTATGTATTGTGTGGAGAAACGTCACAGTCTTGTTTTGTATCACTAAAACTTTTTTTTTTTTTTTTTTTTTGAAACCTTTCTTCGGCTGCCGAGATGGACAGCCATTTCAATCACGCTCAATAAGCACCACTTATGATAGTTAGAATACTTTACAATATACGTCTACATCTCAGCTTTGTTACAGAGCTTTGTCGGATCAGGAAAGTAGCGCAATAAAACCTCTTCCATTCACAGAACTTTCTGAAAGCTGTCATATGCTGTCTTGAATAGATAAGTCTGTTATAGATAAATGCTACACTCTTTTCCTCCTTTTGGTTCATAGACCATTTCTGCAGGTAAACTTTCGAGATTTTTTTTCCGAATGCAAGATCTCAGACCAACGTAGACAGTTTTCGGTGCGGACAGACTCCACACACACACTCAGCCCCCCCTGTGGTGCCCAGTCGCCCATACACATGAAACGCATGTAGTGTGTTAAATTTTTGATTGAGTATGACCAGAAAAGTTTTCAGTCAAGAGAGCTGGTCGTTGCATGTAGAATCATGGTGCTTACAGTTACAGCGAACAATTAATTTTCAGACTGAGCAAATCCCCAGGGTTGTTTCCTAATAGGTTAATGGGGACAGCATCTTAAAGTGGTGAAGTGTATTACCAGCACATCAATATCTGAACACTGATTCCACTTTGCTCTCATGTCTTCAGGTTGGCATTGCTGGTAGTCGTCTCTATTGGCGTGTTCCTCGGGGCCTACTTCATCCCAGCATGCTTTGGCACAGTGGTTCTCTCAGCAGCCATGGGCTACTTGCTCAGCACGGACCTGGGCAGCCTCGGCTCCCAGGCCCTGCAAGTCTGCCGCACCAACAACAAAGTCTCCACGAGCCAGTTCCTGCAAGACTCGGCCTCTTTCAGACATAACACAGGTTTCCTCTGGTCATGGTGCTTGTGGACTTTTTTATATCATAGCGTCATGCTCGCCTTGGTCACGGGCGAGGCAGCCGCTCTGAACTACTTTTCTTCTGACCTGGACACCAACGTGTGCGGCTGGGTGATCGTCGGGCTTTGTGTTGTGGAAAAGGTGACACGAGACTTGCAAGGCACCCATTTGCTGTTTGGTATGATGCGCAACTACTTTTTTCCACATACAGCCACCCGTAAAAACCGACCGTACATAAATGCCAAACGGCGTCTGTCTGTGCTCGGTCTCGTAAGGAGAGTAATTGTGAATTGGGGTGAGTTTATTTTCTCCCTTGTCTGTGTGTGTGTGTGTGTGTGTGTGTGTGTGTGTGTCTGTGTTTGTGTCCCCGTCCGTCTGTCTGTGTCTGTGTCTGTCTCTGTCTCAGTCTCTGTCTCTGTCTCTCTCCCTCTCCGTCTCTCTCTCCCTCTCCTTCTCCCTCTCTCTCTCTCTCTCTCTCTCTGTTGCACTCACTCTCACTGCCTCTCAGTGATTTTGTGTTTAAGTCTTTCACAGGCAGTTTCGTGAGATACCCGAAAAAATACTGCCATTAAATGCAGTTGTTTAAGAAATGCTGTATATGGCACACCGTATTCATTTCATTCGGATAGTTGTACAAGAAATGCTGTATATGGCACACCGTATTCATTTCATTCGGATAGTTGTACGTGTGTAAGCAAAGTAAAGGTTTTTTTTTCTTTATACACTGGCAAGTAAGCTGTTGATCAGAAAAACTGGACCTTGGAATACTACAGACTGCGTTGCAAACTTGTGGAATGCAGGAAATCCTCTGCAGGGTGTTGACAGTAATCACTTACTTTCTCTAGGTTGATTGTTCATGTGAATTTGTACAATAAGCTTGGCCTCAGCTTATTCAGGTTGTAAAAATGTCTGTACAGTTGGGCCGTTCACCATGGTGGCGTACTTATCAATCAAGATCACACAGAGCGACGTCATGTCCCAGTCGGCCACAAGCGGCCTGAATACAGCGCAGGCTGTTTGGTTTACTTTTGGAATTGTTCGGGCATTTCGATGGGTAAGCATTTTGACAGATCATGCTATTCGGCTTAGATAAGATGATTTATTTAGTCTCTCTTAAAGGGGAGCCAGGGTGGCCGCATGGTAGAGCGTTGGACTTTCAATGCTCGGGTCGTGAGTTTGAATCCTTTCTGGGGCCAGATACTTGTGCTGGCTTTTTCATTGTTACCTCGTCTTTGATATCACCGGTATGTGGTGGAAAAGGACGTTAAACTCCTAAACACCCACACCCACCCATCCATCTCTCTTAAAATCCAAGAAGAGTTTGGCTTACTCCTCATTGGACACAAATGGAGAACTGCCAAGCACACATCTCAACTTCAGTGCGTTCTTCGACTAGAAATAAAAGTTAATGTACAGGTATAGAACATGTTTCTGATACAGTAACACAGATTATATGAGATGGTATTGATTTTTTTTTTTTTTTTTAAAGTGATAGTAGTTCATCTTACTTGTTTGCATCTGCAGTGATGTGGATGTTTTTCAGGATATTCTTACGTCAGTGTTTCATGTTTTACCTATATACATACTTCCAGGCCTGGCAGGGTACAACACATGCCTTGCTGGAAATGTCTGTGGTCCACGTCATTCTCATCACCATGTCGTCCAACTCCACCATCCAGACGCTGGGTGCCCCCACCCTCCTCCTCATCACAGGCCTGGCCCGCGACCGCGTGTACCAGCTGAGCAACAAACTGTACTTCTTCCTCGCCCTTCTCCTCTCCTCCTGGCGGGACAAGAAGCAGCGTCGCGCCTCCACGGCCCCCACCCTCCTCCTCTCCCTCATCTTCTTCCCCGTTGTGCTTGCCATCATGGTGGTGGCGTCGGTGCTGTCCGCGCCCCTCCTTCCTTTGTTCACGCTGCCTGTGTTCTTCGTGGCATTCCCAAGGCCGCAGCGGTTCTGGCCGGAGGCTGTCGGAGCGTCGGCCAATTCATGCGCGGACACGGTGTACTACCGTCAGCTGGCCCCCATGCTGGCCAGGGCGCTGAAGACTGGATTCGCCAGTGGCAGTCTGGGTAAGACTTTTGTGTTTAACATTGCTGAGTAGGTGCCTTTGTTATGATGATGGTGATGATTGGCCATTTCTAGGGCGCAAATAAAAAAACACTTCCTTGCCTGCTGCATGCTGAAAGAAAGAAGAAAAAAACAAAGGGAAAAAAAAAATTAGAACTGAGAGAAGAAATGCGTCTTGAGGTTCTGCTTAAAGGTCTTGATTGTTGCTGAACCTGACTTGAGGTGAGGCAGTAACTTGCTCCAGAGGGAAGGTTATGTAGTATCCCTCCATATTGTGTGTGCAGTAAACTGTTAACTTTTGCATTTTTGCAGAAACTATAAATGGGAGAAACATCAAACATGACACAATAGTAGCTGGTGACAAGGGCTTTCCAAACATGTTTCTTACAGTTACACCGATTTCAGGCACTTTTCCAGTAATCGCACATCCAGAGTAAACCATTCATTGCGTTGGTTGGCCTTGGAGCTTAGTGTTCACTTGTATTTGCAGGTGAGCCGCAGGTGGGGAACCATTACCTGGTGCGTTTCCAGGACCGCCTGGTGTGGGTGATGGTGCTGGAACGCGGAGCCAGCTACTGCAGCGTCAGCATCAAGGGGCTGGAGTTGCAGGAGACGTCCTGTCACACTGCTGAAGCGGCCCGCCTGGACGAAATCTTTGAATCTTCCTTCGAGAATGAGAGCGGGTTCTCTTTGTGTTCGTTGAGCGAGTACCCGCTCCACTCTCTCACGCCTGTGGACGCGCTGTGCGTCCAGACCTATTCTGACGCCAGGAACGTGTTGACTGGTGTGATCGATTCCCCGAACGGCGCTGACATGACGCTCAAGTTTTTTGTGAAAAGTCTGGTGTGGTTGATCCTGCACCACGTCAACAAGGTGAAGATCAAGGAGGAGGAGGAGAAAAAGAAGAAACAGAAGCTGCAGAGGGACGAGATGTCCGCAAAGAAAATGTTAGAGGCTTCAGGGGGAGCGAAGTCAAAGGACGACTTCGGACAGGGGAAGGGAGGTAACACAATGGAGATAAACCACAACCACCACACGTCAAACTTGAACGCCAACAGAGCGGTCGACAACGGACTAGCGTCTGCTGGTCATCCACCTCGCTCCTTACCCCCCATCTTGCCAAAACACAGCTCTCTCGGCGGTCTGCCGCCTGTCAATGTAGACCCTCGTTCCAAAAATGGATTTGGTCTCCCACCTCTGGACGACGCTCGCCCTCCGTCGTCTCATTCCATCGAGAAGGCAAGGAAAAGCTCATGGAGTTCATCCATCAACAGCTTTTCGGACAGTTTGTGGTCTGACGATGACCTCGACAAACCCAAACCAAAGAAGAAGTCGCTGAAACAGGCGAAGGTGGCTCACTCCGCGACCCAGTCGGTCAACCCCACCGTCACGTCAGTGACGCCCAAACTCAACCCGCACAAGGAGAAGTCCGACCTGGACGACATGCTAGATGAACTGGACTTCGGCCTGCCCGCAGCAGACATAAACCGTCCCAAACCCAGCCCCGGGTCACGCACGGGGTTCGGCCCAAATCCCTTGCACGCGTCTAGCCGTGTGAACGGGAATCACATCTACAAGCCAGTCACCAACCTGGCTGGATCCCCAGACTTTAAGTGCCAGTATTCTTCCCACATGAGCTTGCCGAGCAAGTGGCGGGAGCTGCCCATAGAGCATTCGCAGCTGGCGCGCCACATGGCGTCTTTTCCCGTGGACTGGTACCGCCATGTCCTGGCTCAGCTGGACTGGTCGGCCACAGGGTTACCCGGGGAGAAGGTGGCCATCGACGTTGGTGCGGACGACGCGCTGACAAACTGTTACTCCCAGCTCATCATGGCATGCTGCTCTGCATTTGACACACCAGGTATATTCTCGACCCTGGTCTTGCTGAATTCATTTCTCCTGTGCTGGAAAAAAAAAAAAGCCATAGAGGTAGTACAGAATATTTTGGGTTTAACACTACCAGGGTTAATGAGATAGAGATACTCCTGCTGAGAGAGAGAGAGGGGGGTGTGTGTGGTGTGTGTGTGGAAGGGGGGGGGTGCATGTGGGTGGGTGTGGAGACAGAGAGAGAGAGAGGGGGGTGTGTGTGGTGTGTGTGTGGAAGGGGGGGGGGGGTGCATGTGGGTGGGTGTGGAGACAGAGAGAGAGAGGAAAAGTGCTGGTAGTAGTGGTGGCTGGTTCGTACATGGCCCATTAACTGTGATGTTCTGCTTTTATATTCCATAATACAGTAACTAGATCCGTCCGTTCCTGTGATACGACAGCTCTTCTAAATGTTTTACGTATTGTTTTATCATTACCTGAAGGTTGTAATTTGTATTGTGTGTGTGTGTGTGTGTGTGTGTGTGTGTGTGCGCGCGCGCGCTGGTTCGGCTCAATGTTTGTAATTGTAGTGATTTCTATTGTCAGTTTTGTCTGAGCAGACAGTGCAATTTCCCTTCAAGGGACGAATAAAGTGATATCTTATACAAGAATAAAATATATAGATGGTCACAATTTTTTAAAAAAAGTTTAGGAGAACATATTGTCAATAGTATCGTCACTGGAGAGAATTCTGACTGTATCAAGTATCTTGTTTCGAATCTAATTTGACCAAAGTATACAGCATGTCTTTTGTTTCAAGTTGTATGGTGTGCAAATTTACAGATTGTTTCAAATTTGGAGAGGGAGGCACAACTGATGACCAAATGAAGCAACATTTTACAGTTACAGACTGCAAATAAATGTCTTTAGTCAGCAAGCAAATGAAAAATATCAATTTCTCTTAATACACGCAATAGGCCAAAGCTGTTGCCTTTCATCTGGTACCACAGACATGTGAATCAACGAACAACTTCATAAGGAAACCTTTATGATACAGTGGTTACCCCCCATCTTGTGACCAAATAACAAAACAACCAGCAAGTGGTATGTTCAAGGAAATTCCTCGGAATGTTTTGGCCAGACAGAGAAAAAAAACCCAGCAAACCCTCCTGCACAAAATGAAGGACAATTCACGTTCAAGTTCACAGAATTGTAACAGCAGGAGCAAAACGTTCAATTCTTAGAATAACCAGCCTACAGTCTCCTCTCTATCCCTGATGACTGTTAGCATTTCCCTAGATAGAGAGAGATGCTTGCAGGATGGAAGTTCGCAAGGGCCACCGAACCTCTAAAAAGCCGTCATTTCCCGGTTAAACACTATACTTGATTCAAAGTACCATAATTATCTTCTCATGTGAAGTAGGCGGTTGAAACTGTGCATGACTAGTGGAGAGACATGTACATGTATTAAGATTATATAGAAGTTCGGTGGCACCACATTTACTCATTTCCGTTTTACAGCACCAGTGACTCTACTTCTGGGACACCTCTCGTAATGGACACACTTTCAACTCTGCAGGCTCTAAAGGATTACAAAAGAAACTGAGGAAACTAATTTGCACACAGATTAATACAATGCTAGATTTAAAAAAGACAAAATCTCACCGTCAACCATTCAATCTCCCTCACCAAATCTCCCTCAACCTCAACTGTTGCCACATCATCATCTTGCTGGTTTGTGTGTGTGTGTGTGTGTGTGTGTGTGTGTGTGTGTGTGTGTGTGTGTGTGTAAGCCAGGGGCAGCCCGTGTATGACGCTGCACATTATGTGTTTGTAGAACTTTACGTGTATGTTTGGAGGCATGTTGTTTGCGTTTTTTGGGTAGGTGAGTGTGTGTGTTCATTGTAAGGCGCCCTGAGCTGCTGCGAGAGGGAGGGTGTCTCTTAAGTACCCATATTATTATTATTAAAACTAAACAAAACATACACTGATACAGAGAACACACACAAGAGTATGTAATGTTTACTGTCACAGATAAGATGGCAGGGCCCAGTTTCTTGTACAAGTCGTACATCGGAGACGTGCCTTGGAACGCCATGATGGACTGGCTTGCTGAAGACAAGGAGCTGTATGGGCTCGTTATCAGGGCTTTCAGGTGGGCATCCGAGTGGACAGATTTGAACTGTGTCTTTCTGTTTGTTGAAGGGCACTGCCTTGTCTCAAACAGGATGTGCTGATCATATGAGTGGTTTCAAAGACCCACATTATATATATATGTATATATATATGATTATCTGTAAAGCTGTGGGAAAAGGGGCTAAACACTTGCCAGCTTCATGGTGCTTCAGCCCTTTTCCGGATGACAGTACATGTGGCCCTGCTAATTGTGTGCATTAGTTGTTACTCTCGTGTCCATATCAGCTTCTCAGGTTTTAACGTAAAATACATTTTCACTTCGTCTTAGCTTTGATCCACATAGATCTGTGAATTTTATCCCCTAAATTCTCAATATAGGAGATTTTTGCGTCAGAAGTGTTTCGTTTCTTGAATCAGGTTTTCCTGGCACCTTCGTTATGCATCGGTGGCTAAAGGCAATCCTTGATTTTATCCCTCAAACATGTTTGTCCTTTTTTTTATGCATTAGAAACTGTAGGCAAAGTGTAATACTAATTTCTTCTGTCAGGTATGGGTTCAAGCTGATGTTGGATTCTGTCTTGCTGGGGGGGATTGATGACCACGAGGAGCTGGAGGAAAGTCTACGCGAGTTTGACTCCAGCTGGTACATCGGGCTGGAGTCGGACCCGGAGTGGAAGCTGGCTGTGTTGGATAACAGATCCAACCTCTTCTCTCTCGGACACAACAATCTCCAGGTAGGTGGTGGTTTACAGTATAGGTATTCAGCCGTATTATCCCATTACTAGGAAATTGGGCTGCAAAACAACAACAACAAAAACACACACAAAAATTCAAAGATAAAACAGTAAACAAAAAAGCCAACTACATCTACTACACAACCAAAACAGCAAAAACCCCAACAGAACCAGTGAAAACAAATCGAAAAACAACACACTTCTCTCTGTGCAAATCACTTGGAGCTGGTCCCTTTGATAATTTGTGGAAATGAATGTTGCTTTAAACCAAACATAACTGAATGTTCGGATGGATGGAGGACTTACTGACCCTAAGGCTGACAAGCAAATACCCCTTCAACTTTCAGGGTACATACACGAGCCGGACACTGACACTTCAGGAGCTGATGGTGCACATCGGTCGCCTCAACGCGGAAGTGGTGCGTGGCCAGTGGGCTAACCTGAGCCTGGAGCTCCTGTACATGACCAACGACGACGAGGAACGCTACAGCATCCAGGCGCATCCCACCATCCTCCGCAACCTGACCGTGCAGGCCGCAGACCCTCCCCTCGGATACCCCATCTTCTCCTCAGAGCCTATCTCTGTTCCCACACTGTGATCCTTCCTCCAGGAAACCTTATCTACTGGAGCAGACAGATTTTCTCTTTTTTTTTTGTGTGGGTGTAAACTGGAAGTGTTATGTGTCTGTATCAAATACTCCAACTTGCCTAGTGTGTCATCAAAACAAGGATTGCCGGCATATTAGATGATGCTGGGGAGACTTCTGAGAAATAGGGTGCAGTGTGGATGGACTCTTTCTGAGCGCAGTGATTCCGTCTTGAACTGCACTAGAAAAAAGATCGGAACGTATAAAGACAATCTTTCCTGTTGTCCGCAAAGCGTAGAGATTCTATCCTGCACTGAATTGAACTGAACAGAACTGAACTTTAAAAAAAAAAAAAGGCAATAGCAATCTTTTCTGTTGTCCACTAAGCGTATTTTGCACCTTTTGGTATTCAGATCTGCCCATCGTGTGTCAGGTATGTTGCTGTTTGTTCCTTCAAACCAGTCTCTAAGCCTTTGAGTATTGGTGGCGGACACTCAAAGTGTAGGGGTAGGGTTACCAATTCCACTGAAGCTACCTCTGTTCACACATGCCGTAAAACCACCAAGATCCCGCTATCACTTTGACCGTCATTTTTGGACATTGCCGTCGTTTTTCTCATTGTTCACCCTCATATGAAAGACATCGTGCATTAGGATCTCTCACTGCTTTACTTAGTGTGCAGCCACTCGGTATTCAGGCTATGAATAAAATAAGCGACCTGGTTCAGTGACAATGCTGTTAGGCGCACCTGTAGTTTGCCCTGATTTAGGTACAGGTCTCTGGTATTATGCTTGACACAAGTGTGTTTGAGCTCACAGATTAAACACGTCTGATGAAAAACTGCTCAGCAATGTTCTTGTATGCCAGCCAATTGTCTCCAGCCTTTAATAGAAGGGTACCCTCACTTTTTTTTTTTTTTTTAAAGACAATTTTTTTGTTTCTAGTCTATGCTTCAGTTGTCTGAATTACGTTATCTGGTTTTGTAGAAAACATTGTTACTGTACTATATACTCAAATTTTTGTCCATGCCCAGTCATATTCTGCAGTTTGATTTATTCATTCATTCAAGCATCATCCGCTTGACAGATTTCAGCAGGGTTTTCTCTGCACGTTTTGTTACCCTCTTGCATGCCTGTGCAGGACTGAAACCGTGTGTTGCTCTAGGTTATGGTTAAACATGTCACCTCATCAGATGGGACCACTCTCCTCGAATTGGTTTGCAGTGTTAGTGTTTTCTCAGTGTGAAGTTGGTAAATGTAACACTTCGTTCAGGCTGTACACTTCATGACTTCGCGCTCAGCTTTTGAAGTTTTACAAACCTGGCTTACTTGTTATAAGGGCTGAACAAGAAGACTAAAGAGTGAGATATGTGAAGTTTTAGGAGGTCTGTGAAAAGACCGTTTGGCAACATAGTTCACTTATGTTTTGAGAAATTTCACTGAATTTTTTTCAGTTACATGTCGTGTGTTACAAAACTCCACGCAAGTCACCGTGACAAGTGCTTTTGAAGATGTGCAGTGCACTCAAGGAGGTGGCAGAAATGTAATTAGATTCTGCAGAGGACTTTAATCGTGCCATCCACAGAAGGGCTGTGTCAACACCAGCAGGTTTCAGAAGACAGCATATCCTTCATATCATCACCGTCTCTCAGAGATGACAATTTTCTGCGAGTGGGAGACGTTATAGTCAAGTTGAATTCTATTTTCTCCCTGAGATTATTTTGTCTATTGTCCTGGATGACTTATGGGTTTGTTTTTCCTACACATTCCTTTCTGGCAGTGTACAGTGATTTCACTGTAAAACAAATGGCAGGTACATGTACTTAATAATGTATCAATGTTGTACAGCTACATACGGAGAACTTTTTACAGATAAGGGCTTCAAATCTGCGTCAGACGTCGGTCACAGACTGATTCATTTTTTTAAATGTTGGATTACTTTCGTACCAAGGCCTGTGGTTTCTGCGCCACGATGGACAGTATTCAGGACATATTTCCTGTACTTTTACAGTCAACCAGGACATTTGTCCTATTATAGTCCCCACGGGTGTGAAGTGTTCGAGCCATGCCGTTCAGTTCGTGAAGATTTTGGAGTACCTGGGCCATACGTAAAACTCGAGGTTAATTTAACCCACGGCTACGGGCCTAACCCAGACTAGGACAAAAGAAACCCCAAAACAAAATTAAGTATAAAAAGGAAGCAAAGAGAGAAGGACAAAAATCTTTCTATAACGGCATAAGCACCTTGCTGGAATGGACCCGCTTCCTGATTTCAAACAAAACACAACAAAATTTAACCCTAGAGCTAGTTTAGTTCGAAGTTAGACTCTAACCCAGGGCTAAAGTCGCTAACCCTGACTTCTGCATGCAGGCCCAGGACATTTGTCCTATTATAGTCCCCACAGGTGTGAAGTGCTCGAGCCAGACCATTTAGTTCGTGAAGATTTTGCTGAGAATACCTGAACAACTAGAAACAAGGGCTGTAAATGAGTAATATAAATCTTGAAGGCAGAATGTCTTGCCATAATTTTTTTTTTTTTTTTTTTTTGGACTAGTTTAACGGCATTTGCCTTCAGGAAACTGCAATTTGTCACTGTTGCTGGGACGGCAGGTAATTTCTGTTTTAAGCTTCTCTTTGGTTGGGTGGGCTGGGGATAGTGGGTGGTGGCCCAGGAGACCAACAGCTCCAAAGTTATAAAAATCCTGTGTGACATGTTTGTCAAGAAAAAGTTCAAGTGTGTATGAGGTGGTTTAATATCAGTTTCTTATTAAAAGTCTGAAAGGAGTAAAATGTATATATATATATATATTCACATGTCAGATATGCCATAGGTAGGGATGAAACATATACATGCATGTAAGTGTCCATATCAATTACTTTGTACTTAATTGTTTATATATATTTTAACTAAATGTATGCATATGCCGTAATTTTATGTCTTGCAATCAATTTTAGACCTGTTAAATGTAATTCCATCCCTCAGACCTTCGGGCAAAGGATGTGGTGTTAATTTTTCTCTCGATTTAATTTAAGATACCTATAAATTTCTTGTGTTTGCAGTTTCCCAAATGAATCATCAGAATAGGTTTGGGGAATGCGTATCATATGACGCGTACATTCTGAGGTTTATGGTACATGTACCAGCGTACTGGGCAGGTACATGTCAAACTTTTTCAGTGGGAAATATTCTTTCATGTGTTGTATATCACCCATCCTGAATGTTCAATTGGTTTAGTTGGATGTTGTGTGTGAGGGTTTACCGTTCAAAGACTTCGGGGGATGGTGCATTTTTTCATATCACTGATCAGTATTGACACCTGTGTATTGTACTTTGACTCCACTTATGCCCTGTGCTTTTTTTGGGGGGGGGGGGGGGGGGGGGGGGGGGGGTAATTGTACATAACAGAGCACATAAGCTTGCACTTGTTTTATGACTCTGACCTTTATGTGAAGAATGAAAGCAGTGCTGTCGTTCTTGACTGGGGTCTAATGATGCACGAAATGTCACGATGCCACATGTATACATGCTTCTCCTGGTCTGTCCGTTTCATTAAGGATTCAGTTGCTTGATTGATTTTGCTGAGGCCTTGCTACCCATGAATGGAGCCATGATTTTATCAAAATTTTTATTTACTGACAATTTTTTTTTTTTTTTTTTGGGGGGGGGGGGTGGGGGTAGGGGGGGGGTGTGTCAACATACACCACACAGTCATGCTATTGAGGTGATCACATGGGTGTGTATCTTTATTTATTTATTTATTTTTTTTTTTTGGCACACATCTTTTTTCTTTTCCTTTTCCTTTTTTTTTTTCCCTGTTTGTGACCAGCACAACTTGGTCGTATGATAAATGTGCTCAAATGTTGCCGTCCATGGTTATCATTCTCATTAGCTGCTGAGCTTATGCAGTAGCTACATATCCAGTTTGGTTCATGCAGACGCTATGTATCCAGTTTTGTTCATACACTAAGTGTTCTTATTTATTGGTTTGTAGTGTGCTCCCCTGGCATTCTTCTCCCTCCCTTTTTTGTTAATCAACCACCAGAAGTTTTTTGTTTTCTTTCGGGTCATCCCTCCATGATATTAATTTGTTTTTTTGTTGTTGTTGGTTTGGGGTTTTTTTTTTGCTGCTGTAATTGTACAGCAGGAATGAAGTGTAGGATGTGTTTTAGGAGAATTCACCTGTGTAAGGTGTTACCTTTGAATTCCCACCTAAAGAACATGGATGTAGAGATCATGACATATAACTTTGCTGATCCCGCAGAGAAGATGTAGTTCAGCGTCACCAGCTTACGACTTGTCAGTGTTGCCTTTGGTGCACTGTTGTACGTTTTACCTGACATGTAAAATCCAAAAATGATGCCAGAATTCCTTCACTTACTTTTTTGTTTGTTTTTTGTTTGTTTTAAAGTTTTGTTTGTTCAAAAAGGGTCATAGTGACTCACAGGTTTCACCTGTTTACAACCACTGCTTGTACAAGCTTTACGTTTGTTTGGTTGGGGAGGGTATTTGATTTTTTACCTGTTTGTGTGGGGTTTTTTTTAGATCATGCATGTGTCTTCACCAACCTTTTTCTGTGTTGGGTTTTTGTGATGGTGACAAAGGAGAGTTGCCTGCTGTTTCTCAGATCCTTGATATAAAAAAGTTGTGTTCTGACTGTGGTAGGAACAGAGAGAATCTTAGGTGGAGAGCTTTGTTGTCTCTCTCTCTCTTTCTCTGTCTCTGTATCTGTCTGAATATTTTATTTATTCATTTTTGTTTGCGTGTAACTGTTGTTTTGTTTGTTTGTTTGTTTGTTCAAAAGGACAGACTAAAAATTTTTAGTAGGTGTCACCATGCCTGCTATATTTATCTTTTTCCTTTCAAAATAAAGTTCACTTTCATTTTCTCTCAGTCTGAGTCACTCTCACTCTCTCTCTCTCTCTCTCTGATTCTCTCTCTCTGTGATTCTCTCTCTCTCTCTCTCTGTGATTCTCTCTCTCTCTCTCTCTGTGATTCTCTCTCTCTCTCACTGAGACACTTTCTCTCTGACACTCTCTCTTTCAGGTCCTCACATAATAGAGTTGCTTTGAAAACGTTTTTGTGTGTTGGGTAAATAACCACTACCTAGGGTTGGTTTTCAAACTAAAATATTTTAAATGTATCTGATGTAGAATAACATACTGACAGACAGAGAGGTTCTTACTCATCCTGCTTGTATTGACTTGAAATGGTGAAAAGAGTGGTGGAGGTGTTTCAGGCTGTGATATTGTTCTGTTTTTTTGTGGATATGTTGAATTCACTACTACTCGGAAATAATTTTTGGTACAGGGCATTGGAGGCGCAAGGTTGGAGGAGAAGGGGTGTGCTGTGATGAATTTTTTTTTAAAATACATTTTTGTTATTTATTATTGTCATAAGAAACGCATTGAGTTTTCAGATAGCATGTCTATTGAAGTTTGTTAATGTTTGTGTGTTTTATTTGTTTGGTAATTATATCACTGGATGTTTCTTTTGTGTGCGTGGTGACATCATAATCAGTAGTGCAGATTATATAGTTAGCCAGCGTCATCTCTCTTTAGTTTTTGTTTGTGAAGATTGTAACTCAGTACATTTTTAACCATCCCTGAAACAAATTTCAAACACCGAGTGGTGGCAAGAGTTATTTTTGAAGAAAGGAAATACCAAACTTTTTGTTGTGAGCCTTTCTGGAAAAGCATATACAGGGACTACGGTGATGTTTACTAATACATGTGTAATATTTCATTCACTGCTTTAAATTTTACTTGTACTCGACCCACCGTAATGACAAAATTTTACAGAAAACATGAAATGAATGTGAAATTTGTGCCTTTTGGGGGGGGGGGGGGGATGGGGACTGTTGTCATATGTTTCATACAACAGTACATTTTTAAAAATCACAATTAAAAAAAAAAAAGGCAAAAAAGGAAGAACTTGCTTTTTGTGATGCAGTTCACATTTCCATCTGTTTTGTCTTAAATGTCAGCAGCAGCATCAATATTCACACATATTTTTGGAGTTCATCACACACACACAAAAACTATACTTGCTGGATAGTGCAGTACGAATGTCTATTAGTGTTACGAATGTCTGTCAGTGCATCTTCAGTATTAGTATTGAGGTTTGAATCGTCACTCATTAAGTACAAACAAGAAAGATCTGACAGGTTGTGCTGTGATGTGCCACATGCCTGTGGGGCGTAAATGTGACTTTTTACACCTCTTGATGACTCATTTTGGGGCATTTTTAAGTTGTTCATCTTATTTTGGGTAATCTTCATCTGAAATGTCTTGTAGTTTTTGGTCATGCTTGTAAAAAATTGTTTGCCAAAATGAACACTTAAAACTGGTAAAATGTTAAGTGTTATCAGATATGTCTCTGTTGTTTTTGGATTTCTACGCTGTAAGCAAGGAGGTCACAACGTATTTTCTCCTTTTTATCTTTCTGTTGTTTGTTTTTTTTTGTCTTTTCTGTGAACGCTCAAATCTAGGGGGTGATGAGCTGGAAAGTTCTTTCCTTCACTGCACTTACTTGTTGCAGGTGTAGGTTGTGTTCGCACTTCACAATTTATCCTGTTAATGTGAGGTTTTTGGAAATCCACCTGATTCTGTTTGTACTCCGATATGATGCTGGTGTATGCAGGTCAGTTTGATTTTTTGTTTTGTTTTTTTTAATGCAGATAGAGCTAATGCAGAATATTTTAAACTAGCCTATCTTCTTTATTTCTTACCG
The DNA here is from genome assembly GCA_018292915.2 of Batillaria attramentaria. Classification (NCBI taxonomy): domain Eukaryota; kingdom Metazoa; phylum Mollusca; class Gastropoda; family Batillariidae; genus Batillaria; species Batillaria attramentaria. The sequence goes on along the minus strand of JACVVK020000005.1, from coordinate 4,978,878 downwards.
TGATAGGTCAAAAACGTGCTGGTGGACCTTTTTCAGAGTGAAGGAAAAGTAGTGCCATTGTGAAATTAAAAAAATACAGTTTTTAATCATCCATCAGACAATCGTTAGATGCACGTAGAACTAGTCATAGAGCAATTTATTTTGCTTTCACGCACTTTCAGTGACTCAGAAGACTATTTTTGAAACAAATTCAGCATCTTCATTGTGTTGATACAGGCGTTAATGTATGTGTGCATGTACACACAATTTCAGATGTGACTTCTTGAACTTAAGTGGATTTTTTTCTAATCATATCGTTTAGCATGTTTATTGTCAAATCTTGTACTGTTTGTGCTAATTGACTGGCCCCCACTTATCTTCTCTTGCTGTATGTATGGAAAGAAATACAAACAAATCAGTATCCTACGGACTTGACCACCATTTTCTTATTTGTGTGTGTGTGTGTGTACGTACGTGTACGTGGTACTTTCTGGGGTATCTGTCACTGTTGTGTAGTTGTGGCGATATGGCATGAGCAGGCTCCTGGAGCAATTTCTGTGCATACAAGATTTTAAAATGCTCATACCAGGACGCTGGCAGCAGGGTACTATCCACATCAGTTTTTGAACAAAGTATATGGCTAGTGTACTAGATCAGCTAGAACTCTTTGGATAGGTACTACAGTATATGAATTCCCAACAGTATTACAATTATCCTAACAGCTAAGTTATACACCAGTGACTTTTTCTGTTAAACTGAATCACAGATACATGCAAGTCAGCATAAGAAAACCCAAACAAACAAACAAAAAAACTTGCACTTGCTCTCTGTTTTCACCATCAGAACAAAGCAGACACTGAACTGAGGGGTTTTGTTTGAAAAAATTTGGGAGCTTTATTACTTCAGCATGTCAATATTTGAATACAGTATACATACACCACCTTCAACAGAGTAAAACTACCTGCGTCAGCACATTTACCAAACTAGCAACTACCACACTGAGCGGAGGAAGACAAATCACTTTCAATCACAGATGGATAGAAATAAATCACAAACTGAATAGTGTACAACAATGAAATACATGTACACCTTGCCCTTGCTCCTTATTTATTGCGAGGATGCAAACCCAAACTGGCAAAGAAAATTCCAAACTGCAATACAAATTAGCGTTAATGACGGACGTGTTGGTCATATCCAACAATGTTTTTGCATAGACAAATGCCCAACTTTATCACCTAATAGTCTGTTTGCTGCCCAGCAAGTTGGCGCACAGTTATGTGCAGCTTTCCCACCGGAAAGGTCATGTGAGGGTCAAGGGTATATACTTGGGGAGGTTATGTGAAGGTCATGGTGTGACAGCAAACAGCCTACAGAAGGGAGATGCTCCAAAGGTAACCAGTGTAACCCAAGCCTCGTGTCTGTATCTTTTTAAAATGGGATCAGAGGTCTTCAAATTTAGATTTCAGTGAGAAATAAACTTAATGCTATTGCTTTTTCAATATAATTTATGTGTACAAAATACATTTGTGATAAGGACATCAACAGACCTGATGAAGGCAGGGCTTGTAATTTCTGTTTTTACACAGACTTTCTTTCTTGTCCATGGAAAAACAAATTCGTGCAAAAATCCTCATGTGGACATGATTCTGACAAGCACTTTAGTTCTAAAATGGAACGCAAGTTAGCTTCTCTCCCTAGACCAAAGCTGGCCACTACCACCCATGCGCACTGCAGTTCGCCACTGCGTGAAAACAATTTCCTCTTATTTTTATGTTGCACCATTACAAGCCCTGCGACAGTATTGTACCCATGAACAAAAAAAAAAGACAAAAAAGACAGTTACACCAGAAAAATATTCTTTATCACCAGCACAACTTTCAGTTTAAAAAAAAAAAAAAAAAGCAATGGTAACTCGTTTTCGTTATGCTTTTGCATGAACAGACACCCACATATGCGTGGACACACACAGGCAGACACACACGTGTGCGCGCACACATACACGCACACACACATATACTCATACACAATATGTGACTGTGTAATCAATACATCTTCATAAAACAAATGACTAGCTGACTCTTGTAACAAGAAAAACTATGTTTAAGCATTGTGCCATACATTTAAATTACTGGTAAACAGCTGCTGGGAATATTCGGTCTTTCATGGTGACTATCAAAATTGCACGGTGCACAATAAACCATCATCCGAACACTGTATTCCCACAGAATAAACGGGCAAATACAGTTACATAGTCTGAGTCTAATATGGCAAAACAGTACGGGTATACAAGCATTTGCCTACATCCACACCAACAAAATAATCTACAAGCTTATTGCTTTCAATTGTGCAAATGGCAAGAAAACTTGCTACCGTCGAGTGCATGTCTGCATATGCAGCTTACAGCACTGGAAGAAGGTTAATTTCACAATTAATCATCATGACATTTTTTTTTTAAATACATGTATGTGTACAAGTGATTATATCTGTAGTTCACACACACACACACACACACACACACACACACACACACACACACACACACACACACACACACATTCTCTCATGCTCTCTTTCCAGTGCTAAAGAGTAATGCAACAAATAAAAACTGAAGAATAAATAACCTTCACCACATCTGCCCCTTCCCATAAAAACACCAATACATGGGTCATACACACAGAAAAAAAAAATGCTGACTGTACATGATTTTTGTCACACAGACAATATGGAAAAACAGAAAAGGCTGGAAGCAAAAAAAAAAAGGGGGGGGGGGGGGGGGGGGGGGAAGGAAAAAAAAAAAAAGGATGTAAGTAGTTGAAGCTGGTATTTTCTAAAGTTATGTCCTTTGAATAGTTGGAAATGTATGTAAATATACACTGGACATGTTGCACTATACCCAAATCAAAAATTAATATTTATTTATTCACTGTATATGTGTGACCAGCTCATATTATCAGCAGACTGCACATTTAGAAACAATGTTGTGCACACGACATAAAGAACAGAACAAATCAGTGAAACTGGACTTGTTTTAAGTTGCGTGATAGTAATACCTTTGTGTATCTGGTGATATGTGTCAAAATCGTCAGTGGAAGATATTCCTTTCAGATACAACCCTCAATCCCATGTACAATGGCAAAAATGTCCTATACTTGAATTTAACAATCTTGCCCTACAGTTTGTGCATTTAAAATTTGTTTTTATTAAGAACATGGTTTTCAAGTTCGAGCACTGGATTTTAACATTTTGCGTAGAGAAGCACCACAAAATTACTGGAAAATAAAAATGTTAACGGATTTAAGAACTTTTGGATAGCCAACAAACAGCTTACATGCTGAACACACAAAAAAAGAGAGACAAATCTTTGGCATTATAGATAGCTCCAATGGTATCCCCGTCATAATGCTGCTGGAGCGTCAGAATGCTGTACATTCTACTTCTGTCTTTGGCAGAGTGTGATTCACTGGGAGCTTTATTCACGTAATGGAAGTCAGCAGAGAAGTAGACTACTGTCAAAATATATAATGCTCAGCGGGTGAATGTGTCAAGATAGCGTTTACATTTTTTATATGAAAGACCTTCAGCAAATCAACACTTTTTCATGGAGTTTTGGTGTAACTGTATTTTCAAGGGAATAACACAGGGATGGCATGGCATTGTGCACTTCTCCTGCGCTATGTTCAAAAAAAAATTTACACCAAAATTTCAGGATGATGTCAAAATACGTCTACCCTGCTACAACACTTAGGCTCTACACTCGGCCTATACAACTTTCAGTACTGTCATCACATAACATTTAAATATGTGGAGCAGTCCTCTCCCAAACACATGCGCACACGCAAACACACACCATCTATAAAGTATGACAGTTGTAAGTTTAAGAATTTCAGGAACATAAAATTAAAGTTGCTATCTATACCAGCAACCAAACCAACCCCATAAATATACCTGCCGGCCAGGAAACTCACACATTCATTACACTTTACTCATCCTTAACAGAAGTACCTTCACTCAATGGTTAAGGCATTCAAATGAGACTTAGACAAATTAACAATTAGAAATACTGATTTTGTTTTCAAAAGGGTGTACAAAGCCTAGAAACCAATGTCATGCTAGTGAAATATTGCTGAAAATACGCTGTATATGTACATGTGTGGCCAGATCAAGTATCCTACACTGACCAGATAGAACATTCTTAAACAGAAAGAAAACTCAAGCTGCCCCCCCCCCCCCCCAAACAAAAACAAAAACAAAACAAAACAAAACAAATTTTTTAAAATCCTCTGAATAAACACAGACACACATGAGGTCTTGAATTTTTTCCAGACACAAACTCTCATATCAGGATGCAAGCAGATATGAAACTGAGACCACAAATGTAAAAACATGTGGACTGATTTCCACAGTGTGAGACAGGACTTGTGAAAATGGATGACAACGTGCACAGATATACAGCTGCATTTACGTAGCAGTTCAAGTTAAAAATATATATCATCTTCACTAGTATAAAATCAGTTTACCACACCTAAAGTTTTCTGAACCTAAAAGCTAATTAAGAAAAGAACACTTCTGAAATTCACCGATGATAAAAACTCAACAAAACAGAGTGAGATCTTCATTCATTAAGTCCGGGCAGCAGAAAGCGAGGCCCTCGACCTCTGCCTGTCAGTAACACAACCAAAACAGAGAAATTATGTTAGTTAGTCGTTGCATTTCTGGCACGACTGAGAGACATTCTGTCAGGTACATGTCATACATGTACAGTTCCTTGAGCGTGGATAGTTGTGGTTACACGCCCACATCTCAGACACCTATTTGAAAACGCAAAATAAACATTTTTTTATAGGCCATCCAAAGATCGTACAGAGTAAGACAGTCCAGTCCTTCTTAGGATACCACAGCAGTTGTGCCTAATTTCTTAAAAGTATCTTTCTCGCAACCTGTCTATAAAAGAAAAAAAAAAAGTGGTCTCATTTTGTCAGGTGTTGCGAAAACCACAGCAACATCATGACACAGACCTGGGTGATTCTGACAGAGACCTGGGCCCGTATGTAATAGTAGAGGTTAGGACTTTTCGCCCTGGGTTAGAGTCTAAGCCTGAACTAAACTAGCTCTAGGGTTAAATTTTCTGTTGTTTTTTTGTTTTAAATCAAGAAGCGGGCCCATTCCAGCAAGGTGCCTAAGCCGTTATAGCAGGAATTTTTTTCTTCCTTTCTTCGCTTCTTTTCTTATTTAAATTTTGCTTTTGGGTTTCTTTTGTCCTAGTCTGGGTTAGGCCCGTAGCCGCGGGTTAAATTAACCTCGACTTTTACATACGGGCCCTGGGTGCTTTGTGTGCATCATTTGACTGTATGCTCTTGACATTTCCTTCGATGGACAGAAGACTAGGCAGGCGATAAACACACTAAAGCTTCAATGACAGTGGTATCCTTTCAAATATGGGTAAGCTCTCATCACGTGACCTCACAAATGTGATCAAGTGAACTGTCGTATTCTGTATGGTTTTTGGGCCAGCTTTAATGACTGAACTCCTAACCTTCGTAATGCTAGGTTCAGCATGATGTCCTGTGATCATGAAGATCAGCAAAATCTTGATCTTCATCACCACCACTACAACATGCCGGCAATCGCCTTAATACCCCATCAGCGGGCAGGGACAGTGAGACAGCTGGGCCATTATCTGATAATATGGTATGTGCTAGTAACGCTCAGCTGGTACATTTCACATGCTAGGGGGGGTCCAATTGTACCCCAGTCATTTGCAGATGGACCAAATGTACCCCAGCTGCACGGGATGGGGTGCAAATGTACTGGTACCCTGGATTTGGGTCTCGCGAGCAGAAGTCATGTGACTGCTGACGTTGTTTTACAACAGTAACTGAAAGCGCTGAATGAATGTAGCCTTCAGATGGTGAAGATACATGTGCATGTTTTACATCCGTTGTAATTTATGTTTCAATGAGCCTACCAATGATGATATATTATCACGTGAGCTGACTAGGCTGAAGGTTTGGGTACCATCATCCCGTGGCCTGCACTGTGAGAGTGCAACTGTCCCGATGAGTGGACAGCTGGGGTACATTTGCACCCCATACTGGGTGAACTAGGGTGGGTGTTTTGGGGGTTTAACGTCCTTTTCCACCACATAGGGTGATATCAAAGACGGGGCAACGATGAAGAAGCCAGCACAAATATTTGGCCCCAGCAGGGATCGAACTCACGACCCGAGCATTAGGAGTCCAACGCTCTACCATTCGACCACCCTGGCTCCCCACCGGGTGAACTACACCAACTGAGCACTACACATACTAACGAACGGCACATGCCCTACACCATACTACAGTTTGGCAAACCGTCCATGCTCACTGGCAGGCTCTAAAGGTCACGGGGTGACCATCTAAATCTTGGACAGCGTGAACGTCCAGTGCTGTGTGCGAGACGCCGTGTTGCAGGTGTTAACGATGAGACCTCGCTCTTGTGATTCTGCGCTGTCGATACACAGGTTGTACTGTTTGTGCTTCAGCATGGAGGCGCCCTGTATATCCACTTGCTGCCAACCCTGAGCACAGACAATATCAACACTTGTTACTGCTACATGATGAAGGAATGCACTTGATTTGATTTCTATCAGCAGAAAATTCATTGATTCTCTTTCTCCCTCTCTCTTACTTGTTTACATTCTTTCCATCATGTTGTCATGTTCACAAGGACAGATTCTCAAACAAGCTGTTTAGCCAATAATCATTATCAATGGAATAAAAAAGTTAATTCAATTAGAGTCAATTTTTTCTCAATCATTTTTTCTAATAAAAGGTTTCTATAATTCAGTGAAACTATGGAAATCAAAGAAAAGTAAAACCAGAACTTTTCTTGTCTTTTTTTTTTTTTAAACTTCTTAAAGCTTTTCACAAGAAGCTTTCTCAGTCTCTACCAGTCCTGTCTGTGTGCGCACTTGCTTGCACACACACACACACACACACACACACACACACACACACACACACACACACACAGTGATGATATAGGTGTGTTTTAACGCTGGTATCTACTACATGTATACTGCAAAGCACCCACCTGTAGATAATTGTCTGAGCGACACTGAAAGAGCTTTAGGAGGGATCCACTGGTGGTTCCTGTTGCTGTTATACACAGATCTAGATGTTGTATACTCCCGTCTCTGGTCATAGAAAACTCCTGAAAGAAAAAGAACAGCAGTAAAAGTAACCAGTAATGTAAAGATGTAAAGTAATGTAAGGACAGCGCAGGTGGTAAGAGCATCTTGCTTCCTAAACCAAAGTTAATCGTGACTGGCCGTGGAAACCACCTGTGTGGGCGAGCGTTTCACGTCACAACGCCCCTCACAACGCCTCAGTTGACCCAGCTGTAAACAGGTACCTGAACCTATTCAGGGAATGGGAGGGAGAAGAGACTGGCACCACCCTCGTTACGGTCGTCCAATAAAATTATTTTAATATTACATTTTATGTTTGTTGACGTGACATGTCAATTAATTGCTGTAGGTGTGGAGAGAGAGAGAAAAACAGTGTGTGTGTGTGTGCGTGTGTGTGTGTGTGTGTGTGTGTGTGTGTGTGTGTGTGTGTGTGTGTGTGAGAGAGAGAGAGAGAGAGAGAGAGAGGAGTCTAATCTGTGTTGTGTCAATGTACTGGTATTTTACTGTATTGTGTTTTTCATATCGACACAAAAGAAAATGATCCCATTGGGAATAAACTCAGGGGCGTAGGAACCACGGGGGCCCTGGGGGCCCAGGCCCCCGTTCGATTTTTGGAAGGGGGGCCCGAATATCTTTGGGCCCCCCTTGGGCCCACCACTGGTGGGCCCCCTCTGCTCTGCTGTAGCAGGACACAATCCTTGGCAGTCAACACACACACACACACACACACACACACACACACACAAATCTCCCCCCTCCCCCCCCCCCCCCCCTTCACCCCGGCCGTATGGCTCACCCGACTTAGTGGGCCCCCCTTCCTCTCAGCATCTCCCTACGCGCCTGAAACTATACTGAACCTTGAATCTCGAATAAGATATGAAGTCGTAAACACTCTTCTATGACTTGAAAATTTGTAGGCCCGCCCTTACCAACTCCTTGCAATTACTATCACATTTTGAAACCGTTCTAAAAGATCACATTCGAGTGTCCACTGTACCTGGTTGCCCCCAGTGCCATGACAAGGGTAGAGTCCGAGAAACCCATCCGCAAAGTGTCCCATGGTGTCCACGCACTGTTCATCTTGTTGTATACTACCAAACGCTACAGCCTGACTATTGGGCACCCTGAAACACAATAATAATAAGAAAAAGAAGAATAATGAGTACTGTACAGGCGCCTTACCCAATATGATGAGTCGACTCAAAGCGCCGCGAACTGAACCCAACATGCACGCTCACATGAATCACACGCATTCTCTCACACACAGGACATAAACACATTACAATCACGTGGTGCGAAGGGTCAGCTCAGCTATTTAAATTTCGGAATTTAGAATTGCATTTATTTTTCAGATTTGGTGGGCTGGACATTTCCAAACAGTAAATGCACAGACCATTCTCCACCAAGCACACCACATGCAGGCCAGCTTTTTTTCAAAGCACACACAAGCGTACATAACATCATTTGAAAGCACTAGATGAAAGGTAGCAGTGGGGAAGGGGGGATGGGGTGGGGTGGGGTGGGGTGGGGGAGGGGAGGTGGATGCCACTTAAGAAGCGCTCACGTTGTCTGGGAATGTATTGAAGCTCCATTTTGACATTGCATCACTTTTTATAATTTTGCGGCCTCTGATATTGAAGATACAAACGTATCTACCACTTTTCTGGGCTGGCAGAAAATCGTCAATCCCAGTATACATGCTATTACACTCACCCTGACCTGCTTCACCTAGACACAGCGATTCATCCCACGGTCTCAAAAGTAAAGATTCCACTCAACTGGAAAACATGTTGGTATAGCATATGTGCAGGCCAAACATGCGCTTAACAATCACCGACATTCCGAGGGGGAAATAATGAAAATGCACCATAGGAACAACAACAACAACCAGCCTCAGACTCAGACATTTATTGCTCTTCCGGCATCAGCCCATAAAGCGATATTTACATGGAAATGAACACCACGTGACATAAAACACAGAAAAGCTGGAATCCAGCCTCAGCCCGACGCGGAAATCCGACAATCACTATGAGTAATGTCTTTGGGAATTACAGTTTTTCATTCATGCAGAGAGACATAGCAAACACTAAACCTCGTCACCTACTTGAGCTCAGGGTAAACGTTTTCCAGGAACCACTTGAACGGCTTGCACTGCAGATTCTTTCTCAGTTCCAATCGCTTTGACACACTGGAGGAAGAATGAGTACGTGGATTCAATGTTCACCTGTTCTCTCTCTCTCTCTTTCACTTGTGCACACACACACACAGCCTATTACATAAACCACTAGTCCCCTCATAAAGGCACCCATGTAATTTTCTGTATCAAATTACATGTACTCACTCATTATCAACCCTACATGGTCCAACCCTTGTCGTGGGGTAGTGGCTTGTGTACCTCAATGACCCAGAGAACTATGCCAGCAGGAGCACATGCTCCTGGCAGGGTCACCCAAGCTGGACAGGCCGAAGGGTAGAGGTCAGACGAATGTGGACCACCTCTCCAAGAGGCTAAACGGGTTTGCGTAGGGTTAACAGCCCTACCTGTAAAAAACACTAAGTTACTGAAGCATCGACAGCAACAAACCGAGACATTCACCTGGGCGAGGAAGGGTCTCCATCCCGGAGACCTATGACGCATTGCAGTGAAAGCCGAAAGGAAGCTGCAAGGCCGACCCCCCTTCTAACACCCAGGACAACAACGAGAGTAGCCACATGGAACATCAGGACAATGTATGAAGTAGGAAGGACCATACAAGTAGCAAGAGAGATGAAGAACTACAAGATAGGAGTACTGGGACTGAGTGAGACAAGGTGGCTACAGACAGGACAGCTGAGATTTTCATCAGGAGAGCAATTGCTGTACTCTGGACACACAGAGGATGGAGCCCCCCACACTGAGGGCGTGGCCCTGATGCTGGCACCGGAGGCACAGCGGGCACTCATCGGCTGGGAACCTGTCAACTCCCGCATCATCACAGCCAAATTCATCACCAAGAAAAAAGACATCAAGCTGAACATCATCCAGTGCTACGCTCCCACCAATGATGCGGAAGAGGAGAAAAAAGATGACTTCTACCAACAACTGCAGACAGTGATAGATAGAGGAGGAGCCAAGGACATGACCATACTGATGGGAGACTTCAACGCCAAGATTGGATCAGACAACACAGGCTATGAGGACACCATGGGAACACACGGACTGGGACAGATGAACGAAAATGGCGAGCGCTTTGCAGACTTTTGTGCCCTGAACCAGCTAGTGATAGGAGGCAGCATCTTCCCACACAAGCGCATCCACAAGGCCACATGGAGATCGCCGGACCATGTCACGGAGAACCAGATTGATCACATCTGCATCAGCCGGAAGTTCAGGAGATCGTGGCGGGATGTGCGCGTGATGAGGGGTGCCGATGTATCATCAGACCACCACCTTCTTGCAACAACATTGAGACTTCGGCTTAAGAGGCACACCAACGCCAACAGCACACGGACCAGGTACAACGTTGGACTTCTCAGGAACACAGACACACAAGCAGCATTCCGGATCAGCCTTTCCAACAGGTTCCAGCCACTGCAAGACCTGATAGAAGACAGTGAAATGGACATCGAGACACAGTGGGAACACAGCAAGAAACTCTGGCACGACACATGCGAAGAGGTCCTTGGCAAGAGAAAGACCCAACATAAGGAATGGATCTCTGCTGATACCATCCAGAAGCTGGAAGTTAGGAAAGAGAAGAAAACTGCACTGAACACGAGCCGAACAAGAAGAGCTAAGGCAAAGGCACAAGAGGAATACACAGCAGCTGACAGAGAAGTGAAGAGGAGCACCAGGAAGGACAAGAGGGACTACATCGACAACCTGGCCAGTCAAGCAGAGGAAGCAGCCCGACAAGGGAATCTAAAAGACCTGTACCAGGTGACCAAGAAGCTCGCGGGCAAATTTCAGCAGACAGACAAACCAGTGAAGGACAAGAACGGGCACCCACTGACAACAACTGAGGAACAGCTGAAGCGATGGGCAGAACACTTCAGGGAGCTGTTAAATCGCCCCATCCCTGAAACACCACCAGACATCCCACCAGCTGAGACAGAACTACCCATCAACTGCGACAAGCCCTCTAAGGCGGAGATCAGGAAAGCCATCATGACACTGAAAAATGGGAAAGCTGCAGGGCCAGACGAGATACCAGCAGAAGCCATTAAAGCAGACACAGAGACAGCCGTCAACATGCTGCACAGCCTGTTCAGCAAGATCTGGGAGAAGGAAGAGGTGCCAGCCCAGTGGAAAGAAGGGATCGTCATCAAGCTGCCAAAGAAAGGGGACCTCAGGGACTGCAGCAACTACCGAGGGATCATGCTCCTGTCAGTGCCAGGCAAGGTTCTCAACAGAATTCTACTGGAGAGGATGAGAGAGGCAGTCGACCCCATGCTCCGAGACCAGCAGGCAGGCTTTCGCAGGAACAGGTCCTGCGCTGACCAGATTGCCAGCCTACGCATCATTGTGGAGCAGTCACTGGAGTGGAACTCCCCCCCTCTACATCAACTTCATAGACTATGAGAAGGCCTTCGACAGTGTAGACAGAGAGGCGCTGTGGAAGCTGCTAAGGCACTATGGAGTTCCCGGGAAGATCATCTCCCTGATCCAGTGCACCTACCAAGACATGAGCTGCAGGATTGCCCATGCCGGCCAGTTGTCAGAAAGCTTCGAGGTGAAGACCGGAGTCCGCCAGGGATGCCTGTTGTCCCCGTTTCTCTTCCTCCTGGTCATCGACTGGATCATGAAGACCACTACAGCAGGCAGGAAAAACGGGATACAGTGGACACTCTGGACGCAGCTGGATGACCTCGACTTCGCGGACGACCTGGCGCTCCTGTCTCACAGCCACAGCCAGATGCAGGACAAGACTACGTGCCTGGAAGCCACATCAGCCGGAACAGGGCTCAAGATCAACAGGAAGAAAACCGAGCTGATGAAGATCAACACCACTGCCAACACACCAGTCACAGTCGGTGGAGAGCCCATCAGGGAGGTGGAGTCTTTTGTCTACCTGGGGAGTGTGGTTGATGGACAGGGAGGCACAGACCGAGACGTCACAGCCAGAATCGGCAAGGCAAGGGCAGCAATGGTCATGCTGAAGAACGTCTGGGCATCCAAAGTTGTCAGCATAAGAACCAAACTTCGCATCTTCAACTCCAACGTGAAGTCAGTTCTGCTCTACGGATGCGAAACATGGAGGACAACGAAGACGATGCAGCAGAAGATCCAGACATTTCTCAACACCTGTCTGAGGCGCATCTTCAACATCCGATGGCCAGAGAAGATCCGGAATGAAGAGCTGTGGGAGCGAGCGGGGCAGGAACCAGTGGCCAAGCAGATCCTGCGGAGGAAGTGGGGCTGGATTGGACACACCCTCAGGAAGCCAGCATCCAGCACCACACGCCAAGCCCTGACATGGAACCCGCAGGGGAAAAGGAAGAGAGGCCGGCCTCGCAACAGCTGGAGGCGGGACACTGAGGCAGAGCTATGTAAGCAGGGTACCAACTGGACTGGAGTGGCAAGACTAGCCCAGAACAGAGTGCGATGGCGAAGGGTTGTCGATGGCCTATGCTCCACGTGGAGCCAAGGGCCTAAGTAAGTAAGTACTCATTATCAAAATATGTACAAGTTTAACTCATCTCCTACCATGGCAGTGATCACTAGGGGATCAGCTGAAATCAATAACCACTGAAGAAGTGTGGAATACAGAAGTACATGTAGAAGATAATGAGTCAAAGTCCAAGTTTTTGTGTCCAATTTCTGTCTTTTAAGCCTCTGGAAGGGGAAGAAAGCCATTTTGCAGAATAGCAAAAAAATACTTGGTAGCAGAAGAGTTAAACAGGACTGATTCATCAGACTCACTCTCCAAACTGCACATTTTTCGCAGAAGGCACAGCAGCAAAGTAGAATTGTTTGTAGTCATCCATCCAAACCTCCGCTGCCCTGCGCGTGTTTCTGTGACAAAATATTGACATAATGAAGGAAACTGTTCACAATAAAATGACTAAAATTGTTCCTGTGACCAGAATATAGAAATGAACAAAATGTACAAAATCGTTCATGAGATCGAGTATACATCCAATACAATGAATACAGTCCAAATACTTTACGAGCAATGGTGAAAATCATATCAACCAAACGCCATGCTTTAGCTTTTGATAGGAACGTAAGTGAGAGACAGCACTGGAATGCCTCACCATTGTGGCAAGGTAGAGAACCAGTTGGGTACAAAGGGTGGGTGGGTGGGTGTTTGGGGGGTTTAACGTCGTTTTCCACCACATACGGGTGATATCAAGGACGGGGCAACGATGAAAAAGCCAGCACAAATATTTGGCTCCAGCCGGGATACGAACTCACGACCCGAGGATTAGAAGTCCAACGGTCTACCATTCGGCCACCCCGGCTCCCCCAGTTGGGTACAAAACAAGTATCTGATTCTGTGGTATGGAACAACAACAAGCTGCAAATGCTTTGTCTACCGAGAAATGATCCCTGAAAAAAACAAATCTTTTTTGAGATTTCTAGCCCATCTGTGCTTCCCTATTACACTGTAGCATGTATGGCTTACTTGGCAAAAACATTCCCACTGCCACCAGGGAAGGTGTATGGATGCTGTTTTCGGAAGACGTGGCCGACACGACTACATGGGATTATCTCTAGTGCCCCATGGCACTGCCACACACGGAAGGAGATTTCTGAAACAAACAAGATTTAAATAAAAATAATAATAATAGCATTAGTATAGGCGCTTTATCCCAAATATTTGGCTCAAAGCACCGCAAGCCAAACCCAACACGCACACTCACGTGAATCACACGCATTCTCTCAGACACTGGACACATTACACAAGATAATGGGACCATAAAAAACCCCACTAAATAATGAAGACGACAGCTAGTATGTCTCTTCTTTCAAGTCCGTGTGATTTCCGTCATAACAAGTGAAGATGACTGTATAAGGAAAGGCAAAACTGTGACTCAAGGAGACATCATAGCATTTGGGAAAATTCAACAGAACGACAGTGAGGAACTGCAGTTTAAAACCCTCACCAAGATTTTCGCCGCCCCACACGTCCATGTCCATATCATACTGGCCAAGCTCCTCAAACCAGCTCTTGTCGATGACAAACAGGCCACCAGCTATCATTGGGGTTCTGAAGAATAGGACAAGACATACAGAGTAAGAATGTGAAGCATAAACACAAGCGGGCAAAAGTTTACACTAGTGCTTCTTTGAGCAGTTAAGATACATGCGTCAAAGTAGTGGCGTGGCGGGTGGTAAAGGCAAGAAATAAAGAATGGATAGATATGAAGGTGAGCAGTGATGCTGTGAATGTCTCTTTTTCGCTGTTTGGGGCAGAGAAAAGATTTGTTACCACCGCCACATCAAAGCCTTCAAATTTTCTCTCTTTCTCTTTTAATAAATTTGTTATTTTTTGTTTTTGTTTTTGTTGCCTATGCAAAGCTGCCTCCATGCCACTAAGTAAACATGCACCCTCAGACGCTGAAACATCAGGAACTGATTCAAATATGGAGACTACTTCACTTACCTCAGCTGACCAGCTCTTTACCCTACAGACATGCTCTTACCTGAACAATTTCACGTGTGCTGCACGTACCACACGCGCACAATTGGTCACATACCTGATTGGGGAGATGGGGTCTGAAACTCTCCTATTGCGCTCTTCCGACGTCATGTAGTCCCACTTAAACACCAAGTTCCAGTCAAAACCTGCACACCAACAGCATGACATGAAATGGTTACAGGGCCGCAGAGCAGCCAGCACCTCTTGTCAGTTCCCCATCTGAGTGTGGCAAACATCTTTTGCAGCATTTGTAAAAAACATTAATCTGTGCAGAGATGATAACTTTGCAACTAAAGTTTCCTGCCGGGCTCTTTTCTCATGCCGTTTTTCACTATCTGGCAAACACCCACTTCACGACAAGTGCTGCCAAACCTCTTGACCGTGTTAATCGACACACCTTTTCAAACTGTGCCGCTGTGAAGAAACCAGTGCCACAGCTGATGCATGATTAGAGGGGAGGGGGGTGGGGGGGGGGGAGTGGGGGAGGGTCATTTGGCCTACCTCCTTTCAAATCTGCTGAAGCTCCAATGTAGTCAAAGTTATCCATACTGATGACATCAATGATGGGACTCACAACATTCCGTCGATCCTGTTGACATAAAAACATTAAAACATTACAGAATAGCATCCAACAAATAAGATACAGAATTCAGTATCGACTTTGTCATAGAATTTTGACAGTACTGGATTTCAAGAATAGTGCAGGATGACATGTTTTGTGCTCTTCTAAATTCAAATTCAAACGACTTTATTGTGTCCATCAAGAACAAATAATTTGTTTTTTGACCAGGGGCATGAATAAATAAAATAAAGGGTTTTCTCCTGTGCTTTTCTCAAAATGGGAGTTACACCAGAATTCCATGACAGGTGTGTCTCATACAGTAGAGACAAAGACATCAAAGTGTGGGTGGGAGAGTGCGCACAGGAGTAAATGGGTTTAATTTCATAGTGTGCTTACCTGTGCCACTCTCTCCAACAGCGGTTCCAGCCAGTTTACATTGCATTCGCAGTGACTGTCCAGGAAAGTCAACACTTTGGCCGTTGCAGCGTTCGCTCCTTTCACTCGCGAACGGATGAGACCTGAGGAGACAACATAAAACGTGTCAACAGCATGGCACAGCAGGCGCTCTTATGGAGTGGATCATTTCCTAGAGCCTAATGTGAGCGCTAGTGCTTTGCCGAAGAAACTGTCCAGCCTACTGACTCTAAAGGGGCTGATGCTACCATTTTTATGCTCACAGATCGTTCTGAGCTGTTTTTGTGGTATCTATCATCACACCATTTAGACAACTGGACAGTGACAGCGTCTGTAATGCTGCCACTGAGCCAACAGAAGCGTACTCGATGATGCAGCGACTACACTAAGCGCTCCAGTAGTGTAACAACACTCACGGAATTTGGAAATTCGACTGCTCGAAAGTGTAAACAACACTGTATTGAATTAAGAGCTGTATTAAACATCAAGATGAGTATTTTGAGCATACAGGCGCACTCATGAGTGACGCTGTTCCATCTTGGCTTAGCAAAACTGGAATTAGCCCGTTTAAACCTCACAGACACTACCAGCTACTTTGACTACATCAGTACATGTACGATGGGTTTCCATGGCACAAATCGGAGCCCTAGCACTGACATTCCGATTTAGATTTGCATGTAGAATCCATACAGACATACGGAGTCTGGTGTCTGTCAGAGATGACATACTGATGTTCACACATACTGTACTACCCTAAAGGCTGTGTTCAAGAGAGTTTGTCATATTCTGACGTTAGCGCATAAGGTGTTGTCACAGGGTAACACTAACCTTCTCTTTTCTCATTCCTCAGCACCTTTACTTTTTCAATGACCTCAAGTTCCGTGCCGTCAGAAGCTACAACAGAGAAAAGTTGTGATATACATGTGCAACCCATGAATAATTCATGAACCACCCATGAATAATTAAACTTAGGAAGGAAATGCAAAAGATATGGCACAGGCATGTCATGCAAAATGTGTCACCAAACCCACCACCCCTTCCAGAGACAAAACAAGTAACACTGTTATCAGAAACTTAAAATGACACCTGATCTCATCCCCTCCCCCCAAAAACAACAACAAACAAACAAACAAAACCCTCCCAAAACAAAACAAACAAACAAACAAAAAACCAAAACAAACACAACAACAAACCCAAAAACCCCCACAAACAAACAAAAAACAACAGCAAACAAACAACAAAAACACACACACACACACACAAAACCCCCCAAGAACAAAACAAAAATAAAACAACAACAAAATGCAAAAGAAGCCTAACTGGAAAAAAATCCAACAACCACCCATTTCCACCCCCACAACCCACCCGCAAAGAAAACACACACATTCAGTTTTAACAACAGAGAAGCAGACAAGTAAACAAAAGGAATACTGCGCCACCAGCACCACCACCGCCAAACCAGGAAAAAAAAAAAAAGACAACTTCTAAACTCACGATCATCACTGTAGTCATCCACCAGAATAATTTCCTTGATCAGATGTTCAGGACTCATGCGGAAAACGCTGCAGACAGAATTAGAAAAATTCAACCTCTTGCCAGGCATACACACATTCAGACCTGCATACACAGAGTAATCCTCCTCCTCGCCCAACAACAATATTCTTATTCTTAAAGCAAGCTATTGCTGCATGGGCAAGTTTCTTCCCCCTGGTCGATTCTAGGATCATGACCCCTTTCAACGCCTGATGCTTTAAGAACATCTCGAGCATGAGGCAGCGCATGGTCTCTTCAATATGGGCTTCGATTTGTCACAAGCAGGATGGAAGATTGCATGGATGTCGTGACGTATTTAAGACAGAATGCTTTGCACTGCTGGTGCTGCAAAAATTCTGTCAACGCACTGTCAGCATTTAGATTAAAGAAAACTTTGGGGGTGTTTCCCTTGGTATGACACGTCTTATGATGTGGATGATTGCATGGCCGGCACCGCAGGTGCTGTAGTTCCCGGGCCTGGTTAATGCCGGGATATTTATGACAGGAAGCGTGGAATGCGGCCCTGTCCCGCAGTCCCAAACCACACGGACCTCCATAGCATCATCTTACCATCGCCCTCATCTCCATCATTATGCATAATAAAAATTGTCCCAGCTTCCGAGCCCTCCATGGATTCCACCCAATACCAGGGAGGAATACCACTGGAGCCAGCAACGAGTTGTGGCAACAACAAAAAAAGAAAAGAAAAAAAAGTCACACGCAGGATGGACGATCATGTGAAGATATGGTGATCTACGCACCCAGAGCTCCAGCAGGAGGTTGGGTGCCAGACAAATTCTCATTATTATCATTATCATTATTTTCATCATTATTATTACTGACTGACATGCCAGACGGTTGCTTTTCTATCTTCAAGATATCATCTTGATTTCACCTGACAATGGTTCTGAAAAGTGTCGACCGAGCTTCATTGTGGAAAGTGATGATCACGGTTGTGTCCGGCAGATCCTGCATCCAGTTCCGTGACCGACATCTGAAAAACGAAAATCCACCCTACGATATTATTTATCACTGGTTGGAGCGCATGTGAGGCAGTCCTGCTGGGTTCAGTTTGTAGCACTTCGCGCCAGTCAGCTGGGTATCATGTATATCAACTTACATTGTGGTACTACATGTATGTATTAGTGGCAGTAGTAGTAGTAGTAGTAGTAGTAGTAGTAGTAGTAGTAGTTGTAGTAGTAGTTGTAGTAGTTTCTGAACAGATGGCGCAGTCATATTGCTTGACAGATAGATACCCCCCCCCCCCTTCACCAATTAACAAAAAAAAAAAAATACAATGCTGCAGTGAACCGACTGTCTTTGTGATCAGAGAGGTGTGCTCTGTGTGTGTGTGTGTGTGTGTGTGTGTGTGTGTGTGTGTGTGTGTGTGTGTGTGTGTGTGTGTGTGTGTGTGTTTTCAAACTTTTGTGTGCTTACATAATATCATTTTATCTGAGAAGCAAGCCGAATTCTTTCCTGTATTTTACTGGAAGCATATATAAATGATCTACTGGTACACCTATTTTCTATCTATTATCTCTATTATCCATCTGTGATCACAGTGAAACATACAGCATATGCCTGGTGTCTGGAACCTTGCGGTCGGGAGAGATGTTGTCGCTGGCCTGCTGGTTGAACTTATTGCGAGCGTACGCGTCTTCTCCAGGGCCCACGCGCTTCTTGTTGATGTACGCCTGCGCGTCAAACTTATCCCATGGCACCTGCCGAAAATCGTCATAAAATATAATAAGAAATTATTTGTGCCATCTGCTGTTACTGTTCTGAACGCTGCACTTAAATGACATCTTACTCATCTTAGGTCAGTTGTGCATCTGCGGGCGGAAGTGTGTGATTGTGAGTTAGCCAGCATGTACAGGTCCGCGCCAGTGTGTGTGTGTGTGTGTGTGTGTGTGTGTGTGTGTGTGTGTGTGTGTGTGTGTGTGTGTGTGTGTGTGCGCGCGCACATGCGTGCGTGCGTGCGTGCATGCGTGCGTGCGTGCGTGCGTGCGTGCGTGCGTGCGTGCGTGCGTGTGTGTGTGTGTGTGTGTGTGTGTGAGAGAGAGAGAGAGAGAGAGTACAAGAGAGAGAAATAACGCCAACATAAGATATTCCTGCATGATAAATCTGCTAATTATGCTTGACATGTTGCGTTTTTTGCTGTGTACTGATGACCTGCTTTAAAACTTTATCTCAATTTGTAATCATCATTAAATATTAATAATTCAAACGTCTGCTGATTGTGTGTGACAAGAGTATCTGTTGAGATTTTATCACAATCATGAACTGATTTGCTTAAAGGAGCTAATACTACCATTTTCAGCCTCACAGATCGTTCTCAGCTGTTCTCGTGGTATCTATCATCACACCACTCAGACACCTGCACAATGACAGCATCTGTAATGCCGGCACAGAGCCAACAGAAGCGTACTCGATGGCACGGCGACCACGCTGAGCACTCCAGTAGTGCAACAACAGTCGTAGGATATGAATGTTCGACTAAGCTCATGTGATGTCACGTCTAAATCAATGCAAACAACAATAAATAATAAAATTTCAACCCACTTTATGTCCAGAGAAGCCACTCTGGGCGCCTCTATCGTGGACAGGCAGCTGTGTAGGAACGATAACTCGGTCTTGGCCCGGGCCTCCCCTGTACGTCCCCCGACGCCTGGGCGGCTCGATGATCCTTTCCTGGTCAACCTCATCCTTGCGTGGCAGCTCCTGATCTCCGTCATCGCTGCGGTGAGCGATGACGATGTCGCCCTGTATCACCTGTATCCCTTCATTGCCTGTGTCGACGCCCACCGCTCTCAGTTTCTGCTCATTCTGTGGACAAACAGAAAAGAAAAAACTTAAAGGCCCGGCCAGTTTCTAAGATTGTGGGCTCATGGATCGTTCTGCTGGTAGTGTCTGAAATCCCACCACTTAGACACCTGCACAGTGACAGCATCTTAAATGCTGGCACTGAGCCAACAGAAGGGTACATGTGTCGTGCATAACCCAAGGGCTGAGTGAGAGGATTGTGGAGATTGTGTGAGAAACAGATAAGCCTAAAAAATTTTTTTTTTAAATACCCTTGAGTGTTGCACAATTTTCTTTCCAGCTGAACTGGCACCTGCCCAGGTATGCGCAAATGTGTGCCAGTGTGTGTGTGTGTGTGTGTGTGTGTGTGTGTGTGTGTGTGTGTGTGTTTGAGAGAGAGAGAGACAGACAGACAGAGGCAGAGACAGAGAGATCATGGAGAAAGGAGTGTTAGTGTTAGTGTTAGTGTTAGTGTGTGTGTGTGTGAGAGAGAGACAGAGAGACAGACAGAGAGAGACAGAGAGAGACAGAGAGTGAGTGTGTCCCTAATCACTCTTGCGGCGGGGACATAACTGAGCAAGAACAAAAAAAGAGACAGAGAGAGAAAGAGAGGTGTTAAATTTTGCGTCCACGGCCAGGGTGATTTGGAAGCCGGAGGTGAGAGACAGAGACAGAGACAGAAATGCGGGTGCGCGCTGACCCGACCCACACGACCTGCCCGTTTGATCAGCTGCATGAATGCACAGCATGTGCACGACATCGCTGTACCCACTGTTTGAGCACTACATTGACATCCTCCCCGTGTGAAACGGTGACAGGCTCGTAACATGTCAAAGAGACCTGCACTACCTACCCCCCAATTTTTTTTTTTTTCCCGGCGGCCCGCCAAACCTAAGTATTAAGCCCGAGAAGCCAGGAAATACCCCTGCTCAGGTAGACAGCTTCTCTGATGGGATTCTTCTGTTGGAAGCTGCCAGGAGGAAATACCACAATTTACAGGGAGGCTTCCGGCGGTGATAAATAAATTGCTGCACTGTCTGACATCTCAGTCTATGAAGACCGAAAAACACTGCGTGTAGAACTGAATCCGAATGCGTGTTTTTCCCCCAAATGTACCTGAAATGGGAGATAGTACGTACCACTGTGTCACAGTGCCCTTCAGTTCTATCGAGAAAAAGAGAGAGAGAGAGAAAAAGAAAGAAAGAGAAAGAGAGAGAGAAAAGGCCTTTCGGCAAACATCTGCCTTAAAACGCCCCCCTTACCCCCCCCCCCATCCCCTATGCTCTCCCTCCGAATGGTGACTTAAGTAGGAAATCATTCGATTCCATATAATTATGTCGTTTGCTGTAAATATGGTATGTGTACGTGTCCTACACTTCTATGAGGGGGGGGGGGGGGGGGGGGGGGGGGGGGGGGTGGGGAAGCGCGCTTCGGTAAAAAAAAAAAAAAAAATCTGCTTAAAAAGATATCTGCTTACGTTTTTGGTCTCAACATTTTTCTGGCTCAACAAAGCACATGGAGGATCAAATATGGCTGCTGTAAAAAACTGCACGAGGGAAATCACCTGAATTCTCTATGACAATATAACGATAGTGACCCTGGAACCACACAATATGACTGAATGTGTTTCTCTCAGCTTTATCCTCTGTGAAATAAATGCGCAAAACGTCAGCGTCCTCATATGAGGACACTCAAAACGTTTTTCTTCTCTGTATGCTAACCTCCCCGAATGTGACTGAAGTAGGAGATCATTCCATGTGTCCTTTGATGTAAACTTAATATGCTATGTGTGTACGCGGCAAGCGATAATATAACTTGAGACGTGGAGGCCAAACTCGAACAAACCCGAACAAACCAACTATCAAAACCAATTAAAGATACAGTTGTACATGCACTTTTCCAAGGCTCAAGAGGATTTATTCCGTTCGCCCCTTTTCGGTGTGTGTCCGTGGGGAGGGGGGGGGGGGTATAGAGGACGTCATAGACGCGTCATTATCATCAGTAAATGTGAAAAACATCGAGATCAAAGCGACAGGTTTTAAAACACAGTGACCTTAGAGTGAACACACTGACCTGGACTCCTTGTAAGGTGGGGGGGGGGGGAGGGGGGGAGGCATCACACTATTAACACCCGTGCAAAATTACAGCGTTCTGTGATTTTTTAAGAAGGACTTTATTAAAGTATTAACTAGGACCTTGACTTCAGAAAGCAGTGGATGTAGGTGTGAGTTTAACCATGCCCACGGCTTTAGGCGGATGGCCGGGACGCCCGACGCGCGTGTGTGTGTTCAGTCAAGATTTGGACTCGACAAGACCGAGGCCCCAGCAAGTTTGTGAATAATAATAATAATAATAATAATCGCATTAACACAAGTGCTTTATCCCAAATATTTGGCTCAAAGCGCCGCGAGCTTAACCCCAACACTCGTTCCCTCACACGCATTCTCTCACACACTGGACATGATACATGACAATCACGTGGAGCGAAGGGCCAGCTCAGCAATTTATGTTTCGGAATTTTAGAATTGCTTTTTTTTTTTTTGGAGGGGGGGGGGGGGGGGGCTGAGCGTTTCCAAAGCAGAGAATCTTCAAAGTGTTTTAGCTAGGACCACAATCAGTAGGTCAGTGATAGCGATACGCGCTGATCAACAGACCGGATACAGGCCTCGCGACCTGAGCTTTTATCTGCAATTTTATCTTATGTTCTCTTCTGTGGGAAGTCGTCGCTAAGATACAAGCCAAAATATGCGTCTGCTGATTGGCCATAATTATGCCACGCGGGTACCGAGTGTCCTCGGACAAAGCATTTCTGTCAGTCACGCGACACCCACTTTTCAGACACAGGAAAACATAATAAGAGTTTTAAAATGGACGGACTTTCTTGTGTTATTTTTTTTCCTCACTGCTCCCTAATCTGCCGGGTTTTTTTTTAATTTAAATTTTTGTCCACGCCGCCTTAGCTCCTCGTTTTTCCAACGGCCGCCCTCCAAATTGGCACATTCATCACACCGGAAAAAAACCAACAAAACAACAACAACCAAAAACGCTTTGACATTTCCTGTTTTCGGTAAGAAAGAATGGGGGTCGTTTATGAACCAGAAAACGACTTGTACTAACACGTTCCTACAACATAAAGGAATGTTTATGGTCATAATTTCAAACGAACGGCTCGTACTTGTCGTCGAAACTCAGTCAATGCGGACTGGCACTGGAAAACGCCCACCCATTTTGTTTAACCCCCGTGAACAGAGTGACTGGGGACTGAGTTCCCTGGCATAATTCAAAACATTATTCAAAATACATTCATAACACTTTGATCAGTGGCAGGCCGCTTTCATCTTGCACGGCTATCGATTTTGGAATGCTCCGTTATCCGTCCTTGTCAGTGTATCCATTGTTTCCCCAGCTTTAGCGGGAGCCGGGGTGGCCGAATGGTGGAGCGTTGGACTTTCAATGCTCGGGTTGAGAGTTCGAATCCCGGCTGGGGCCAAATATTTGTGCTGGCCTTTTTCTCGTTGCCCCGTCTTTGATATCACCCATATGTGGTGGAAAAGGACGTTAAACTCCCAAACACCCACCCACCCTCCCTAGCTTTAGCGTTGTGCGTTATACGTTGTGTGTGACGTGTGTGTGTGTGTGTGTGTGTGTGTGTGTGTGTGTGTGCGTGCGTGCGTGCGTGCGTGCGTGCGTGCGCGCGCGCGCGTGCATGCGTGCGTGCGTGTCTGTGTGTGTGTGCGTGTCTCAGTGTGTGTGTGTGTGTGTGTGTGTGTGTGTGTGTGTGTGTGTGTGTGTGTGTACTGATGTGCGCGAGTGCGTGTCAGCATGCGTGCGTGCCCTCTAAATGAAGGAAACTTTGAGGACAGGAGGACGCCGCGAACAAACACTGACTTTCAACACTATCCTGCCACGGAAATGAATTGCCGCGCAATCAGAAACTTCCCAACCTTTTGAACGCCGGCTTCGTCAACCGGTGTAGGTGATCAAGTGTCTCGCCAGGACACTGAAAACACATCAGCACTTGACATTCCCCCCCCCCCCCCTCCCTGCTTCTTTATCCCCCCCTCTCGTCAGTTTCAGGTTCAAGTTGTCAGTAACAACGACAAAAAGCGTTATCCGGTAACTTCGCATGTGTGGGAAACTGCTGACGCCGGCAAAAACTGCGGTGTTTTCTTGTTAAAGTCTCCACACGTGTGACTGACAGGCATTTATATATATACACGAGCGTGTGGACTGAAAACTTTCCAGCGAATGCGCTGACGTGACTTGTGCCGCATCAGAATCAGTCAGGTGGCCGGTCACAATATATAGCATCTGAGACCATTGTGGTGACTCGCGCCGGCGTACAAGTTGTTCTAGAAGTGTACCGCCACGTACTGAGCAGACGTTATGTTCTTTGGTTGCCGACCGAGCTAGACGGCGCTGATAGGTGGCAGGTGCAAGCACAGTCAACTCTGTCAGTCACAGTTGCAGAGTTTTCAGCGTCCCTGAAACCGCAATAAAAGCCAAGGGCAGCCTGATCATTTCACAGCTCAGTTTGCGTTTTGACACTGAGCGAGAATAAGATCGTGCAGCACTCAACATCCGCTGGACGCTGTAGCGACGTTTCTCGCTCACTGACCAAAAGCCACATAATGTCACGGCAAACTCGCGCTCTGGTTTTATAAGGGTCCCCGAAGCGCTGAAAACTCTGCAACTGTGTCAGAGATGCCTGGATTATGCACAATCGAAGGAGTCGCAGTTTAAAAAAACAAAAAAACAAAAACAAAAACGCATTGTTTGCGGCTTTTTGCTGAGATTGCAGATCTTTAAGAAGCACACGACTGGAGCAGGGAGGACAAAACAAAACAAACAAAAAAAGCCAAACAGAACTGCAATATAATGCATTCTGCAGGCGCATTCATGACAACAGTCGGCGGTAGTAACGGAGAGTCGGACTCGTGCCTAGCTTGAATCAGTTGTGCTTTCGGCACAGCGGTAAACGATTGAATAGAAGGCGGAATAAACGAGGTCGTTAAAAATACGGTTAACCTTGGCGGCTTGTCTATTAAAAACCCATCTTTCGATACAGAGCCAAGCTCACAGATCGTTCTGAGCTGTTTCAGTTCCTGACTCAGCCCGGTGAAAAATCACGTGCTGTCTGGTGCGCAACACCCAAACCACCTCAGGTTTGAGACGGAATTTTCGGGCTGAGTTGTAAACTGTGTTCAAGTTGTGGTGGTGTCTAACATCGCATCACTTATAATATACGCGTGCACATTTACCACCTTTCTCACACTGTCACTCAACGAACGAACGAAGTGACATACGAAGTTTTTTTTCCCCCAACGGAAGTGATTTATCCAAACAGTGATTAATTTTCAATCAGCCGTTGCTACAACAACAACAACAAAACAAATAAAACAGACCACATAACGCAAAGATAAAAAGAAATACAAGAAAAGAAACCAAACCAAAAACGGTAATTCTAAAATAACATTATAAAAAAAGTACATGCACATTTGAACTCTCTGTCTCTGTCTCTCTCTCTGTCTCTCTCTCTCTCACACACACACACACACACACACTGACACACACACTGACACAAACACACACCGGCACACACACACACACACACACACACACACACACACACACACACACACACACACACTTATTATCCGGCACTGCGTAAAACATAAAAACAAACAATGAAACAAAAGAGCCACGTGAGACATTACCCCAAAAAACGTAAACGTATTTTGTGCCCGCGATTTCACTATGAGCATAACCCAAAACGGGTAGCCGGGATAGCCGAATGGTAGTGCGTTGGACTTTCAAAGCTCGGGTCGTGAGTTCGAATCCCGGCCAGCTGGAGCCAAATAGTGTGCTGACCTTTTTCTCGTTTGCCCCGTCTTTCATATCACCTTTACGTGGTGGAAAAGGACGTTAAACTCCCGAACACCCACCACCCGTAACCTAAAACTATTTCAGTATGGCAAAACTCACGGTCAACGTGCGTTTTTAACTTAACGCGCGTAGAGACAAAAAACAAGAACAAAAGACCACCCCCAAAACAAACAAACAAACAAACAAACAAACAAACAACAACAACAACAACAACAACAACAACAACAACAACAACAACGAAAAACAAGGAAAAGAAAGAAATAAAGAAAATTTAACAAAAGCAGGGGTGGAGGAGGGTTAAAAAAAAACACACACACACACACACACACACACACACACACACACACACACACACACACACACAAAAACACGCGTACAACCAATCTCCAAGCTGTCCCGGTTTACTGACAAAAGAACACCTGTTTCACTGACACAGCAGATACCACCTCACAACACAGCGGCACCGCTGGCGCCATGTACCCAATTACATAGCTGTCCATCACAACAACTGTCAGAAAATCTCATACGGCCTAGTACATCGATATCTCATAAACCGGTGAGTATATTTCAACGCTTAGCAGCGACCTTAACATTGCAGATGACACCCGGATAATTTGCTGTACTGTCCCGTGCTGTTGGGTTCAGGTTCTCCAACTGAACGGGACACTTCTCGCACACCTTTGCAAATAACCATCCAAACTGCATAACATCACACTGACGACGACATAATCAGACCAGAAGTTTTGTGAAGTGATCCGGCGACAAAAACCGGGTTCTCTCTCTCTCTCTCTCTCTCTCTGTCATTCTTGATTGTCCATTATATGCAAACATTCGACAGAAATACCTCGTTCAAGACATACGCGAACGCCATTCTTTTCACTACTTTATGCAGTGCAATGATGAATGTGTCACATAAGTCCTGGGATTCTTTATATTCTACTCTATTAGATTACCTGCACAACACTGGCCATATAAGCTAGGCAGTATCGAGAGCACTGTGACATAGTGTAATACCAATTATCTAAGTGTGTGTGTCTATGTTTTTTACGTGCTGCACGCTTTAGTTCACCATGTGTTTTGGGCTGGTGGCCCGTAACAATAAATGTTCGAGTTCGAGTTCTCTCTCTCTCTCTCCGGAATAAAATAAAATTTAAAAAAAAGCTGATCGCATTATAATGATTTTCAGATTTCATGTGAGCCTGTAAAAAAAAAAAAAAAAAAAATGAACGGCAAGTGTAAAAAAAAAAGAAAGAAAGTAAACTCGATCACTTTCTATTGTTGACGCACGCGCGGCAGAGAACCGGCCACTGACTGAGCAAACAGAACAACGAAACAAATGCAATTTATAAATGGCCGTCGGGACAGACGTTATTCGACAGGGTGCACGTGGTGAAAGTGAATGTATGGGGTGGAGAAAATGGCGAAGGTAATTACTTCTTCCCACTCCCCCCCTCCCCCCGCCCCCCCAACCACACACATCCGAATCCCTTCCAGACGACAGTACAGATCTTATCTATCTACGTCCAAAAAGTTGGAAAGGGGAGAAGACCCAAGGCGAAGGGAATTACCTCCCGTGCATTTCTCCATCCCTTCTGATTTCGTACGGATTCAGCAACAGGAAATAGATGATCAGTGACACAACTGTTGCCATGGGAACGATTGATTTTTTGGAGGGGCTATGTAACGCAAACACTGATAGGTAGCATCGATTTGCGCCAACCAAATCTGCGGATGCTGTTTGACCTCTCCCTCTTGGCCAGTCAGAGGACGGGAACGGGCGAAAGGGCCGACGGAAGGACACAATGCGAGCGTTGGGTCAAGTGCAGTTTGTTTTTTTCATTTTTATTTTAAGTACTCTGTTTTGTGAGTGCGCAAGTTTGTAGTGATTTTTGTTGTCCCGATTTTCGTCATTTTTGTACTTGGTAGGGTAAGGTGCGTGCCAGGGGGTAGCAACTGACTAGCAAGCTGCCAAGTGAAGCTGGGACTTTTTGCGCACAAGAAAGGCAAAGGTGATATGAGTGGATTTGGGTGAAGCGGGTTTCTGGCCTAAACAGAAAGCAGACTAGAAAGTAGACCGAAAGCGATAATAAAGTAGGGACATCAAATATTCCGTACAGGCCATTTTCAGAGACCTTGTGTGGGTTTAAAAAGTCTGCTTTAAAATGAGTTAACTACCTCACAGCGCAAGCCACGATTTCTTTAAAAAAAAAAAAGAATCGCATTTGTTTAAACTGTCACGTCTGTACGAAGTATGTGGCACGTATAGGTACGTATACACAGCTTCTGTTCTTGGGAGTTCCGCACACCGTGACTAATGCCAAGCAGACGATTCGCTCCATGCCGTCGGCTGGGTTACGTACCTACACACACGGCAACACATGTTACTGTACACTGAGCAAACCCCTCAAAGTCACGAGCACATAATTGTCCCCGACCACTCCGGTAACGATGGCAAAAAAATCACGTCATATTATGTTACCCTCCTGCTGTGTGCAACGCCCATGCATAGCGGTACTGCAGGTGCAGTTAGCGCTTACACACACACACACACACACACACACACACACACACACACACACACACACACACACACACACACACACACACACCAGGGCTTAAATGGTCGATCATCCCATTGCCAAAGGAGGAAACGTGTTTAGCAATTCAGTAGGGACTGACGACGTGGCAAAGCCGCAACCGTGCATCTGCAAAGACGGACATTTATTTAAATAATAGACTAAAATCTGTGCAGTTTGGTGCATTCTGGCAGGATTTTAAGTGCGCCAGATGAGGAAACAGTTTTTGTGGGGAGGAAAGTTTTAGCCAAAGGTGAGAATCCGCCAAAAGGTGGAAGATTTTAAGCTCTCTCTCTCTCTCTCTCTCTCACACACACACACACACACACACACACACACACACACACACACACACACACACACACACACAGTCAGAGAGAGAGAGAGAGAGAGAGAGAGAGAGAGAGTTTTTCGGTTACGTCAGCACGTCTTTCTGATTATGTCACCGTCAATGCCATTTTGAAGGTAACGTCTAGCACACAAAGAGGTGGCCTCAGCAGCGTATTTTTTTTTTTACCTTTTTTTTCTCGTGTGCAAAAACTGATGAACTTGACTACTTTGTCTGCGTGCCACCAGAATGGTTTCTCAAACTGACATTGATTCCCGGCTGCGGTCAAATATTTGTGCTGGCCTTTTTTCTCGTTGCCCCGTCTTTGATGCTATCACCCATATGTGGTGGAAAAGGCCTTACACGGACTCTCAAACACCCTCCCACTCGGTCAAACTGACAAAATCGGACCTGCTGAGTACAATGTACTGCCTATGCAAGAAAGTGGGATGTGGTGTAGTGGTTAAGGTATCCGACTTCGGAGCCTAAGCTGCATGGTTCGATCCCTGGTGGGCAGGAATTTGGTTGGAGTTTTTCATTCCAGATCGAGTCAAAATCACGGTGCCTGTCACGCCCTCGTGTACACACGTAGGCACAAATATCAAGTCGGTGTGCACGCTAAAAATCCCACGTTCATCTTTCGAAAAAGAGTAGGCTTTGGTCGGTGGCGTGGTAAACAGACATACTGTCGCACGCACCAGAGTGAATAGCAGGGTGGAGGTTCGCACATCATAGTAAAGTAGCGCCTAGTGACAGTAGGCTTTAACTGCTTCGTCCTCCGGCCCTGCGGCGCCGTGAAGATTTCAGTAGACATGGATACTATGATGTGCGCCGAGGAGAAGTCTACCATACCATACTACCATACCATACCAAGAAATTTCTCCCAAGTTTTTCCCGCGCATACTAAAAAAAGCCTTAGAGAAAACTGACGTGGAGTCCGTCTGCGCATGTCCAAATGCCTGCCTCGGCTGTGACAAGGTCAGTTTCACCTGAAGACGCCCCACGGTCGTATTGTCTGCTGCTGCACGAAAATTCCCCTGAGTTATTCCCGCGTATGCTAGAAGTGCACCGGAGTCAACACGGCATCAAAATGCCTTCCGGTGGCAGGGTCACCTTGGCCTGAAAGCATTCCAATGCCGTATTGTCTGTCTTCTGCACGGAAATCAAACAAGGAAACGTGATACTTGGACAGAAGAGGAACTTGATGACCCGAGGGTTGGATGGGGAGTAAGGGGAGGGGGGAGAGGGGAGCTGGGGGAGGGGAAGGGGGTGGGAAGAGTATCAAAGACGAGCCCAAAGGCATTTTCCAGACAGCAACATCTAAAAACTGCATCTTGCCTCTGAAACTGAGAGCCCGACTGACGACAATGTCTGCAGGACCCTCTCTACTGTCCAATAATAAAAAGGCCTAACTGCTTACAAAATCAAGAGCTCTTAGACCCTCTTACCAACTAACCTTAGCCCTGCTTTCACAGGGGGTGTATTCAAAAAAAGACGCGAGTGTTTCCAGTGCTACTTCGCTTCAAAAGTAGTGTTTCCAAAACACTGATAGCACCGAGTGTTTTTATTTTTCAAATTTGGGTAGCACCGAGTGTTTCTAACGACCGAACGGAGCCGTTCATCAACAGACGCGGACGACTCTGATTAACGCGAAACCAGTTCATGTTTCAGCCCGAACAAAATCTACTTCAAACCTGACCGGTAGTCTACCTATTGTCACAGGGACAAGTGCCGCTGTGCACCAGACAGCACGTGATTCTTCGGGCTGAACCGTAGACTGTTACTGCAAAGCAAAGACGGGTGCGTGCTCACATTCCAAAACAGCTTTGCGTGGGAGCTGCCATTGTCGAAAACTGTTGAAGCGGAGTAGCACCGGAAACACCTGCGCCCATTTTGACTTACACCCCGCGTTTCAGCTCCGGCCCGGCCATCCCTGAAGTTCCAGGTTTCCCATGGCCAAAATGATTGCGCAACACAAAAAAGCAGCCGATATCGCAAGGCATGTGCACGACAAATTCGCACGAAAGGACAGAAGACAACGGCGGAAAGCCAATCCTTGTTTTACCGCAAAGAGACGAGCACACACAACCACAGAGGGGACCTGGCGCTCCACGAGCTAATCGTGTCAAACAGAACATCCAACAGTCGGCACTCCTCGAGGTCTGTTCACAGGCGCCCGCAACGTACCTTGCATCTTCGCCTCCTCTTCTCAGTCCCACCTTGCCATTCTTGTCTACGCACAGCGACAACATCAAAATAACACTAATAAAACTAATGACTGAATGTTGTACAGGCGCTTTATCAAATTTCTTGAATCAGCTCAAAGCGCCGCGAACAAAACGCAACACGCACACTCACGTGAACAACGCGCATTCTTTGATACAATGGACATGAACACATTACAATCATGAGGTGCGAAGGGTCAGCTCAGCTAATTAAGTTTCGAAATTTAAAATTGCATTTATTTTCAAATTTTGAGGGCTAAACATTTCCAAAGCAGGGGGGGGGGGGGGGGGGAATTGCCCGGAGAGAACCCCCGACGTTCGGTCTAAACAAACGTAGGTGAAGGAAAAATTCTTTGCCCCGAGTGGGACTCGGAACTTGCCCTCTCGCACTGGTGACGAAGTCGCTTAACCACTAGACCACCGACCGCCCAGTACTTCTGGTGCTACACAGATCCTTCTGGGCCAAGGAGAAAAGACCGCAGTGCATGCCTGTCTGTTTTGACCTACATATCCCGGCAGATCGACCGGAGGAGTGACAGGCTTGCGAAATGTCAGTCTAGAACCGTGAATACTTCGTCCCTGAGTCACCATCTGCATATTTATGACGGGGATTGTGGCTCAGTTGTATAGTTCGCCCTAGGCGTTTGGGAGGTTAGGGTTAGCGTCGGGTTTAGGTTTAGGGCTAGCGTTAGCGTTAGGACTAATACCTCGGGTTAATGGTGCTATCGCTATACTGAGTAGAGCCTAGAGAACCGTAGTGCATTTGCACACCTGGGCCCGTATGTAATAGTCGAGGTTAGGGCTTTTAGCCCCGGCTTAGAGTCTAACCTCGAACTAGCCCTATGGTTGAATTTTCTGCTGTTTTTTGTTATAAATCAAGAAGCGGGCACACTCCAGCAAGGTGCCTAAGTCGTTATAGAAGGATTTTTTTTCTACCTTTCTTTGCTTCCTTTCTTAATTTTCCTTTTGGGTTTCTTTTGTCCTAGTCTGGGTTAGGCCCGTAGCCGTGGGTTAAATTAACCTCGACTTTTACATACGGGCCCTGAGGTGCAAAAAGCTGTACTGAGGAGCGAACTACACCGGTGTCAGAGGGATTCTGCAGTACAGGGACAAGCCCGAAAAAACACGTGCACTCTGGTGCGCAGCACGGGTTAGGAACAGCACGTAAGCTACCTCAGGGCTGAGGTCGATTTTTCGGGCTCGCCCCTGACCTGTATAAGACGAGAGTTAAAGCTGAAAGCCAGTCGCGTGCCTGTGGGTCTGTCAACCCGGAAAAATCTTCACCTGCAAAGGCGTGCCTGGAGGTGTTTCGTGTGCGTGTTTGGCCTGCTGCTGATGATACACACGTCTTGTAAGCCCAGCGGGCTGCCGGTCGTACGGACAAAACGTGATGTCGGGGCGTTCTGCGGACACGTGGCGAATCTGCCAAACTTGCTCAAGGCCCGAGCTTTGCTCTGGAGACACAGGCGATGCGGACGGGTGAGATTTCACCTCTGGAGACAGATGACGCGCCGGTACGGGCGAGAGATTTCAATTCCTGCCTGGAGAACACCAGTTACGCGTAAGGGTGACATTTCACTTCTAAAGACTGACACAGCC
This sequence comes from Batillaria attramentaria, assembly GCA_018292915.2. Taxonomy (NCBI): domain Eukaryota; kingdom Metazoa; phylum Mollusca; class Gastropoda; family Batillariidae; genus Batillaria; species Batillaria attramentaria. The sequence continues at coordinate 4,946,181 of JACVVK020000005.1, read as the reverse complement.
AACGTGCAAGCCTAAAGTTTTACCGCTAACTGACGACACACAAGGGCGAGACTGATCTCGCGATTTCACCTCTGGAGACATTGGCGACGTGTAAGGGCGAGATTTCATCCCCACAGACGCAGGCCTAATCTCTGGAGACACAGGCGACGCGTAATCAGTAATGGCGACATTTCATCTCTATAGACACAGGCGACGTGTAAGGAAGAGGCTTCACCTTCGGAGACACAGGCAACGCGTAAGGGCGAAATTTCGCCTCTAAAGATACAAGCGAGCGTAAGAGCGAGATGTCGCTTCTATCTAGAGACAGGGGTGACGCGTAAGATTTCGCCTCTGGAGACACAGGGCACGCGTGCGGGCTACATTTCATCTCTACAGACACAAGCGACGTGCTAAGGAAGAGGCTTCACCTCCAGAGACACAGGCGGCGCAAAAGGGCGAAATTTCGTCTCCATAGATACACTGAAGCGAGCGTAAGAGCGAGATGTCGCTTCTAGAGACAGAGGTGACGCGTAAGATTTCGCCTCTGGAGGCACGGGATCGCGTACGGGCGAGATTTCACCTCTGGAAACACAGGGGACGCGTGCGGGCGAGATTTCACCTCTGGAAACACAGGGGACGCGTGCGGGCGAGATTTCACCTCTGGAAACACAGGGGACGCGTGCGGGCGAGATTTCACCTCTAAAGACACAAGCGAGCGCAAGAGCGAGATTTCGCTTCTAGTGACAGAGGTGACGCGTAAGATTTCGCCTCTGGAGGCAGAGGCGACGGCTACGGGCGAGGGAGGGTGTGTGGGTATTTGGGAGTTTAACGTCCTTTTCCACCACGCACGGGTGATATCAAAGACGGGGCAACGAGAAAAAGGCCAGCACAAACATTTGACCCCAGCCGGGATTCGAACTCACGACCCGAGCACTGAAAGTCCAACGCTCTACCATTCGGCATTCCCGGCTTCCCGCGTACGGGCGAGATTTCACCTCTGGAGACAGGGGCAACGTGTACGGAATGGAGTCGGAACAGATTTCACTTGTTGTCGGGTTTAACGTCCTTTTCTCTACGGGTGGTATCAAAGACGGAACAACTAGGAAAAACGCCAGCACAAATAGTTGACTCCCAGCTGGAATTCGAACCCTCGACCCAAACAGTAACAGTGGCTACTACCCCGGCCCTCCTCCACCACAGCAGACACAGGCGTAAGGCCCTAAGGGCGAGATTTCACCCCGCTCTCGCATACACAGCGGCAAGAAGAGTGCAGACCCTTATCCTGAAGACGACGCAAACAGTAATTATTGCGTTCTCTGGACCCGTAATTTCCTGCTCTCGTGACGAGCGAAATCCTCCAAATCCTCCAGGAAGCAAAAATCGATTTGATTTTTCCCTTGCATTTCCTTTTGGGGGGTTGGGGGGAGGTGGGAAGGGTGTGTGTGAGTGTGCGTGTGGGGGAGGGGGGGGGGGAGCATTTTCTGCGCTTCTCAGTCTCTGCTCCCGCCTATGCCGCATCCGCTTTTCAGAAAGAGGAGCACTATAGACTAACATTTCACTGGTCACTCGCTGCACTACAAGACAACAGGAATGTTAGTGGTGGCCGGGTGGGGGTGGGATGGTGTGGGGTAGGGTTCAAGACTACTCAGCTGATCCAATCTAATGATCATAGTCAGTCAACAGCCATATCACACACACACACACACACACACACACACACACACACACACACACACACACACACACACCGTGGCACACACACACACACACACACACACACACACACACACACACACACACACACACACACACACACTGTTGCAAAGAGGTATACAGAAATTATTTCATTTCGAAGACTTGGTGAACTGCTCGCAAGTCAGAATTTCAGGCACTCGCAAACCATTGTCTGAACACCTGCATCTGTGCGCTAACCAAAGCCACGCCATTGTTCTGGTGGTTTTGACCTTTCAAACACCTGCTTCCGTTCTCCAGGAAAGAAACATTTGGGGAGCAAATCTGTGCCGTCCTGGTTACATAGTCACAAACCCTGGTCACCCTAAACCCTGAGCAGGTCTTTGCCGGAAACACAATGCAACTGCACAGACATCCTCCCCCATCCCCGGTTTCAGTCCCTCCTACCTCCGTCCAGCACCACCACCGACGGTAATTTGAAACTGAACTGAGGCTCAGACACTTGACGTAATTGTTCTTCACATGCTCAGTTGTAACATATCTGTCTGCCTGTCTGTCTGTCTCTAGCTCTCTGGCCCTATCTGTGTCTGTTTCTCTTTCTCTGGCTCTCTCTCTCTCTCTCTCTCACACACACACACACACACACACACACACACACACACACACACACACACACACACACACACACACACACACAGAGAGCGAACACGACCTCAGTTCGACTGTCCGGGGCACAGCCAGTGGCCGCTGACACTCGGACACTGAATAGTCTATTGTAGCAGACAGCTTAATGTCCATGATGATCGTCTGCCACTGTCCATGATAAGCAAATCTACCCAACTGCCTTGCTGTAAAGTTGGTGCTGCTGTGTGTTTTCTATATAGAATCTATATGTTTTGCTGGCAATAGTTGTTAAAAAAAGAAAAGTACAAACATGAAATGGGAAATAACAATTCAAACAAAGGCAAGATAATGATGGAAGGAAAAAACAACAACAACAAACGAGGTGGTTTAGGAGATAGCCATCATTACATCCGTCCACACACACACACTGTCACACACACACACACACACACACACAACTCCCGCCAAAAAGAACGCAGCAGCATAGTGTGCACTGTGCACGTCAAGTGTCTATGACGCAGATTTCGTTACGTCACAGTGTGCGCGAAAGTATGTAATGTCTGGAGAAACGTCACAGCCTTGTTTTGTACCACTGAAACTTGCTGCTGCGCGCAGCGAAATCTGCCCCATCCCATGAAGTTGTTTCTCTATAGAGAAACAACTTAAAAAGCAAACCTTCCAAAACTGTCCCTTTTGGACCCTCTTACTGATTCCCCAAAAAGAAAACAAAATCATCGAAGGTAATATCCTCTCATTCACTTTCTGCCTCACTTAATAGCCTGGGTTCCCACGTGGTGTTACGGGCGTTTTATTGACCAAACAACAACTAAGTCGGCGGGAATGATCAATACTGCCGATCTGATATTGTCAACTGGCAGACTCAGTGTGCACCAGTAAACATATAAGTAGACATAAACCGACAACCGAATGGGAAACGTGTCCCGCGAGCACTATAAACAGGAAAGGAGAAGCCAAAGGAGGAAAAAAAAATAAACTGAGGAAATGAATCTGCACACGTATCCCGATACTTTGCCTTCGCTCAATGCGCATGAGAGGTTTACGAGGCGTTGATACTAGTAGTGTAACTTTTTCCTCACTCCAAACTCAACTTGACGGCAACAGAACACACACACACACACGCACGCACGCACACACACACGCGCGCGCGCGCACGGACGCACTGTGACGCACGCACGCACGCACACACACACACAGAGCGACAATGACAATGACAATGACAAATGTTTTATTTAGTTTAGGCTTTTCGGCCCACACACACACAGAGCGAGAAAGAGAGAGAGAGAGCGCGTGCGCGCACGCACACACACACACACACACACACACACACACACACACACACACACACACAAAGAGAGAGAACCGGAGAGAGAGACAGAGGGGGGGGGGGAATTTAACGTCCTTTTCCACCATGTACGGGTGATATCAAAGACAGGGCAACGAGAAAAAGGCCAGTACAAATATTTGGCCCCAGTCGGGATACGAATTCACGACTGATCCGAACACTGAGAGTCCAACGCTCCACCACTCGGCTATCCCGGAGAGAGCGAGAGCGAGAGAGAGAGAGAGAGAGAGAGAGAGAGAGGAGGGGGGGGGGTTATTTGAAATACTAAAGAACAGTCTGGCCCTGCGGACATTAACAATAGTTAGATATCTTTATTACAGTAGCTGAATATGCACGACGAGATTTCAAGTGATAGCTGGTCATCTGGTCAGTCATCGCTCCGACATTCAAACGCACCACCAGACTGAGACTGGCAGTCACATCAGAGATGCTATCGCAGCTTCAACTCGAGAAATTTTTATTGCAGAAGCCTCACGGTGGAAGCTCGAAGATTAGTCACAGTTTGATGAGGAGCTGTTACGCTGTAATGGACAAAGTCGTCTATTTTTGGAGACAAGGTACGCGACGAACCTAAACCTTATAATCCCCATCACTATCACGACCGTCTGTGTGGCCCATTCCAACAGCAGCGACCAGTTGTACTCATTATGTGAGACTTTCAAGTTGTAACTTGACATGCAGACCTGCATTACCACTTCAGTCGGTTGCTGCATACAACAGTCATTTCCCGAAGTACAGTACAACTTCTTTTGGGCGACCACTCTTTGGCCAGATACGGGTGGTCTTACAAGAGAGGTGGTCACCCAAAAGAAACCAGACAGTGAAGAAGTGCAACCCAGTATCATTGTAACATTGGTCTGCACAAACAGGTGGTCTCCCAAAGGGGTGGTCACCCAAAAGAGGTTCTACTGTATTGTCATTTACTTGCATTTTCATACATGTGGTCCTTTTTTTTCCGTGTGTGTGTGTGTGTGTGTGTGTGTGTGTGTGTGTGTGTGTGTGTATGTGTGTGTGTGTGTGCGTGCGTGCGTGCGTGTGTGTGTGTGTGTGTGTGCGTGCGTGCGTGCGTGCGTGCGTGCGTGCGTGCGTGCGTGCGCGTGCGTGCGTGCGTGCGTGCGTGCGTGCGTGCGTGCGTGCGTGTGTGTGTGTGTGTGTGTGTGTGTGTGTGTGTGTGTGTGTGTGCGTGCGCGCGCGCGCGCGCTGGGTCACTGTTCGTACAGATGTGCATGCATGTATATACATGTATATATATGCTTCACGGCTTAAAATGGTCCCTGATCCAAAAGGGTGGAAAGTTAGTAGCATTTAGTGACGAAGCGGAAAAACCACGACCGCGAGCTGACGTGCTATGATAGAGGGGTCCGGGGGGCATAAACGACCTCATAAAACGACCGCATAAATGCCTCATAAACGACCACATCTGCAGGCACTTAAATGACATCTGGCGTAGTCAGTGCATTGGTGGGTGAAAGAGAACAAAATGGTTCGGGTATTCGCACAGGCGTAAAAGATACAGGCGCGTGCGGACGAATAATTCCTAAACCACGGTTAGAATTTTGCGTATTTTAGTCGTAATATGTGTCGATAGTCTGGATTCTCCATGGTCCTACGATCGACGGTTCTGCATGTCGATAGTCCTCCACCTCCTCGAAACTTGATTTCGTCAGAGGTACGTATCATTAGTCCTACGTGTCGATAGTCCTGTGCTCCTTTAGATTTTTCCAGTAGGACTATCAACACGTATTTTAGTGGTAATACGTGTCGATAGTCCGGATTCTCCATAGTCCTACGGTCAACGGTTCTGCATGTCGATAGTCCTCCACCTCCTCGAAATTTCGTCAGTGGTACGTATCATTAGTCCTACGTGTCGATAGTCCTGTGCTTCTTTAGATTTTTCCAGTAGGACCATCGACACTTCGGACTAACACGTAGGACTGACGAGACTTTGAATAAGTGTAGGCCTATCGACACAGCACGATATTACCAATAATAACAATAATAATAATGAGTATTGTATAGGCGCTTTACCCAACTGATTTCATGAATCGGCTCAAAGCGCTCACGTGAATCACACGCATTCTCTCACACACTGGACATAAACACATTACAATCACGTGGTGCGAAGGGTCAGGGCAGCTATTATTTATTCTTACAGGGCTCTGACAGACAAAAGAGGAGCACATTGTGAAAAATAAATTCCGGTTCTTTTTTTAGAAACTTTTAAAGACACTGAAATGGTTTGGCTGACTCGGTGGTTATATAAAGACACTGACTGGGTCTGTGTTTGGAGTTTAGAGGGTTTAGCGTTTGTTTGTTTGTGTTTTTTTCTTCTTGTTTTCATGTTCATCTGGGGGAAACTGGGGGGCGGGTCCGAACGTACTTAGACTCTTGTGAGCCCGGAAGCGACGAACGTTTTGCAAAACTTGAATTGCAAAAAAAAAAACAACAACAAAAAAAAAAAACACGCTGCATCATCCCCAAACAAATCCATGAACTGGACAATACTACAACGCACGTGCCCAGTCTAGTCCCCCCCCCCCCAACGTCACACACCCCTCCCCTTTAGTCTCTTATCACCCGTGTGTCACTGGTGAAAAAACTGAGACGTTAAACACCAAACACCCACACCCACCCATCCCCTTCTCGTAGACAATAAATCTAAGCAGCTGAACCAGTCTCTGTAGGTACAGTTTGAAGTTTCGGAGACCAGGGCCCGAATGTAAAAGTCGAGGTTAATTTAACCCACGGCTACGGGCCTAACCCAGACTAGGACAAAAGAAACCCAAAAGCAAAATTAAATTTAAAAAAAAAGGAAGCGAAGAAAGGAAGAAAACTGAATCCCTCTATCAGTAACGGCTCAGGTACCTTCCTGGAATGGGCCCGATTCCTGATTTAAAACAGAAACTGACTGAAAAACAGAAAATTTAACCCTAGAGCTAGTCAGTTTAGTTCGAGGTTAGACTCTAACCCGGGGCTAAAAGCCCTAACCTTGACTATTACACTACGGGACCTGCAGGCTGTAGTAGGGACAGTAAACCTGTAGCCGCCGGGTATACACGTGTAAGACTAGCAGTGGCTATCAGTTCAGTGCAAACCATGCCCTTATCTTGAAACGTTATCTCGGCGTGGCTGTGTGTTCGGTCTGCGGCGTGGTCACAGAGCGGTCAATGACGTTAACGCGACACCTCCCCAAACGCACACCCCGTCCACACGGACAAACAAACCGTTGATATCCATTAGAAACGAGCGAAAGTTTTCAATAACTCCAGACCTGCCCGGCCTCTTCAATAGCACTTAGTTCAGATGATTATATTGGGTTTCATAGACTGAGCTCGTGATAAATGTGCTCATTGTTAGGAGGCGCACGGCTCCGGCTGTGGCAGATTTTTTGATAGATAAAAACACATGGGCTAATGTTAACATCCCGTTTTCATTCAATTTTTTTCAGTTAAATTCATTCATTTACATTGTATTTATCAAATGACTTCCCGTACTTATCGATGTTATGGGTACGTCAGAAAAAACTGGGGCGGGTGGATGGGTGGGTGGGTGTTTGCGGGTGCGTCCTTCACGTCCTTTTCCCCCACGTAAGAGTGATATCAATGACGGGACAACGGGGGGGGGGGGGGGGGGAGGGGAGTACGGGGGGGGGGGGGTACAGTACAAACTTTTGGTTCCCAACCAGGATTCGAACTCGCGACCCGAGCACTCCAAGTCCAACGGCTGTCCTAGCTCCCCTCTCCCATCCGCCCCACCCACTCCTTCTGGTATGACTAGTACATGTATTATTATCATGATGACCATAATGTTCGAAACGCCTAACAAGAATTCGTTGGTGTTACTGTTAGTCTGAACTTCACGGCTAACTGTCGGACTCCGACACTGCCACGTTTACACTTTACGTATTACCAAATCTGCTAGGTAAATGTGCACGCTGAAAGCCGCGCCAAGGTTGCTTGTGAGTGTGACAAAATATTTCCATTGGCATCTATCACATCTAAGCAAGCACGGCAGTGCACGCGACTGGCTAAGGGAAGGGGTGCGTGTCGCTCGTCAGTCCTACGTGTCAACTGTGCTACGTGTCGGGAGCCCAACGCCGATAGTCCTACGTGTCGATAGTCCTACGTGTCGATAGTCCGGATTCTCGATAGTCCTATGTGTCGGTAGTCCGGATTCTCGATAGTCCTACGTGTCGGTAGTCCGGATTCTCGATAGTCCTACGTGTCGGTAGTCCGGATTCTCGATAGTCCTACGTGTCGGTAGTCCGGATTCTCGATAGTCCTACGTGTCGATTGTCCTACTCTTACTCGACGTCTCGGCAGTCCGACGTATTAGTCCGACGTGTCGACAGTCCTAAGCCGATAGTCCTACGTGTCGATAGTCCAGATTCTCGATAGTCCTACGGTCGACTGTTCTACGTGTTGAATGTCCGACACTTCCTCGAAATTTCGTCAGTCCTACGTATCATTCGTCCTACGTGTCGATAGTCCTATTCTCCTTTAGATTTTTCCAGTAGGACCATCGACACGCAGGACTAAGACGTAGGACTGACGAGGCTTTGAGTAAGTGTAGGCCTATCGACATGTAGGCCGGCCACCGACCCTAGGACTACAGTGTTTTTTTTGGGTTTTTTTTTTTTTAAATCCGAATCATGTAACCCGACTCTATCCAAGACAGTGTGTGTGTGTGTGTGTGTGTGTGTGTGTGTGTGTGTGTGTGTGTGTATGTGTGTGTGTGTGTGTGTGTGTGTGTATGTGTGTGTGTGTGTGTGTGTGTGTGTATTCTTGTATCCTGTTTGTGGCTCTGCTTTTTTGGTTAGCTATTGCTAGTTTTGTTCACTTTCGTTTATCTTGGAATTACTTCACCTTCATGTTATCTTTTCCGCTTGTGCTTGATGTTATATAAGTATATTGTCCAGTCTTGTAAGAAAATGACAAAAACAGAATTTACAACAACAACAAAAATCCGACTATCGATGCGAATTAATGCGTAAGATCGTCGGACTATCGACACGTAGTAGGACTGGCGACCGTAGGACTATCGACACGTAGGACTACTGACTATCGACCGCGTAGGACTATAAAAGAATCGGACTATCAATTAACCAAAAAAAAAAAAAAAAAAAAGAGCATAAAATCGCCGGACTATCGACAAGTTGGACTGGTGACCGTAGTAGGACTATCGACACGTAGGACTACTGACACGTAGGACTATACAGACGCCCCCCCCCCCCCCCCCCCCTGGCTAAGGGAAGCCGGAAGCCGCCTCTTTGCCGTCAGACGCGACTTCACACAAAGGAAGAGGACAGTACGGTCACTTAGGATCGGACAAGAGCGCCACATTAATCAGTCGGCCGTCGCTCGCAATCAATATCAACGTTGTGTGAAGCGCCAAGCCTCCCAACACGAGCCGTCTTTGCCTGAAGTAAAGACGGTCGCATGCGCGAAAAATAATATTTTCATTTCATCTGACGTCATTGCTGGTTCATCACAGTTTTCTTTTGCTGGATGTCAAAATGCCAAAACAGACGCCTTAGCGTACGCTTTCGAAACGAAAAATGGAATCTGCAAGTAAGGTGATAACTTGAAGAGCAAAATATGCAAACACACAAAGAAAGAAAGAAAGGGAGGGGGGGGGGAGGGGGCTGGGGGGGGGGGAGGAGACAGAATGAAAAGAGGAAATAAAGGGAGTAGAATATCAGTACAGACGCAGATTGGTTTTTATGTTTTAAAATTCAGACGCGATCAACTTTCAGTACTGAACCTTCACTCAGTGTAGACCAGGTGGCTTTTGTTCGTCACCTCCCTCTTTCTCTCTCTCCGAGTCTCTCTCTCTCACCCCCGCGACCAACTGAAATGTACTGATACTATCTGCTGATGCAACCTTCTACTGTCACAATTCAGCTAGATTTCTGTCCAACGGGGAACAGTAAGTTCAGTTGGACTCCAGATGAAGTTAGACTCAAAAGCAAATCGTGACATACGAACTGACACCTAACTGAAATTGTCCGTACTCAGACACACGCTAACCCTTCATCTGCATGATCGTGATCCAAGTCTGATAGTTATCTGAATCTGTAAAGCCCAATTTACATGTATAAAAGGTCTGAAATCGTTGGGCAACAGGCCATTCAATGACTAGATTAATGGCCCGTTTGCATAAACCTGGGTACAGTATTGCCTTGGGCTGTTGGTAGGTTCAGCAACGTACCACCCTCAAACAGTGAAAGGCACGGAATAGGACTACAATTTCGTCAACACGGCCAATCTCTCTGAACACTAAAACTAATTCGCGGCTAAGTGTGCCTGCACTACGTGAAAAAAACAATGTAACGTTGGGTGGGTATTTGGGGGTTTAACGTCTTTTTCCACCACACACGGGTGATATCAAAGACGGGGCAACGATGAAAAAGCCAGCACAAATATTTGGCCTCAGCCGGGATACGAACTCACGACCCGAGCATTAGAAGTCCAACGCTCTACCATTCGGCCACCCCGGCTCCCCCAATGTAACGTTGGACAGCTGATGCAAACTGGTCTACGGGGCAGTATAAACACTAAATCTACATAAAGTGAGTAAAGAGATGTTATGGCATTGAATACAATGACATGATACGCAATCTCGAGACGGTACATGTCGTCTCCCGCTCGCTGTTATAAGTTTTAACCTGTAACTAATTCAACTTCTCACTGACGTGACAAACGCCTCAGTACAATGACTGAGATCCGTGCCAAACATTACTGTGCAGATTCACTGAAGGTGCTGTTCAGGGATGTCCCTCCCGACAGCATCTTCAGTTTCCTGAAAGAGGTCAACCTGTTCTATAAATTATAGACCTCAAATATTCAGTCTTTCACTGACCCCCTTTGTTAAATTTTTAAGTCCTCAAAGAAGTCTCACTTAGACCCGATAGATTTTTAATATTTATTTACATCTTGTTTTAATGCGGGAATTTTTGTTTTATAGGACCTGGCAGGAAGGGACTTTCATGAGCCGCGAATTAGCCTTTGTTGCTTCCGCGGCGTTAAGCCCTAAATAACTAACTAACTAACTCAGTACAATGACCTACAGGCTGTGTCTGGGAATTGTAATACATTACGTCTAGATACTGAGTGAGCGAAAATGGGTCAGTGTAGGTTCAGAGGGTCGGACGGTCAGTTCAGTCCCCGACATCAGTGATACTGAACTGACTGACCCAAATACTGCTAGAACAAGACAGATAAGATCCGCTCGAAGATAGGGTCCCTTTCTCGAACTCCGTGCCGGAAATACCAATACCGTCGTGTGCAGAAAGTCTTCCCCTAGGCGCCACCCCCCCCCCCTCTCTCTCTCTCGCAAACTTACGCAAATACGAGTATGCATCTGTAAAAACCTTCACCATGGCCATTTTTTCCGAACAACTTCAACCATATCACGGTGACAAAAATGAAATCGGATCTCTGACAAAAGTGCATGTAATGTCAATTCACCAATGCGCTACTGAAAAACAAAATGGTGGCAACCACAATACACCTTGAGCAAACCATCGAACCTTTGACACAAGCAACGAAGGGGATACGACTGATGCTGTACAATGGTGCATCACTGAATCAAAAATGAGAATGCTACAGCATGACATTTATTTCTGAGTCATTGGAGAATATTTTTCCGGCATTATGATTTTTAGAATTACTCTTCTTTTGTTGTGGCAACACACACACACACTGAATCGGTCTACCTAGTCTGGGCTGGAGTGAAAGGCCGTTTCAATAAAAAATATGAGTGACCTCATTCAGTCTTCGCTGACGCACCCTCGTGCCATCTCATGAAAGCACCAAACAAGCATGATAACGTGGACCAAACACGAAAGAAACACTGATCGTTCCTTGTCACACGCAAAAACACCACACACACACACACACACACACACACACTGCACTCTCTCTCTCTCTCTCTCTCACACACACACACACACTCACTGCACTCTCTCTCTCTCTCACACACACACACACACACACACAACGGGGACGGGGACAAACCGGGGACCCACTAATTAGACTAAACGGCTGCCTGACATTTCCACAGTCCTAGCAACACTGACATAGTTCCCCTAGCGCGTTCAGTGACACGGCTGGAGCTACAGATGGTGAACAGCACGTACTGCACCAGCCACTGGGGTTTACACAAATTGATTGGATCCATCAAATGCTCTCTCCCCATCGGACCCCCTGTGCTGAATGGCTGCCAACAAGCACCTCCCGATCCCAGACACGGTGGTAGAGGGATGGGATAGGAGGCGATGGGGAGGAAGCAAGAGTGATGTCTCGTCATCCGTTCTGCGGCCAGACCGAAAATAACTCTGTGTGTGTGTGTGTGTGTGTGTGTGTGTGTGTGTGTGTGTGTGTGTGAGTGCGCGTTTTGGGTTGTTTTTTTGGGGGGGATATGGTAAGTCAAGTTTCTTTTACTGAAAACATTTAGGTCATATCACCGAGCAGAAGCCTGAACTCCGAAAATACAAATCAGTCGTAGGCCTGTCGACATGAGCTGGATTGGATATTATTATAGCGTGCGTGCGTGCGTGCGTGCGTGCGTGCGTGCGTGCGTGTGTGTGTGTGTGTGTGTGTGTGTGTGTTTGTGTGTGTGTGTGCGCGCGCGCGCGCGCGCGCACGCGCGATGTTTAGCTAAGTTAGGGTTTTATGTGCCCACCATAAGAGTCATTGGAGGCAGCCCTCAGTAACGGGAATGACTTTGTTACAGCGACCGGAAGGCACAGCTATCCTAAGGGAACAACCAACTGACCACGATTAGACTGGGGACCCTCTCATTTCACATGCATCCCTGACTGTGACGGATCCTGTTACACTGTCAAAGAAAACTGTTCCCTGGTGGCACGAAACTGCCAATTATCAAATGTGCGCTGTGTGCGTGCCAGTGCGTGCGCTTGCTTGCTTGCTTCATTTTCAACTGCTGAACGACCAATATGCCACGGACCATCGACAGATCTCCTCAATACGTTCGGCAATCATCCCATCACCGACACCTGGTGCATAGCGTCATGGTTACGAGCAATGTTCCTGAGGGTTGGCCGAATTCGCACACATGCCCCCCCCCCCCCTCCACCAATTTCGTAATCAGTCGGTGTACGAATTGTCTGGTTATACAGCAGCTGCAAAATAACCTATTTTTCGGCTGGAAAACAAACGTGTTCTTGGCCATCGACTGCTGTGATCTGGCAATCATCCGGCGGCGGCGACCGTGACTTGTTTGTAGGGCACTGCATCAGCAGACGACTCCACTCGGCAAGCCTGCCCCGAGGCCAAAGTCCCGCCCCTTTATTCCGTCGTGCACTGGCAAAACACAAGTACGTCCCCATGGCGTCATTTTGTGGAAAAGGGGGGGGGGGGGGAGGGTGATTTCAAGATGAAAAAAATCGGCGTAATGGTCATTTTCCTCAATGATGATGTCACTTTATTGATTTTTTTCCACGTTTCTGCGGTCACACACAAAAAAGATATCAGTGCTTCGCTGTTTGTAGTGTGGCAAAAAAAAGTCTGCCAGACCGTGCCATGTGTTGTGCTCATTATGCCGCGGCACGCGACTGGCTGAATTCTGGGTGCTCGCCCCTCTAGACTGACGAGAGTGGAGCCGTCTATTGAGCAATCTTTCGGAAGGATGACGGAATTCTAGGACGTCATTTTGTGATCAAAGAGTGAATTGCTGTCTGATTTCACCGCTGCTCTCTTCCCCTCTTAAGTTTTTCAAGGGCCACATCAGTCCCGATTTTTTCCTCGGCCTGGCTGACACCCAAAGATATGACACACGGGACTTCCTCCAATTTCTGGTTCAGAATATTACAGGCCATCTCTCCGATGGATGACATATTTCAAATTAATATATTTCTCTTATGGTGGAATGGAAAGGCTGTCAGCTGAATCAACCATACCCTCAAACTCGTTCATGTTTTCAGCCTCATCGTTTGAAACCGGCCAGGGCCCGAATGTAACAGTCGAAGTTAATTTAACCCACGGCTATGGGCCTAACCCAGCCTAGGACAAAAGAAACAAAATTTTATTTAAAAAAAAAAGGAGAAGAAAGAAATAAATCTTTCTGTAACGGCTTAGGCATCTTGCTGGAATGGACCCGCTTCCTGATTTAAAACAACAAACAACAAAAAATTTAACCCCAGAGCTAGTTTAGTTTGAGGTTAGACTCTAACCCGGGACTAAAACCCCTAACCTCGACTTCTGCATGTGGAGCCTGAAGCGACTTGAAGCCACCAAACACTGTTTAAAGCCAACGCCAAACTTCTGCATTAGTCTTACCTTCACCGAACGCTGCCCTCAAAATGGTGAACGGTCTTGTCGCACGCCGCCTCTCTGAAATGTGGAATCAAGGAGAGGGTCCAAAGGACTATCATTACGTTGTATTATCGACCTCCCTCCCCTCCCCGTCCTCTCCCGACATCCACAAACCATTGCCAGTCGTGGAATTCGCCTTCTAGTTCCGTAATCATCTTTCCCGGAGCCCCTTCCAGTGTTCCTGCCTAAAGCCCCTTTCCAGACGGCTAAAGGCGGCCGCAAGTTTGTGATGCTCTTTGTGACATCGCATCAGTACTGACAGTGAAAGGTCATGTGTGTGTGTGTGTGTGTGTGTGCGTGTGTGTGTGTGCGTGTGTGTGTGTGTGTGTGTGTGTGTGTGTGTGCGTGTGTGTGTGTGTGTGTGTGTGTGTGTGTGTGAAGAGCCTGGGGAGAAACTGAGAGAATGGACTGACTTTATATTTCCGGATAAAGGAAAAGATTTCGCCATACGGCACTGGTCGAATTGCAATCTGCTGTTTCTAAAAGAGAGAGAGAGAGAGAGAGAGGCACACACACACACACACACACACACACACACACACACACACACACACACACACAGATGGTGGAATGTTAGAACATCAGATTGGAGCATGGTCTGACTACGGCTCTCAGCGTTCTAACATGAGATGGTGATGGCGATTGTGGTGTCTTTTGGGACCAAGGAGAGTTGAGAGGCCGGGGGGGGGGGGGTGGTGGTTGTGGGGAGGGGGGTGGAGAGGGGGCTCAGTCATAACAACAAAAAGTGCACGTGGAGGGTTCGGAAAAAAAGACAGCCATAAAGAACAAGACTCAAGAGGCAGTCGGAAAGAAGAGCTTGATATTCCAACGATGAGATAAAACCCGGCCGTGAAGTGGTCGCCGAGGGGAGCCACCACTCATTACACCCTCGACGTTGTCACCAGAAAGGGGCATTACTCATGTATGGGACAGTAGTCGGCAAGAGGGCGCTCTCCTCCGTCGTTTCAAGTTCACGCGGCACTGGTCAATATTTTAGGGGGCCTCTTGTTCAATACTAACGGGTATCGAGACCACTGTAAACGACGGATCGCACGGGACAAGCATCAGCAAATGGCCCGCAGGATGAGCGGATCAGGCGCACTGACGCATACTGACGCGGATTACTGACAGACGGCCGTGCCACTTTGTTAACGACTGATGTGACCCGGCTGTGGGCTGTAAATGACGACTGAACACACAGTCGTCAGAATCCCATTATCAGCAACAGCACCAGGCTGTTCTCGAACCAAATCACTAGCTTTATATGACTGACTGTGTACCGCGGTATCATCTGGTATCTTCAACAGACAATTGGGTGGGTGTGTGGTTAGGAGTTTAAAAGAGCTGATGTCACCATTTTTTGTTCACAGATTGTTCTGAACTGTTTTCGTGGTATCTTTCATCACACCACTTAGACAACCTGGACAATGACAGCGTCTGTAATGCTGGCACTGAGCCAACAGAAGCGTGCTCGACGACCACACTGGCTACTGAGCATTCCAGTAGTGTAACAACGGGTGTTTGGGAGTTTAACGTCCTTTTCCGCCACGTAAGGGTGATATCAAACTGAAGACGGGACAACGAGAAAAGGGCCAGCACAAATATTCTGCCCCAGCCGGGGTCCGAACTTGAACTCACAACCCAAGCATTAAGAGTCCAACGCTCTACCATTCGGCTATCCCGGCTCCCCTTAGTGTAACAACAGTTGTAGAATTTTTGAGAGTTCAACTGCTCGCGCACAGTGTAACAACACTGTATCGCATTAAGAGCTGTACTAATAATAAAGACAGAGTATTTCGAGCGTACAGGCGCATTCACTAGAAAAACATAAACTGGCTTAGCAAAGATGGAATCAGCGCGTTTAACGTCCTTTTCCACCACATAAGGGCCACCAGTATCAACAACGAGGGAAAAGCCAACACCAATGTCCGAGGGCTGGCCCCCAGACGGGTGGGTGAGTGGGGTGTTTGAGGGTTTAACGTCCTTTCCCATCACATATGGGTGATATCACAGACGGGGCAACGAGAAAAAGGCCAGCACATATATTTGACCCCTGTCGGGTCGGGCAGGAACGAAGTTATCCCCGAAGTGCATCTGCATATATATATATATACTTCTTTGATCTTTGGAACAGTCTCAAGGACGACACTGACTATAGGGAGACTTGTGAGAGATGAAGCCGGTGTGACGTAAATGGGCTATTCGAAGCCGGCAGACTGAGGACATGCCACCTTGTGAACTGCATCCTTCGCTCTTCTTGCTTCGAAACTGGATGGCGAAAATTGATGCAGACAAGAACCGTGCTGACAGCGGAATACCCCAGACACACGCACTACCAGAGACATCCCTCGTATGTCTCTCTGCACGCATTATCTTTGCAGGCACTGAGGATTCGTCATTTTGCAGAAAGACTCAGTTTCAGTCAACAGTCAGGGGCATAGGAACCACTGACGGGGGCCCTGGCCCCCGTTCGATTTTTGGAAGGGGGGCCCGAATATCTTTGGGCCCCCCTTGCTTTTGATAAGAGGAGAGGGGGCCCACCAGTGGTCGCCCCCCCCCCCCCCCGCTCTGCTGTCGCAGGACACAATCCTCGGCAGTCAACACACACACACACACACACACACACACACACACACACACACCTCTCCTCCCCCACCCCATCCTTCTTCACCCCGGCCGTATGGCTCACCAGACTTAATGGGCCCCCCTTCCTCTCAGCATCTTCCTACGCGCCTGACGGTATATTGTAATGACTGACGTAGTTTGACAGCCAGAGTCATACATGATTTGTCAGTGCGGCCACCACAAGTCTATGGATTTGGGGCGGTCGGTGGTCTAGTGGTTAAGAGACTTGTCACCAATGCGAGAGGTCAGGGGTTCGAGTCCCACTCGGGGCAAAGAATTTTTCCTTCTCGTATGTGGCACCGTTCATTCGGGCTGATCGTCGGGGGTTCTCTCCGGGTACCCCGGCATCTTCCCCCTCTGCTTTGGAAATGTTCAGCCCACCAAATTTCAAAAAATATATATGCTATTCTAAATTCCGAAATTTAAATAGCTGAGCTGACTCTTCGCACCACGTGATTGTAATATGTTTATGTCCAGTGTGTGAGACTGCGTGTGATTCACGTGAGCGTGCGTGATGGGATCAGTTCGCGGCGCTTTGAGCCGATTCATGAAATTGGGTAAAGCGCCTACTACAATACTCATTATTATTATTATTTGCAGTAATTGTACGGA
This sequence comes from Batillaria attramentaria, assembly GCA_018292915.2. Lineage (NCBI taxonomy): Eukaryota > Metazoa > Mollusca > Gastropoda > Batillariidae > Batillaria > Batillaria attramentaria. The sequence continues at coordinate 4,928,949 of JACVVK020000005.1, read as the reverse complement.
ACCGCCGGCTCTCTGCCGTGGGCCTGTGATCAACTGGGAACAGTAACTGATACGTCAGTGTACCCTGTGCTCCTAAGGGTTGGGAAATTACTGCCATTACGGTGTCTGTGTACAAGCAGTTGCTAATTACGATCACCAACACAGCGACATCCGGGTAGTTCATGTTGTGAGTGTGACTGGCTGCATTACATGGCCCGGGACTACATGTGCCATGTGTATCGTGTCACAGTCAGTGTCAGTATACTGACGTGTACGAATGTAGGTGACCGCTTTTACTGATCTTTCGGCTGAACTCCCTTGCCGTGTGTGTGTGTGTGTGTGTGTGTGTGTGTGCACGGCACGGTGTGCGTGTGTGTCACAGTCACAGTGTGTGTGACGGTGTGTGTGTGTGTGTGTGTGTACTAGAATGTGTGTCAGTGTGTGTGTAACTGTGTCAGTGTGCGCACGCGCACAGTGTGTGTGTGTGTGCGCGCGCGCGTGCGTGTGCGCGCGCGTGCCAGTGCGTACGTGCGAATGTGTGTGTGTGTGTGTGTGTACGTGCGCATGTGAAAACAGCAATGCCCTGTCTCCAGACCTGTGGCTAACTGTCCCCTGCTGCCCCCCCCCCCTTCCCCCTCCCCCACCAACGCCTACTTACGGCCAAAAGAAAACAGCATATCTACTCTACATACACTCAACACAGGCTGTCAAAGCTTATACACTGAGACAGGGGCCCATACACAGAGACGCGTAATCTTTACCTAAGGGGGCCGGGTTTGAGGGCCCACTGTCACTCTCCCTGTCTCTGTACACACATCGCACGCCTTGTGTCTCTTATCAGCGGTCATGTCACACTGGGCCCAGGTCTTATCTCATCTATCCGGCCAGCGAGCACCTGCCCTGTACGGAAGTTCCCTATACCTGTTGTGACCAGATGGGGAACTTGAAATCTGGCCACGTGGAAGCCCCCTGGTCGGTACGGGACCCATAATAGGTTTCTGTCCGTCACACGTAGGGGACGTATTGTTTTCAAACCAACCGCGGTTGTCTGTTCCCTGAGTATGACTGAGGGGCTATTATTTTCAGTGGTTTAGTGTCTCTGTCTATCCGTCTGATGGCAGTACTTTCCGTAAAATTCCGATTTCTGGTTGGTTTTTTTTTGTGTGTTTTGTTTTGCTTTTTTTCCTTTTAGAGTCACCAAACCAACTGATCGAACACTATTGTTTTTAGTACTGTCCTCTGCCTGTCTCTCCATCTCGACAAACATCACGATATTTTAGTCTGTTTCACTGTCTGGGTACATGTACCATTTCTTTCTTTCTTTTTTTTTTTGGGGGGGGGGGGTGGGGGGTGGGGGGGGGGAGATTCGATCTCATGGTCTCCAAAACAGTATAGGTAACAAGAAAGTAATCCTTTATAGCCTTATGCCCTGTTACTAGCGATCAGTATAGTTTGCACCCTTTGGCCGTATTGGGCGATCTATACCTACTCAGCCACGCTCATTTAGTACAGTTCGCCTGCTTAGATCAGTTTTGCGTTAAATTTAGGGTTAGGTTTAGATTCAGGGTTGGGCCGGGTTACCTTGTGGTAATGGTGCAATCGCTATGTTGTTTAGACAGTCGCAGTGCATTTACAGCAGGTGCGGGTGGCACAAGGGGGCGAAATATAGCCACGCAGCGTTAGTAGCTACTTCAATGGTTCATGTCCTGCTGGATGCATTGAATGAACAATGAACAGGTAATGGTGGTGTGGACAGCAAAGAGACGGCAAAAAGAAAAAAAGAAAAAAAAAACCCCAAAGCTGAGGTAAAATGAGCACAATACGAGAAAACTGCTAGAAAACAATACCAATGAAGACACAAAAAAAAACATGCGAGCCTGGTATTCTTCACAGATCAGAGTAAAACAAACATCCGTCTTCCAGCTCCCCCTGCGAAGCCCCGTCCCAACCAATTTGCATACAACTGTAACAAGATAAACCTCAAGAGAGTAGGATGCAATGAAAGGGAAAGTAAGTGCATGTAAACAGCGTATTTACAGTTCTTGCTTTTCTCCATCGTGTGATCACAGCACAGCATGCATCCTCCCTCCCCATCATTCCTGAAACGTTTAGACGGTAAGAGAAATGGAAACATCCAATTTCGTGAACGTACGTTTTCTCCTGTGTTGTTTTTCCAGCTGCATGACCCTCATCCGGTTTCAGCGACGCTCTGAAGGAATGTTTTCTGGAGGAATGTTTCAGCGCCCACAGTACATTCAACTATTTCCTAATTATTTCAAGAAACCTAATCTGCTGCCTTTCAACTATACAGAAGTCTCCAGCTATGTTCACAAACATTACAGAAGTAACGCAGGCCCTGTGTGTGTGTGTGTGTGTGTGTGTGTGTGTGTGTGTGTGTGTTGCGCGGCGTAAAGCCCTTAGTAAGTAACTCTCTCTCTCTCCCTTCCTACTTGTCAAAACTCTTCAGGCCCAGTGACACCTGATACAGCACCTCAAGGAACAGTCTTTTTGTCACACGTCCACGTCTAGACTTGTTCAAGTCTAGTCTCTCCTATTCTGGTGCATTCATCTGGAACATCCTACCATCTGAGGTCCGACTAATAAACAATTTCTCAAGATTCAAAGTTCACATGTGTCAGAATTTTCTAAATTAAATAATTTCTCACGGTTCTCACTAATCATTGGGGCAGGGTTGCACATTTTTCACAGCTTCTATTGGACAAAGTGTCCTGGAAACAGCAAAGTGATAGGACACAGTGTCCTGACCACTTAGTGGCAATAAAAATTTTAACAGGACAAATGTCCGCTTGAGGTGGGAAAAATAGGACATTTGAAATTTTTATAGGTCAGTGTCCTGGGACCGACTTAAATGTGCAACCCTGTTGGGGAAAAAAAATGTGTCTTCCCCTGAGTGAGTTTTTAGTTCTTAGAATTTTTATGTGTATTTCTCGTATTTGAATTGATAACTTCTTATTATTTGCATAAGCATTTACACTGTAATGTTCGTGAAAGGTGCTGTAAAGCGCGAAAGCGCTGGTCAGTCTGTGTGCGCACGAGTGTGTACGTGTGTGTGGTGTGTGCGTGTATGTGTGTGTACTGATAATAATGATGATAATGCATTTTGTACGTTTTTTTCAGTGTAGCAAGGACAGACAGTAAGAGATACCTGTGCGTCTATTATCTCATCCTTGAAAAATAAAGTTTCAGTCAGTCAGTCAGTCTCTCTCCCGTGTTCCTGCATGCACGTTTTGCACCTGGTGGATGTTCAGTGGGACTACATGGGGTTGTCATAACGGAGGAGCTAGTGCTAACAGTACCCAACAGGGTTAATTACAGATAAACACTGTGCCTATATTGTGAGGTATGACATACATCACTGTTAGCAACTGCTTGTGGGAACTGCAGTGTTCCCTACAACTTTCAAAACTAAGGGTCAGTTTGACCCTCTCTTCCAAAATTCTAGCAACCATTTTGAAATTGAAAAGGTCAGACTCAAGGAAGATTGGTGGGGGGGGGGGTGTCTTTCTTTCTTTTTCCGGTTTTTTCCCCACAGACTGTCTATAAGATCTGTTTGACTCTCTGTAGTCCGAGATAATCATGCGTCACAATGACAGTCAGTATGCCTCTGCGCCAGGAGTTTAGAAATCTCTGCATAAATGGCGTATGTGTTCGTAATAAGAACACTGAACTGGGTGTGATTGTCGGTAGTGCGTGCAGCCATCAGCTTGAACATAATTAGTCCCCTAAAGAATAGCTGGAGCACCCTATAATCTTACTGCTGCTCATGTATTATGCATGACTGATCTCAGGTGTTAAGTTTTAACAGTGTATATGTACTGAGGGCATTTCCAGAACTGAGTGCAGACATTTACTAGTTAGTACTCTTTCAGCATGCTTTGGATAAATCATATGGAAGTAAAGTTCTGCAACTCTCTCTCTCTCTCTTCTTTTACACACACACACACACACGGGCACACACCGGCACACACACACACACACACACACAGAGCGGGCACGGCAGTAACATAAACACACACACACAAAAGGCAGAACTGACAAATTCGGCTCAGAAAAGTTATTTTGAGAGGCATTAATCCCATGGTTTGGATTAGGAAGCTGAAAGATTGTGGTGGGGCGGGGCGGGGTGAGGCTAAGGGGGAGGGGCGCGCACGAGACTTCACGAGTGGATTCGTGCACAAGCACAAACCTATTGAACGAAAATAAAAGGGAGAGAGAGAAAAGAACAGAAAAAAACATACACAAAAAACCGACGCTGGGAATCGTTCCAAAGCTCTGTCGGCTCTAGACAGACAGCCTATTAGAGTGGGAGCCGACAGTTGCACACACAGCTATCTGCGGCCAACATGCCTCAGCTGAAACCCAACCCAAAACAGAGGGCAAGAAACAGGGAACAGTCCTGCCCTCACAGAGGCCCTAGCTACACCCTCGGCTTCGCTATACAGGTGCAGATATACTGTAAGATGGGGAGACGAGGCAACGGGAAAGTTACGTAACAAATGCAAGCTTACGTTTTCTTGGGTGGCCTTGTATAAGTAGAAACCAATGCCCAGCAGCCACACGCTGGCCAGGAGTACCAGCAGCCGAAACTTGCGTCGTATCATTCAAGACACCTCTCCGCCTGCCGCGTGCACATTGACAGCCAACATAGTCGGCCTTTTCACCGATTGAAGCCGGTCACATTTTTCAGCCAATCACAATTCAAGACAGTTTTACTGCTGAGAGTATCAACAAAGGATTTTATCTGCATGTGCTCGCGAGGGGAGGAGGGAGGTGAGGGGGTGTGGGAGGCCAGCAGAACGTTTCCTTCCTTCCCAATGTGGCACTCCCATGTCGTCGAGGGGCAAGAGGAAGGGCCTTTTGGTGAAAACGAATTAAAAACGAAAAGGCTGCTGAGCCAGCGTCCTGTGTTCGCCTCAAGTGGGCGCGCAAGTTGCGCAGGTTTGCACAGTAGCAGACGACACGCCCAGTCTCCGCATGAACTCATGTGACAAGGCACAGGGCCACAACTAGGGATAATGCACGAGAGTTCATTTCCTGTGTAGACTTGGTATTTACGAAAACACAGTGTATAATTGGAGTAATTAGTTGCAACTTGACAGAGCAAGAAAGGCATATGAACTGAATAGGCCGCAAACTGCCGTAGATTGTATTTCACGAGCACATAATGTACGTATTGTTCCTATTTCAAAAGGGCTGCGGGATTCCCACAGAAGAGGGGGGCAAAGAACTAAATATTGCATACTATGGTTACAATTATAGAGAGACACTGACATTAAGGGAGTGTGTGTGGGCAGGGGGGGGGGGGCGATGGCATAGCCTCGTTGGTCACGGTGGTCAGCGGGGAAATCCCCACGCTGTTAACCCCCCCCCCCCTTCCCTTCCCGTCCACTCCTAGCGTTTTTGTTTTGAACAAAGCGGACAGGTGATGTGTGACAGTGTTATGTCAGTGTCACGCGTCATCTTTGACTGTGACTGTTGTCAGTGACTGACACACTATAATATACTGGCACTGCATGACTGATGAGAATAGATAACGCTGGTCGTTTATTTATTTATTTTTTTTAAAGTTATTCAGAATAGAGGTAATCGTGAAATATATTGTGTTTGTCTTAACCTTTGTTTGGTGTCATCAATATCCAGAAGCATGCTGGAGGAGACTAACCCCAGTCACGTGGCTAAGAGGTCGAGGTCAAGACGTATCACTGGCTTGGTTCCCGAGTTAGGAGGAGACATGCCCACCCCCTCCCACCCCCCCCCCCCCCCAATCGCTTCTTCCCAGGGTCCTGATCCACTCCGCCATCGGGGCTGTTTTCGCCAAGGGAGGTCATCCGATTGGGCCTGTTGCTTCCGGTGAAACTCCCACGAGTAGAAGCTGGACCGAGGAGGGGAAAAAAGACTGGCGGTATGCATTTTGTAGGTTGCATACGCACCTTATCACATTGAAAACAACCTCCTGCGGCATGGCGAACATACAACATAAGAGTTTTGGCACGCTGGGACGTGAATTCATACTTCAGCATAGCGTGGTTCAACCAAAGCGGCTGATCTTAAGTTTGGTTGTCACGACAACTGCTACTGCCTTTTTCAAGATCTACGAAATGGTAAATACCGGCACATAGTAATGTATGTCTGATGTGTGTGGATATCATTATCAAACAGTGGTATACTCCCTCAAAGTGGTGAGGGCAAAGACGTGTGAATACCACAGAAGTATTTTCAGAGAATATACATGGATATATATATATATATATATATATATATGCATATATCAAATATGTATACATGTAGAACTACAAGCTGAGATTAAGAGGGAGTGAAGCTATGTGGACAAGAAACATTTTTTTTTTCAGTTAGACCTGTCTGGCTACCGTAGCAGACACTTGACTGTCAGTGTCTTAACTTCAGTAGATGGGAAGAGGCTCAAGGGAGGTCTTGGCAGGGTCCTACTTGAAATTGAAAATTGCCAAGTATGGAGTCTCCCCTGTTGTGGCTGGAAGAGAGTATCAGGTGTAAATGGTGGTGAGAAGAAACTGAAGGGTTTTTTTTTCTTCTTCTTCCTTTTTTTTCCCTTCCCTTTTTTTTTTTTTTTTTGGTTGATCCACAGTATTTTTGTTTTTCAGCAAGGTATACATGTCATAAAAAGATGCTGACAGTTCGACAGAATTATTCAATTAATTTATGGCTGGCTTACTGTCAGTACGCTTTCTGATGAATCACATGTTTAACTATGTTTCAGGATGCCACAGTACTCTGGGGAATCTCTGCTGTTTTACTTGTTGTTTTCATTTTCCGTCTTGTGAATAAAGTGAGCAAAGGTGAGACCTGAGGTGCATGAGCCTGCAGAATACATACACGTAATAGTCTCAAGAAGCAAGATTGTTTACACATTACGTTTAAAGATAGAACAGTGCCTATATAATCCTATGCAAATCTAAGTTATAATCTGAGCTATCCATACATTTTCTTTTTCAAGAAACTCTGATTCAAGATTGGTTCTGGCCTACGGAACTGCCATTTGCACAGCCTTTCTGTCTCGGCGTCCTGGTGTGTCTGAATAGATCTTCATGCCTTGTATTTGCTGTCAGCGAAAAATTCACTGTGCAGTTCAGTGTATGTGTGTGCACATGCATGCATGTGTGTGCTTTAGTTATAGATTACGGCCAGCCTTTATCAGACTTTATATGATTATTTTCATTTGCACAGAAACTTTGCTGGTGCTGCCATCTCTTGGGGTGCAAGTGAAAACCCAGTACTGCTTGGGGCATCAGACCACCCAGTTCTTTGACAGATCGTGCGTGAAGGGGATCGTCATAAACGAAGCTGTCACAATGGTAAGCAAAACGCTCTGGTCCACTGTGCATGTGTGTGTGTGTGTGTGTGTGTGTGTATGTGTGTGTGTGTGTGTGTGTGTGTGTGTGTGTGTGTGTAAAGAGGAAGCAGGCTGGGGAATTCTCAGTCATTCGGTGATTTTCAGCCAAATGTCCAATCCGTTCCCCCCCCCCCCCCCCCCCAAAATCTAAGTTTCAGCCAAAGAAAAGGAAGGGGGGAAAAGGTTGCACACACAGTCATGTATCATGATACACATAATGCTATATATATATGGGACTTCAGGTTTGAAGGCTTGCATGTCAGTACCAAGGCAGTATGAATTTAAGGTGCCAGTAGAGGCTACTAAATGTTTTTTAAAATGCTAGAAATTTGTTTTCTTAAGTGGGGCGTTGCCCCCGTGGTCCCACACTTGTTCACTACTGCTGCACCCCTGCCTAGGTTTCAGTCTTTTTTTCCTTCAGCAATACCCCAGCCTGAGGAAGGCCGATTTGGCCGAAAAAAACAGCCATGGCTTTTTGATTGCTTTTTAATAAGATGTAGCCCAACCCCTCCTCCGTCCGATTGGTCAGGGCGAAGGAGTGGCAGGCAGACCAAGCCTCTTTTCTCAAAGCATCCGACAATTTCAGGCGGCTTTGCATTCCAGACCGCGACTTAGTTTCAGATTGACCCCGTGCGTGTTCCGCTTCACCAGTGAGGCTTCCCTTGTGGCATGAAGTGCCAACACATTCTCCTCAGCAGGACATTACGCCACGCCCATTTTTATAATATTATAGTGATTGACCTTCCTTTTTAAACTGAAGAGTCAGTGTGACCATAGTCATGGTTATGGGGAGAAGTTGGCTGTTCTGTATACCCCCTCCCCCCCCCCCCCCCCCCCTTTGAAGGTCATGCCTGTGTATTCGTTTATCAACAGGTTATTGTGCTTTACATCGTACATTGGAGAGTTTATTTAACTTATGGGCCGAGAAAATATCTCGGACTATTAAAATCATTTCATATCTCAATATTGGTGTCCATGTATCTATATTATTGAATTCCTTCTGTGTGCAGCAATCTGTGATTTGTTATTTAGCTGTGCTACTCTCTTCTCGAACAACAGGAAAAGTTGAACAAGTTTATCCTTTGTTTACGGTAAGCCTCTTACATTTTTATTTTATACTACATGTACTTGGAGCAAGACTTCCCTGTTGCTAATAGAACATGGTACAGCCCTAACCACTCGCTATGAATTTTTGATGATGATAAAATTTACCAGATCATCTGGCACAAATCTACTTTCTAGAATTTGATAAAGCGGGGAACTGATCAGACCCCATGCTTTTTCTGTTGCACGGTGTAAAACTTTAAAAACCAGCACGGCCCGTGTAGATCACAGTGTAATTCATCTGTTTCTACAGCATTCCTGGCCTCGACTGAAAGACTTGGTGCAAGTTTATCAAGCGGTTCAGGCGATGACCCCAAGTGTGGGTACAAAACAGTCTGCCGGTGCTTCAGAAAGAACCGACAGTCAGTCATGGGGAGATTCAGATCACGCCAACTCTTTCATTGGTGTGAAGGCCAGAAGAAAACACTCAGCTGAACGTGCAGAAAACGCAACATCCACCGCCAAGAACTGAGCCAGAATATCAAAATCGTGAATCTGTTTTGTGTTGTTTCTTTTTTTGTGGGGTTGCTCTACACATCTCTTTGTTTGGGGGGGGGGGGGGGGGGGGTTGATATTTTGTTACTCAATTCGTACAAAGCAAATTTGGCGTTGTGCACCAGTGACCTCACTAGGAAAAATTTGAATTTGGCTTTGTGTTGCACTTTGATTGTGCTCGTGTTTGCTGTAGTAAGAGCCGCCTGATTTTCACATACAGGGCCAAAACCGAAAAAGAGTAAAAAACGTGGGATACTCGTGGGTGGTACGAAATGTATACATTATTATACAAATGATACATTACGCTGGGCATCGCTTGTAGTGTACTCAGATCAGAGAACTGAATGGCAGCTATCATACCGGTATTTTTGAAAACTATGTGGTAAAGTTTTCAAGCATCTGTGATTGGGACAAACCTGCATCTTTTATTCATGTCACATGGTGGTTCTCATTTTTATTATTTTTTTTCTCTCTCTTTGGCTGTCGTAGAACACAGTGGCAGATCACCTTTATGTGTTTTAATGTGTGTGTGTGGTTGTGTGTGTGTGTGAGCAATTTTCAGGGTTAATTCAGGAACATTTTGAATGCAAATATGTGACTGACATTTTGAATGCGTATGTGTGACTGACATTTTAAATGCATAAGTGTGACTGTGTCTTCAGTGTGGAATGACTGCTGATGATGTACAATTAGTGTAAAAGTGTTAATGCTTTCGAGTTTATTGTAATACAGTGTATCATGAGTACAAACCAGTGCCATACAGTGTGGCAGCAGGTTGGACAAAGTTGTCGCTGTTTTGCCAAGACATTTCATTTTCTTACCTCAGGGTGGTGCTGTGCGACCAGTTCTTTTCCAGGAATGTAATTGTATTGTCTGACAAAAATGTATTGTGTCTAAGCATGGAATGGTTTCTTTCAGTAAATGTACTGCAGTATTTTTATAAGTGTGTGTGTGTGTGTGATTGTGATTTCTTTTTTATTATGTTTGCTCATTTTATAAATTGGGCCAGCTTTTACATATTGTGCTTTCAAAATAAAAACAAAACAAAAAAAACCTCTGGCATTCTCAAGAATATGTTTCCCAATCTATTCAGTTGATGCTAAAGCCACTCACACTGACAACGCCACACCACACCAAGAAGTCACAATTTCTTTAAAATGTTTATTTCATAATTATGTACACTGCTTTGATTTATGACTGACTGGAGATTTTCTTTCCTTATACATGCACAAGTACATCCAGTATATATACATTCCGAACAGTGGGAAATACAATGAACAGGTACATTTATACGCAGCTGATGATATGTCAGAATGTACGGTTATGAAAAATATGTATACAAGAAACTTTGACACAAAATGAAGCCTTTCAGGGACATGAGAAGTACAAATGTATATTCTGTATTCAGTGAGTAGAAACATGCCCTAAAATCAATCGTCGACTAACATGCTGCCCTTTCTCAGTCCATCACATGTTATATCGCACAAGCAGTAACACAACGAATCAGTTTATCTTGGTTACCCTAAGTCCATGACTTGGTATTGTTCTGTTTGCACAAAAATATAATTCACAACACGTTACACAAAAATACTTTCTCTCTCTCACACCAACAAATATACTCTCTCTCTCCACCAACTACTTGAGTGAAACTTGGAGTGTGGAAGGCAGCAGGGACTGAATGGTTACCTGACGAAATTTCTTGAAGCAAATGAACAGTTCAGCAAACTTGACAAGTCTGAAATCTGATACTGAACCGTCCAGGCTTCGATGTCCTGGGTTCAAAATCAACGCTACCACAAAGTGAGTATTCTGAATGGAGGACAGGGTTACAACTGGACTGTACAACCAACAAACCTCGAAGTACAAGTATCCTGAAAGAAGACAGGACAGAGCATGTGTAGTCTACCGGTATATATTTCACGATCTGATAAGAAACATGGACTTGCTACAAGTAAAAACCAGGAACTGTACATGTACTACACACTTCTGAAATGACAAAAATGCATTCTATGATGTATTCACTGAATGCCAATAATTCACTGTGCTTAACTGCAATGTAAATACAAAATGTATTGGTCACAAAGGTGGTTTTACCACAACCGTTCTCACAAAGAGCTTGTCTGTCACACCCCCCACACACCCTCCTCGGACTAAATCCCAAGAGTATAAGCACTTCCTAAATCAAGTGGCTGGACGGATTGTATTGTACCCGCTCTGAAAATTGTCTCCATCAAAGCACGACCGAAGCAAGCAGATGCGTGAATGCTGAAAAATTCACTACAGCAGTATGACAAAGCAATACATATGTGCCAGCATGTGCAGCGTAGATTGCGCAGTTTTCACAACTCTAGCTACCACATCCGTGGTTGCTGAATATGAAGCAGAGAGGAGAAATACATATAGGAATGCTGCTGTTCACAAACGCTACACATTCAAGACCAAGAGGCTCTGACATGTAGTTATTTCGGCCTGATCACAACTGCATCATAAACAGTAACATTTGTATCTATTACGATCCTTTGAGGGGAAAAAAGCCAAGTAATGCAGAAAATGCCATTGCACAAGCAGCAGTGCTCCATTTCTCAGTACACTGTTACGTGTTAAGCGTGATACAACGCTGAAACAGACATCTACCTAAACGGTTCTTTGCTAGGGTATCAGGAATGTCACTGGAGCTTGAAACCTATAGGACAAATGTCCCAGAAGGTGGCAGATGAATAGGACATTTGTCCTGAATTGGAACGAAACAATAGGACATTCTGGCGCGCGACAACAAAGCATTGTAAAACAGGAACCACATAAACACAGGTCAGGGTTAAACTCTTTGCCAATCAGAGGGCTTCTTTTAGGGAATACCACATACCACACGTCACTCGCTTTGCGTGTGTGCAACTAAAAATATTCTCTGCGCAAGCGAGCAAGCTCCCCGAGTAGCGCAAGGCGGCAGCCCTCACTCGGAAAAATGTCACTAGTTTGTCCGCAATCAACAGAAACACAATCGTACATATGACCTCCTCTTGAAATAAACAATCGGACATCTGTCCTGCTGGACAGTTTTTTCATCGGACATTTGGCCAAGTCTATCGGTCACAGTCCTGTGTCCGGGCACCAGTGACATCCCTGGGGTATGGTAAGATAAGAATATACCCTTAATCACTAATATTTCTTATTTAATCACCAGTGCAAAAAGCTTTTCTGTTTCTGAAATAATGAAATTTTTAATGCTTCCTGTCATAAGTTTCCGCATGCACATCAGAAGTACCAACAGATAACTTTACACATAACAAGCAGGGGAGATGGTTTAACACAAAATACACCTAACCCCTTCATACACATTGTTGTGTGATGCACACAGTCACAGGCATAAACAAAACAAAAAGACAATCTGTGGTTTGAAAGGCTCTTTGTGCTGTCACCCACTTATTTTAGAAAGCATCGCTACTTTTTTTTCTGGTCACAAAATTACAGGACGGCACAAGTATAGGTCACTTGAAAAAGGGGGGGGGGGGGGGGGAAACAAATATCTTGCTGTATGTGGCAAAAGAGGGAGGAGGGAACCGGGAAACAATGCAACATTTTTAAAGGACTCAGACAGGACACAGACAGCAGGTATTAAAGCCAGAGGTGTTGCAGAACCAGCATATTGAGAATACAAGCACACAACAGTGTTTTCCCACAATAGTGCATAAATTACGCACAGAAATCCAAAAATAATGCAGAAAAAGGCGTTTTTTGATACTGCCCTACCCATTCAAACGACCTTTGCTCAGAGCAGATGACAGAATAGTTGTAGCCAGAGTTGCGTCTTTTCCATAAAGGGATCTGTTCGGCAGCTAATGTGACGATGCGGACATTATCGTCAAGAATGGGTCAGCACCATAGACTAGTGATGATTCCGCTTGAAGTTCAATGACCAGCCAGAAGAAGAGACCGGCAAGTCAAACTGTGACAGAAGATGTGAACCTACTGTCAGACAGCAGCAGACATGCACAGTCCATAGTTGCAGTTGCACAACTGATTTAATTAACTGGCCAGTCACAATTCTGATCACCATCCAAACCTGACATGTGACTAACACCAATTCTGAACGAAAAATAGGATTTTGTGTGTGCGCATGTGCTTGCAAGCGTGCATGTGGTGGTGGTGGTGGTGGTGTTGTTTGTGCTCGTGTGTGTGTGTGTGTGTGTGTGTTCGTGCCCACACAATGCTATGTACATTATACTGTTCGTCTCTTATCCAATTGAGTTTTTAACTGCTGTGTAAGGAACTCCCAGAAATTGCAAAAGGACCCCCTGAAATTCTGGAAGAGGGTCCCTGAGAAAAACTGCACGTTCAACAAAAAGCTGCAAAGAGTGGACCGAAACAACTGTGAAAGAGCATAGTACATTGTAAACTGTGTCACAGTTACAGAGTTCTGACCAGAGACCTCCAATAAAAGCCAAGCTGAGCGGGAGTTCATACTCAGTGTGTATGTGGACACTGACCTGATCACTGCCATTCCAATACACCTTATGTAGCACGGACCACCAGCTGCACACGTCAGCAATGTGTCTTGCTCAGTGTCCAACAGCACACTGATTTCACACACATGAATGCTCAAAGGCTCAGAACTCCCTTAGTACAATACAGTCGACCATGCACTATGCAGGGGGTCACAAAGCTTTTAAAAACGCACTGTTCAAATGGACCTAGCTTTAGGTTGAAACACTAACACCCACAGACAGCAGCGTAAGCCTGACCTGCGCAGATCAGAAACATAGACGCGCAAAAAAAAACCAAAACAAAAAAAACCAAATGTGTATGCAGAATTCAGAAGCAAAATTGAAACATGAAAAGCTGGTATCCTTTTCATACGTTTAGTGAAACATACAGCTTTCCTCTCTCCAATCTACTCTCTCTGAAAGAGACAATAAATTTTTAGTCTTGTGTCTCTCTGAGAGAGACAACGAATGACAAGGACAAAAAAAAAGTGCCTTCCTGTCAAAGTATTTATGCATAGATTTCAGTCCACGATTGGCCATGAAAGTTTTCTACAAAAACCTAAACACATTATATATACATATAAAACGGAAATATAGGTAGATCATGATCTCTGTAAAATCAAATCAGGAGATTAACAGGTTAAGAGTCTCTGTGGAGAACGTTCCTTCACGGTCCCAGCCTCAGCCTACTGTACAATTATTTTCCATCGCCAACAATCTCTGCACACAACAATGTCTTGCGTAGGTTCTTAACTCCAGATTGTAACTATAACATGATGTACACAAGCGACACTGCAGGGCTAGAAGAACGACAAATAAGGTATCCAGCTGCAAGAAAAATATATACGAATACCATTGTCATAGGGTACACCGTACAGTATGTGCTTTTTGTACCTGTGTTTCAGAAAAGACCGCTATGTTGCAAACATAAATAAACAAATGTGCCTGTCAGATTTATCTCTGTAAGAAAACAAAATTGTACTTGCACAAGCATTACATCATCATCAGGTTTGAAACCTAGAAGGGGTAGTCCCTTCCCTCTCTTCACCACATTTACAAATTGTTAACAGTTAATACTGCAAAAACAGCAGGCAAAATTTTCCAGAATTATCATATTTCTGAAACAAACAAGGTGATGAATATAACAGTTTATTTGCTGCAATACGTATTGCACACGATAAATAACAGCTGCTCCGTCTACCCATCGCTAACCACAGTGCTGAGTGCCCTACACGTTTCTGGTATTTCAATGTATCTGTCCACAAGCTCACAAACTAACAGCGTAGTGGTTTTACTTGCCAAACATTTTGGTGTAAAAAATGGGTGTTCCCTGCCTATACACAGGTACATCCTGCGCATGTCTGTGGCAAAATGAGGCCACATATAAACATTGCATACATCTGATGTGGTGTTTTGATATCCACTGTTTGGCCTTTTCCTTTCATGTATTCTACTGAAAAGCACGCACCACACCCATATACGGTCAGTGTCCCTGCTAAACCTTATAAGGTTACGATCTTCACTGCACTTCTGATGTGCCTCAGGTATGACGATTAACATGCGTCGAGTTACTGCACATGCAAGTGCTTTACACAAGATACAACTTTGTCCAAAACTGCTGTTCAAACACAGAAATGTTTAACTACTTTATTCTGCTGGCAACACTGAAGCCTGGACTTATGCTGGCCTTCACATACAAAGTTATTTGATGATTTCAAAGTTGTCTACCACTGTTATTTTATTTTTCCACCTGGTGAGATCAAGTAACTGGTTCTGGTGTACAAGTCAGGTTTTCAGCTACTCCATAATTGGTGTTTAAAAAAAAAAAAAAAAAAAAAAATCTTTTAAAAAAGTCACAAAACCTTTTTTCCCCACAACAGGCACCACATGAGCAGCCTGCAAGGCAAAACATCTGCAGTAGTGGAAAGAACGCATGTGCCTCCCTTCCAATACCCAGCAGCATTATTAGACTAGAGTTGGTGTGTGTGTGTGTGATACAAGTCAACACTTAGTCACGAAAACTTTCAGTTCTATAATTTGAGAAGAAATCTTCCATGGCTACCGGTCGCCTGTCATCCCAGGCCTTATCCATGGTCCTGGTAGCTTTCTGTACATGGGTTATCAGCTAGGAAGAAAACAGATCTCCCAACTGACAGTGACACACTAACGATGAAGTCGGTCATCATTTTTACTGGCCAATCACTGAACGTGAAACTTTGAAAGTACAGCAGAGCTCACTGCCGACATCCAAGTGGCAGTGCTGCGTCTTTGTCGTGTGAATCACAGTTGCTAGAGTTCCAGATGACAGGATGCTGATGCTACTGTGACCAAAACTGAAGACTGTGTACTCCAGAGATGTTAAATGATCACAGACTCCTTCCTGACAGTGCTGCATCTTTGTCATGTGAACTGACAGTTGCGAGTACCAGACGACAGAACACTGCTACTGCTGTAACCAAGCACTGCAGGGACTGGAGAGATGTTTAAAGACCACAAACACCTTACTGACTGTGCTGCGTCTTTCTCACGTGAATCAGCTGCTTGGACCCGCAGTGAAGATCCCAGACTGTGAACTCCACAGATAGTAGATCACAGACAGCACTAACAATTCCAAGGTATGAAAGAGCGCAGATATGGTCCTGGCTGATCACAATTCCGGGTGAGCAGGTAAGAAGGCAAGGCACGGGAACAGCAGCAAGAGTGAACCGTCGTGATTTCTGTGAATCTACTGGCGATCGATGGTGTTGAAGAACCATTCTGTGAAGCGCCTGAGCTGGGCTGCGGCAGTCTGCGATTCCTCCTGCAGTCGCACATTGTCGGCTCGCAGGTCCTGAATTTCTGCGTCCTGTTTGGCGCTGCGCTCCCGCTCCTGTGTGACAAAAAGAATCAGTGTCAACACAGGTCTGAAGAGCTGGGTCAAGTGGATATGGACATAGCGTGTTCAACTATCACACATGATCACAATACAGAAGGTACTGCATATGAGGATAAAACAGCCGACAGAAGGCTAACTGAAAGCGAACTGCCTGCTTTAACACTGTGGTCACTCACTGATTATAAGAGCTTTCAGTTGTTTGAAGTTCTTATTCAAGTGATCAGCATGCAGAGCTCAAGTTATCACTAAAGTACATTCTGAGTGTGCACGGGCACTCGCAGGCACAATTCTTCCACAACAGAAGTTGTCCTCTGTGGAGCCTATCGACCTTCAAAACTGTGTGCTTAACGTCACTACATGAGGCAAGCCTGGCTGAAAAGCTAGCTAAACTCTACCTTCTCCAGTTCTTTCTGTAGCTTTTGGACCAGCGTCTCCAGCTCCTTGATGCGTTGCTCTGGTGTGGTCGCCATGGACACCCAGGCTGCTGCCATACTGAAAACAGTCAATTACAGTCAGTGCTGGTCAATGATGCAAATGCGCAGGACAGAGATGTACAACAGAAGCCCAGTGACAGACAGTCCCTACGCCAGATCATCAAAAATGAAACGCGTGACTTTTCATCAATGTTAATTTATTGTTTTCTCCTCTCAGCATGTACTGTGCCTCTTGGTATTCATCTACAGGTGTACCAGAGACAAACTTTTGACATACAAATCAAGCCATTGCTGTGAAATTCAGTACTGTCGACAATGATGCTGAACGTGCTTATGGTAACACTGAACACACATGATCTAGTCATCAAGCTTATCCAGGGGCATAACACAGTTCTTCTTAAAAACCGTATGTTAAACTTGGTTCACAAACAAGTAGGGGAGCTAACCTTGATGCTGATGACAGAGAGACATCATCCTTGGGTGATGGGGGCCGTGGTGGTGGGGGTGGTTCATCGTCTGACGCTCTGTGTCTGTCCGCGTGCACCACATGCGGAGGTGGTCTTGCTGGCCTCTCATCACCTGGACAGACAGACAGCATTTATTTCACATATTTTGTTTATTCATTAGCACTTGTGCGATAAAACTCAGCATACTTATTTCCTACACCAAATACACTGTCAATGTCACTGACCCTAACTCTGGTAGTCGTGACTTTTGTCGCGCCTTACAGAAAGGACTGATGCAGGCAACTGCTAGCTTGTGACCGAGAGGATGGGTCAATTCCTTGGCCAAGGGAGAGCAGTCAGCTCACTCACAGGCAAAGCTGTTCCTAAACAAAAAATTTTCTGTGGTGAAGCCTGGGTATTTTAAAACTGGCGCCTGCTCTCTGAACATCCCGGTGCACATGCATGTGGAAGTGTACTTACTTTCCATGGCCTTTGTGGCGACATTAACAAGGTTTGACCAGTCAAGGACGGTGGTGGTGTCTGTGATGGGAACATGCCTCCCGTCCACTGTCCTTCTGTTGCGAGGACGGTTTGCATCAAGCACTGCCCTGGGGGACAACCTGTAACCAGCAAATAACAAACAATGAAAACAATAGTGGACAGACCAAGAAAAATAGGTCTTTAGCCGAGCACTGAATCACGCAGTTGACCAAATATGGACTTACCCCCCCCCCCCCCTCTCCAAAGCCTGATTTTTGTTCTTTTCTGACTGATACAAGCATGATCATTACTACATGCTACTACACGCTGAAGGATCTATGCTCAGGGTCAACAGTTTGTCCTACTCCGTTGTGCATGGAGCAGTATTACCCCCTTCCCTGCCCCCACAACGTAACAAACAATGCCGTATACACGGGTTGCGGTGGTGTTTTGCATTTTGCTATTAAAAAAAAGAAAAAGCATGGGGTTGGTAAAAATGCATACAAAAAAAATTGCATACATATCAGACAGATGGTTTTGATTTTTATAATATCAGCCTGGAACCAAAGTGCTACAAGAAGTCAGAGTGCTTCCTATTGCCAATGAACTGGTTAGTGACCAGGGCAAACTAACTCATATTGCGCACCATTAGCCCAGCAAACAGGGAGGCTGTGAAAGCGCTGACTTGTGGGTGCAATAATGGCCGTCACAAAATGTGTATGAGTATGCAGAGATCCCTTGAAAATGTGTAGGGCGTCCCCAAAATGGAAAAAAAAAAAAGAAGAAGCAATTAAACGCAACCCCTGCCTATCTGCCTCTCAGCAATACCAATCAAGCATGTAACTTTGGTACCAGTGGTCGAACAGTAGCCAAGTTCATGAAAACATCAAAAGCAAACCAACCTTTCTGAAGTGGTATGGTCTGACGAGCCTGTACTGGTATCAGCTGCTGCAGAGGGCAAAGCCGAAGTGAAAATAACGTCTGTCCCAATGCTTATGTCACTGGCCGTTGTGATTGTGCCTTTCGTGCTGTGAAGACTCTCGTCCGAGAACGTCCTCTGTAGCCGCCGGCCTCGACGGTTGGGTGGAGGTCTTGACTGAGACTGGAAGGCAGAACTAAAGTGTTTGACATCAACCCAAAGTACTTCAAAGTCACGCAACTGGAAGCACAAGAAAGCATGGAAATCCTAGGGTGCAACCCGCACTGAGAGGTTGCACTGCACACACAACCATCTGCTGATACTGAGCATGAAATGCCTTTAGTTGCAGAAAACTTACCTACTTATTTTTAATCATTATATCTTTTTTTTCTCTTTTCAAATACAAACATGAGTGGGTGTTCCAAGGATTAACATCTTTTCTCCACCACACGGGTGTTTTGAAGACACGCTGGAAAAACCTGTACAAATTTAGGCTCTGTTGGGGTTTGATCTCTTTGGATTCTCTAAGCTCTTTGATCTCATGTCTGACACTAAACCATGGAAGCCCCTATCTTCCCTTTCCCATAAATGAATAAGAAGCCAGACCAGCAGTAACGGCTACAAAATGAAGAGCTACTGGTTTATCTTAGCACTTTACCCCGGTTTATCTTAGCACTTTACCCCGGTTTATCTTAGCACTTTACCCCGGTTTATCTTAGCACTTTACCCCGGTTTATCTTAGCACTTATACCCCGGTTTATCTTAGCACTTTACCCCGGTTTATCTTAGCACTTTACCAATAGGTGACCAAAGTGATACTTGATGCAAACCATGCTGGGAACATGAAATGTCAATGAAACACCATCAAAAACAAAGGCCAACGCTACGAGAACACTTACAGCCAAGCTGGCCAGATCGCTCTCAGAGATGTCAGGGTCGATGAGACGCTTGAGCTCCTCCTGGAAGTTGATGTGCGAGCTGCCAACGCTGCTTGTTCCACGCTGCTGACGAAGGCGCGAGTTCAGCGACTCTTCCGATGACATTCCTGACAGGTTCCTGAAAGACAGGAAGACAGCGTCAGTCAGAGACTGGAGACGAAATCTCCTTGTGGTTCTGTTTGCCTCATACTGCAGCACGAAGAATTACAACTTACAACTCTGTGCAGCTTCAGCTGCAGCATAACAACAACAACAAAATGATCTCATGAAATTCAATTCAATTCCTGACAAGTTCCTGAAAAACAGCACACTCAATCAATTCAACAACTGAAGAGCAAACTCTTTGCAACTATCTGACTGCGATACGAACAACCATTATAAGAAAATGCAGATACTGAAATACACACAACACTCCAGCAGCAAATGTACAAAACCTTAGCCATATCTACTGATAGTGCTCTACATCGTGTGACAGACGACAAAAAATGTTCATGGGTGTGGGATGGAAAACAAGGGACTGCACTCACTTGCTTGAAGACCGGGGACTGCTGTTGTTACTGCTCATGGGTGATGAGTCCAGGTGCTTCTTTCCGCTATAACCCTTCCGCACTTGGGAAGATTCTTTGCGACGGGGGTATGTGTCATCTGCAGCAGCAGAACCATTCAGTCAAAGTAATGAAGAAAAGAAGTATGTAAGAAAACTGGAGTTCAACATTGTATGTTGGTCAACTGAACTGTGTCTCTAATTTTAAACTCAAGACTTGCTGATAATATGCCACACTGAAAAAACTAACCACCACAGCAACTCACAGAAAAATACCATCAACTCAAGTCTTCGGCGTAACCCTGACTGCTGAAATTACAGACCTCCTTTAATCTCTCTACTCTGAAACTCTCCATCACAAGCCCCCCCTTAACACAATTTGTACAAGTGAGTTACACAGGAACCTAATCCCCGGCCCAAAGAAGCCCAACACTGGAGGTTCAGCGTGCACACTGTCTGTCCGCAAACACATTTAACAATAAAAATGCCAGCAAACTTGAGGTACAATAACATCTCAATCAACCATGAAAGCAAACACGAGAAGAAGGGTGGTGTGAAGAGACCTGGAAGAATGGGGAATTCCCCTGTGTCAGTACATTATGTGTCAACAACACAAGCTTCCTGACCTCTGCTGGTAAACCGTTGTCCGTCCTGCCTCACACCTGCCCCACCAGGTGGCGGCGCCTGAGGCGGGGCCATCCCACCGTAGGCAGCTCCTTCACTGATCTGACCAAGACCAGGAGTGGTGCTGGCGGAGTTTTGGGCGGAGACAGGTGGTTCCTGGCCCAGGAGGTATTTTGTGTTCTGCGTCTGTTTCAGCAGCTCCAGGGCAATGTTGCCGGTTGCCGGCATACTCCCTGGTGTGTACTCCATCGTGGCAAACTGACGCCTCTGTCCTGTGTACAGAAAGACACATCTGTTAAACACGCAAATGACTTGGCTGGCGTATGGGTTTAACATCCCATGCCACAAAATGAGATTGGAGGCAGCCGTAATGGGCAGCTACCCAAACTGAACAGTCCAGCTCAACACTATTCAATCCAATCAGACTGCCACATCCGCCAGATATGATGTATCCTTGACAGTGATGGACAAATTACACAAACAGGCCTAGTTCACACAGCAACAGAAAACGTTGAACAGTTTGTTTAGTACATGTTAACAGGGGAAAGGACAGTATTGAAGGGGGTGGGAAGCAGGGTGGGGTGAAGGGGGGGGGGAGGGGGGATGGGAATGAGCCTAGGGATGAAGTGGGGGGGCTTGGGGTGGTGGGGGGGAATATCTCAGACTGATGCCCCAAGTCAGCATTTGTAGCACATATTTTCCACAAGTGCGTGGTGGGAAAGCAGAAGAAGAACAGGGAACAGAAGTTACACCAGCAACAAGAACTACCACCATCTGCTAGTGCTGAAAGCTTCCGACCCTTTCCGAACACAAAACAGTGCACAGATGCACACAAAATGATCCCTGATGAGGTAATGTTTCAGCTCTCTACTGCCTGCTCTGAACTATCAGTGAAATGTGTTCACTCAGACACCATCAACTTGTCAAAGCAACCACATGTATGCATGCAGCATCTGCCACACATGAACAGCGCTCAAAGCCCACTACTCCTTGGTGATAACATAGATGACAAAATGCAACACAGCGGCTCAAACAAAGGCAGCCAAAGTCTTTTTTTTCCTCAACGAAGAGCAGCCATAATTAGGTCGTCAAGCAGATGCCGCTACATCAGTGTTCTGCACCACGAAGTACATGTATTCAGCAGAGAGCAGCATTTATCTTTACTTGATGGGATGAGTTGTTGAGTTTGAATTGGACAATTTCGACTGACACCCGCCTGGTGCATTGTGCCGATTGCAAGATGTATATTATTATTTTCATGGAGCGTTAGTCCTTATTATGTTATGTCGTTATGTCCTTAACATCATATTAATTTCAGTCCAGCCACCAAAAGATATGATGATGATGATGATGATGATTGGCCATTTGTATAGTGCTACAAGAAAACTTCCATGCAGTAAGCATGGTCACGGCGCCTTTGGGGTCGGGAGGTGGGGGGGGGGGGGGGGGGGGGGAGAGAATTAGAACTGAGAGAAAAGGTGCGTCTTGAGGTTCCCCCTGAAGGTCATGACTGATGCAGAACCTGACTTGAGGTGAGCTGGCAAGTTGTTCCAGAGGCAAGGAGCTGCACTCTTGAAAGCCCCATGTAAATATTTACGATTTATTTTTCCTATGGAGCAACCCCTGACCCTGGAGAAAAAAACGAGATGGTCACCCGCATTACTTCAGCACGTACTTATTGTCAGCACGGAAATGAAAGTACCAATATGGTGCAGAAGACAGTCATATTTCTTTCATTTCTGAGCTGACAATAAAAACATGTGAGATAAAGAGTCCACGCTGACAGTAAATGAAAAAGTTAAGCATGAAGTCGACTGAACACATTAACACAAGGTTCCCCCTCCCCCTCACCTGGGTAGTTGGAGTGTTGCGACACAGCGCTGTAGATGCTCTCTGTGCTGGTGAGGTAGGTGCCAGGGGTCGAGCTCTCCATGCTGTGGTAGTTCGCCTCCACTCGACGTGATGCCACCTTGTGTACAGAACGGTCATACAGTACTTGAGGTCAACGAGAAAAAGCACAGACTAGCAAATGCACAAGACAATAACAAAATACGCACAAAAAACAACACAACAGTACCAGTTTTTAAAAAAATTAAATAAATAAAACAACAGCCTAATGTCCATCCCCCCCCCCCCCCCCCCCCCCCCCCCCCCCCCCCCGCAACCCAACAGCACCCAACTTCATAAACAAGACAAACTTTCAGTTTAAGTCATTACTGTTTTAATGGAAATGTCAAGATTAAAATATGCATTAAACATGACTTTAAAGATTATGAGGTTTATACTTGCAGTACTCTGATATGCACGTTCTGAAATGTCAGTGCCGGCCCGCTGCCACCGTCGCAGACACAGTCCCACTGCATTTTTCTTTGTACTGTACTTATTAGCCATTCTCTCTATCCCCTTTCCTCCTATCACTTCTTTCCAAATCTGTCTTAACATAATACTGTATCTGACGCCTCCGCCGCAAATGTTTGTTTTTTTTGTACCTATGAGCACATTTATAAGTTTTAAATTTGTTGTGCTCGGCCTCGTGGAAATTATGTGAGTGCATTTTCTATTTGTTCAAAATGAATAAAAACTGTTAAAGCAAAAAAAAAAAAAAGTCAGTTCTGAAGTATGCATCTTTGCCAACACACACAGCCAACTCCTTGTTTTCCTCATGCCTATGCAAGTACACCCTCGTGACCACTGTTTTGAGAATGCGCATGGTGTGCATTTGTATCAAAAACTGAACACCAATTCTCAAAGACTCACCTGCGGTTGGCGTCCACTGCTACCTATCCCTCTTCGTCCAACACCTGCAAAAACAGGATGTGAGGGGAAAGTCAAAAAACACCATCACATGTAGGTGTCACTGATTTTATGAGCAATTAAGAGACACCATGAGACCCGCCACCCTCTTACAAAAACAACAACAAAAAAACAACAACAAAAAACAAAAACACACACACACAAAACACCATCACATAAAAAAACAACCCAAAACCCCACAAATTTGAAAGGACACACAAGGACACACACACACACACACACACACACACACACACACACACACAAAACGAAACAACAAGACCTCAATCAAACTGACATAATGAACCTGTCACTACTCTGAAACAGTGACTGACTGTCCAAGACCTAAAGCAACGCTAATGCAGACCTGTGCAACATATTCTCCACAGCTGCCACACAGCACTCAATTACCCAGCGGTAAAATTCATTTATCTGGTAATCAAATGAAAAACATCTGTAGCTCACGGGACGCTGTTAGTGGTGCAACAGACAGACGTTTCAAATTCAAGGTCGAAGAAGTGCAATTCCTACTAGCAGAGCAATGTTTAGTTAGTTTAGTCCTTTTGGCTCCTAGAGAAGCATTGGGCAATGTACTGCACACCAAATCTGCGTGCACGCGCAGGTGTGTATGTGTGTTTGCGTGTGTGTCTGAGCATGCGCATGCATGCAACAGAAGGAACACGCACTGCTATATATATATGCTTGTGTGTACAGTGACGTCAGAATGACACACATTATCCTAGAGAACAAAACAACATGATCTCTTGCACTCATGGAAAAATGCCTTTGGCAAAAATATAAACTTGTGGTGTGATTGCTTACCTCTGAACTGGGGTCATGAATTATAATGTACACACACAGCCGTACACGAACAGCGGAGTATCTATCAATGAACTTGTAGATGTGGCGAAACGAAGTATGTAAAAGTGTAAATACCAGGCGAATAGAGAACAAAGGGCAGATCATCAACATACATGTGTACTTGGTATTCAAACTAGGGCCACTGCCCCACCCCCATTCCACAATTAACAAAAATCACCCCGGATGTACAAAAAACAACAACAACAAAACCCGACAACAACAAAAACAGAGTCTTGAAGAAAATTTGAAACCTGTGCTGAGTCACATACTGTTGGTGTCTGTGCCAAACCTACGTGCTATATTACTGCTAATGCTACAATAATTATAAATATACCGCTTACAGTTTGGCAGGGGCACTGACAGTGATACCGTAAGCAATAAACCTACAACGGAACCCACCCTTTTGAGCTCAAGAGGCGAAGGCTGAACTGTAATCCCAACAGAAGCGCACAGGATAATAAAATTCCAATGAACCAAGTTCCCTTCGCAAAAGCCAACACAGGGCGCAGCGCCACACAACTTGAAATCACAGCATAATACGTAAGTATCATACAGTCACGCCACTTATCTAAAACACTGCAAGGCTCTGTCGCCAGCCCACGATAAAAGTCACAGAGTCAAAAGTTCATGTCCGTAACCTCTCCAGGAATTCCATCGCACATGACAATCGCCGCTAGGCACCCTTGTCTCATTCCTCATCTGAACTGTGACTTGTGTATGGCCTGGGACAGCGTTGAGTGAACCCAAAGTCTTAAGAAGCCGAGGGCACTCAGGCTAAACAACCTGCCCCTAAAGAGAGAGCAAATCACGTATGCCCCCCAGAAGAAGCTGTCACAACACTGACGGACGATTTGTCGTTTCTCTTGGCAGCCCCTACCCCCACCCTCTTCCCTTCTGTTGGCTTACATACACACATACCTGCGGTTTTGGGCCCGGCAGGGAACAGAGCTACATTGCTAGCTGGAGCTGAAGTTTGACTCTGTGTATGGCCGCGTGCCTGTGTTGACATCTCTGACCCCTCAACGTTAACTACCCCCCCCCCCCCCCTCCCGCTCCGATCCGCCCCACATCCCCCACCCCACTCCCTTTCACGGCTCCGCTTACGCTGTATTTTTTTTTTTTTTTCATTTTTGCTGCTGTGAATAGACATGATAGAAATGTTTGGGTCACAGCAAACACTTGTGTGTTGCTGGTTTGTCAATGTTTAATGTTCCTCTCTCACAATCTATGGCGAACGCTGCAGGTCGCGCACGCATGCTGACTAGATATGTATACTTTTCGCCTCGCGCTCCACTACCGTGGGTATGATGAGTGAAGTAGCGTTACCAACAGGTTGACCGACACCTGTCGGTCTTCCGTGTGACATGTTGGTCGAGTGCAACATCCCTCACTCTTGTGATTTCTCTCTCTCTCTCACACACACACACACACACACACACACACACACACACACACAAACATTCTCTCTTTCTTACACACGCACGCACGCACGCGCGCGCACGCACACACACACACACACACACACACACACACACACACACACACTGTCACGCAGGCAAGTGAAAATGGATGTATGTGGCCGTTATGCATCACTGGTTTGCTTTAATCAGGAAGACATCCCTTACAACTGGCGGCGATCAACCAGGTGTAGCAAAAATATACTGCTACAGTGTAAGTACACACCTAGTATCATTACCTGACCTTCTAAATGAAACGAGGAAAATGAACAGTATTAAGTGCCATCACTGAGGAGTTGGGGGGGGGGGAGGAGTGGCCCGGGGAGGAGATAATGGATTTTTTTTTTAAATTTTGGAAAAAGAAAAAAATAAAGAGAGAAGCAGTAAAACATACATCAGGTGTTTTTTTTTTTTTCTGAACCTGTATGCAACTGTTTTGTGAGTTCCAAGGTTTCATCCCCTGGGAGACCATTTCTACTCTAAAGCAGCGTACAACTTTTCTTTCCCCTTCTTGCCATTTACACAGCTGTACTCCATCTTGAAGAAATCCGAACAGGCCACAGAAAATGGAAAACAGGGAAAGGAACTGAAAAGGAGGTGAACAGACCACATCAGGCATGAGTTCTCCCAGTCCCCACCACAAAAAGAGGAAAACAGTCTGTTATAAAGAAAAAGAGGAAACGGCGGTGACGTGCGCCTCAAAACCAGGGGGGCTGGGCAGATTGTCCTGCACGTCCAACTCTTTTTTCTGCCCGTTTATTTTTGTGTGTGTGTTTGTTGTTGTTTTTTTCTGTGAAAGCATGGGAAAAACAATGAAGTTATGTACACAAAAAACAGCGGAAACTAGCCTAAGGACTGCAAGAAATCATGCCTGAATGATACGTGATACAGTGTACTGATAAACTCTCCTGCTTGTTCCAATTTTTTTTTCACCTCGACTGCGGAACAAAAAAAACAACAACAAAACGGTGGAAATTGGCCTAGGGGCAGCGGCTGAAAAAAAACACTCATGCCTGCACGTGTGTGTGTGTGTGTGTGTGTGTGTGTGTGTGTGTGTGTGTGTGCGTGTGTGCGCGCGCGAGAGAGTGCACATGGGTGTGTGAAGGTGTGTGTGTATGCACGCATGTGTGTGTGCGCGTGTAACTCTGAAAGAGAGAAACTACACACTACCCACTCTGTTACAAAGACACAACACACATGCGCCGCAACCAAATGCAGGGGGGGGGGGGGGGGATGGTGTTACAAGAAGAAATCATTTCTGACTTACTGGTCAGCGAGTAGTCCGAGCTGTCGTGAGAACCATTCCGGGAGTGCAGCTCGTCCCCGGAACTCAGATGGCCGTCATGGCTGCCGTGACTGGACCCGTAAATGTCCGACTCCTGCCGGGAGTGGCTGTAGTACGAGGACCCCCTCCCGTCATCAGAACCTCGTCCCGAAGACAACGTGGAGTCCGAGTAGCCGTGGCCAGTGCTGGCGTTGACGGTGGCCGGTGTGTGGCGTTGTGGAGCAGGTTCGTAGTAGTTGTTGGTGCTGTTGTTGTTGGTGTGGGAGGACGGTGTGGCCGTGGCCGTGTTGATGCTGGTGCGGCTTCCAGACATGGCTGGCTTGCCATCGCCTCTGCAAAACAACGATGTCTGATGTTAACGCCTTGCTTTTGCGTGAAATTAATGCAAACTGCCTTCCTACGGCAACACGGCATGTCCTACTTTACACCACGCTATCACATGGAATTATTGCATACTTCGGCTGTTGTTTGTATGGTTTGTTGCTGGTCTAATGCCTGATATATTAAAGGCAATCTGTGGAAATTCAAACGATGGTTCACACGGAAACTTAGACACAAAAGTAAACAATTACATCCCAGTTTTCCAATGAGTCACATGATGGTGCAACGCAGTGCATTCTGGTTGGGATGTACTGTTACAATGCTTGTCTGTGCAAAACCTCACGCATTGACAGATTTTATCAATGAAGCATGTAATGAATGTGCGCAGATGACGCAAATAATTTTAATCACAATGCACTTTCTGTGCTAATGCAGTGGCGCACGTAATCACATCAAGTCACAAGAACTGCACTCAACATGTACGTGCAACCAAGACCCCCCCCCCCCCCACTCCATCATGCTGTACTATTGTAGGCGGAGCTGCAAAATGCAGCATACATTCTCAACAAGCTATACACATGGGTATGATTTTTTATAATTATACGTGTACTGCACATTTGTCTAAAGTAACCTGACACTCACCAAAACTTGTAGTTCTAAGCATATACATGTCATGATATATGCTCATACAGTGTACTACATACAGACGCATGCTTATCTCCCAACATGCCAATTTGACTGGGGAAGTACTGAGCACCATATACACCTGCCTAACAATGATAAGGTTTTTTGTTGTTGTTGTTGTTGTTTTTTACACAGGCCTATGAAAGTAAACCAAAGCATAACTACCAGTAACCTACAAGCGATTCATAATGTACAGCACAGAAGTCCTTCCTTGGGTTTCAACCTACACAGCCTCCCCACATTCAACAGTAAATACTGTACATGTACAGTTACAGTGTACTGTAAAAATGTTCAAATCCCCAGGGGGAAAATCCAACTGCAGGACTTGGGAAACTCAATTGGGAACACACACACACACACACACACACACACACACACACACACACACACACACACACAGAGGCAGTGCACTGCTGGGGGACCACGGGGGCAACGTCCTACTTAAGAAAACAAATAAATTTTAGCATTTCTAAAGGCATTTAGTAGTATCTCCTGGTACCCAAAAGTAAAATACTGCCTGGTATTGACATGTATGTCTTCAAAAATTAAGTCAGACTGCCCCATACGCCATTAAATGTATCACAATAGGTGACTGCATGTGCAACCTTTTGCCCTATTCCTTTTCTTTGGCTGAAACTTAGGTTTTATGGGGCTGAAAGGATCGGAAATTCTGCTGAAAACTGCTAAATAACTGAAAATTCCCAAGCCTGAAGTAATCTGATTACCCTAAGTACATGTACATAAAAACACTTTCTGGTGGGTCAATCCACACAAACAAAACGTGCACCAAAGTGCAATCACCACAACTGTGAAGTGACCAACAGAAACAGCAAAGTATTACTGGTCTATCTACACAAGCCAAAGGCATGAAATAAACACATTCAAATGAAAATTAAGACACACACACACACACAGGGGCACATGAAACCTATGTTCAACATGAAAAATCTGCAAAATAATGCACGAAATGCAGGCAGGTAGCAACGCAGCTGAGCGGGAACAACGCAAAGCCTCTGTCAGACGATCTGACACCTTATGAACAGATTGGAACTGTGAGATGTGGTGGGTGAGGGAAGGGCAGTGCAGAGTGTACAACACACACACACAAACAAATCCCAAAAAACTCCAGCACAAGTGACCTCACACAAGGTGCAAAACGTGAAATCCTGCCAGGCCTACCCCCCCCCCCCCCCCCCCCCCCCCCCCCCCCCCCCCCCCCCCCCCCCCCCCCCCCCCCCCCAGACTGTTAAAGGCATACTGGTGAAAATGGTGAATTTTGTTGTTGTTTATACATGTAGGTTTTTTTTGTTTGTTTTTTTGTTTTTTTACTTTTTGAAACTTTTGTTGTTGTTTTCTATTCTCTACTACACAGCACTCTCAGGTCGCCACATCAACTTCCTGTCCGATGAATTTCTTTTTTGAACTGCTACTCTTCACCTCAACTGAGGCAGACAAGAGTACTGATAGTACATTACATGGGTATCATAATCAGATCAGATAAACTTTAATATATCAAAAGAACAAGTTGTCATTTAAGACATAATAAAGTTTATTTGATCTGATTTGGACATGCCGAGCTAAAGGCCGAGATAAAAGAATACATGTACGCATCTGCTGTAGGAAAAGGCCACAGTCTCTATCCATGCAAATATACTGTGCAAATACATGTGAATTCTGTATCCAGTGTTCCCTATGATTCGAGAATACCAGGGTCCTTGGGACCCGATCCCAATATTTTTGAGTGTCCTTTTGTAAATGTTGAGGGTCCATGGTCTTTTGATGTTAAAAAAAAGTCTGAAAGTCAAAACCATTTGTTGTTGTTGTTAACAAAGCATTCAGGTAGGAGAGATGTATGTGAATTGTATCACGTCAGCCATAGCGAATCGCCAATGCAAGGAACCAGCATGCTTACCATACAGAGCATTATGACTGGACAAAAAATGTCCCAGAGTGCTTAAGCCGATCACATTCTGTCTGTTATGCACAATGACTCGGCGAAAATGCGATGCCCCAAGTGTCCGCTGCTAGTTACAGATCGGTTTTGGAAAGTGTTGGAAAAATACTGTTTGTCACGGCAAGGCCAAAAAAACATGAGTCCTCTGTGACGCGCTGCTCTCAAATTTGTGCGGCAGTTTAAGAGTTTAGTGTGAACAAACATGCACGTCTGTGCGTAACCGGGAACACTGTTTAACGTAGAAATCTGTCCGCACCTTGTGGTTGCATACTTGCTGACTATCCATACTGCCGATTTGGCGAGACTAAGTCATCTACAGGAACAAAACCAAAGCAAAACTGCAAGCGCTGGGGCCAAATGAACAGAGAACTACAAGCGGTACTACCAAACTGCAGGCAAATCTGTCAAGAGAGTGCAGGCCCCCCCCCAAAGTCAACAAGGGGGGGTTAGGGTGGGAGGGATGGAGGCAGGCAGGCAGGCAGGCAGGAAGGCATCAAGCTGAGTACAAACAACTGTTGAATACCTAGTGGAGGTGATGGGCAGCTGAGGCAGGCTGAGAGAGCCCCTCTGATTGGCCCGTGGGTAGTGTGACAAAGAGTGTGATTGGTCAAAGAAGAGGGTGGTGTGCAGCGACACCAGAGAAGTGAATGGGAGGTGGGACGTGAGGGTGATGAATCCCCTGCAGAAAGCAAGACATACACATAACATATATATATATGTATCAGCATGATTCGTCTGCCAAGATGTAAGTCAATAGTCTGAAGTAACACACACGCACACACACAAACACAACATTCAATGTGTGTAATAACACTAAATTTATGTAATTTATGTAAAACGTTAAACACTACATTTAGCTGTTCTACCAGTGATCGCGTTAACCGGTAATTACTGGTAAAATACTGTTTGCAAAACCAGAATACCGGAAAAAATTTGGAACTGCCGGTCCCAGGGACCGGTTGTAATTTGCTAGGACCGGTAAACACTGTGGCCTCTGATAGGGGCGAGGGGGGGGTATTTTTTTCCCATTTTCAGTAAACGTTAATCACTGTCACAACAAGAGTTTGTTCCCCACTGGCCAGGGCTTCTTTGTTCTTGCGACGGACTCACTGCTATCGTTACCTCGATTTAGGTCGATTTGCAGTGTAATTCTTATCACTGGTTTTAATTCTCGTGGGACCGGTTCTGACACAGGTTGTTGAGTGACAGTGTGGAGTAGTCGCTGATGGGACCGATTTTCAAAATTCCTAGCGCTGTCTACATGGGTGATACACAGGAAATGGAGAAAACTCACTTATGGTATGTGTGAAAAATATGCATGTTTTTTGGCAGGAACACCACAGACTGATGTCATCAATGTTTTCAAAAAGCAGTAAAAAAAAAGTTTTAAAAAAGCGTTCATGCCAGTTCATGTCAGTATAATTAATTTTTTTTCTCCCAAACAGAAATTCAAGCTTTCAGCTCTAAGACTTGTGAAAGCGACGGGAAATCTACACTCTTGTTATCCAGTGAACACTGTGCTAAACTGAACTGTGCCCAGCTGATGTTAAGGAAAATGACTTTAAGCAAAAGAGAGGAGGACAAAAAATAAAATTAAATAGAAGAAAAGAAACACTGAGAAACACACTCGACTAGCAGCAGCATGGTCTTTAAACACAATAAGTGAACATCTGCCAAAAAGCGCACTGAATAATCTATTGTAGAACAACACCAAAGAAAACGCAAAAACCTGAAAATGTCGTCTCACCTGGGCGTTCCATCCTCCAAAGGAGGCACAACCACAACTTTGACTACGGCCGAGGTGCGGAGCAGGTCAACAATCTGGTCATGTGAAAGCGTGATGGTAGCCACTTTGCAGATTTCAACCAGACGGCTCCCCTTGCGGAGCCCCACCTCCCAGGCAAAGCCGTAGGGCTCCACGTCGGTGACGATGCCTTCTGACTGGATGTGGAAGCCGAGCTGCCCGAGGCCATTCCGCTTCAGCGCCATTTTTACAGTCTGGATGACGAGTAAAGATGTGGCATTATGCACTTGTGTTCTTGTACTGTTACCCCCCCCACCCCTGACACAAGCGTGCCGTAACAACAGTAAAATGAATATTTTGAAAATTATGCCACACATATCCTGAAGGAGTCGTGGGGGGTGTAGGGGAGTGTTTGAATGGGGAGACAGTGAGAAGCACTTCATAGCTAGCTGTTTCAAAAGAATGAAAGAACACAAGCCTATCTGAACTATCAACTGGATTACCGCTATATACTGTATACCTCAAACCACCACCAGAAGACAACAACAACAAAAAAAACCCCCTGTAAAATGGCCATCGTGCTTCAGAAATTCATGACACTTACTTTAAGCCCTTTAAACCAAATGACTGTAAAACAAGAGAAACAAAGTAAACATTCTCATTTTTCTATCATCTCTCAATATGGGTTTTTTTTTTCTTTTCTTCTGATTTAGTGGTTTTAAGTCTCACCTCCGTGCCCTGAGAAACAGCCTTCAGTCGCATGATGATCTCCATCATCTCCTCCATGTCTCCATAGTAAGGCCGCAGAAGGATACACTCCCCTTGTCCGAAGTACAGCCGGATGCTAAAAGTAAACAAAATACTGGTGTGTAAGGCCAAGCGTATCTGATGCATGGTAGGGTGACTGTAGGCACATATAGCTGAGTGTGGGTGGAGGAGGGAAGAATGTACGTACAGAGGGTAACAAATAATAATAATAATAATAATAATGAGTATTGTATAGGCGCTTTACCCAATTTCATGAATCGGCTCAAAGAGCCGTGTACTGAACCCAACACGCACGCTCACGTGAATCACACGCATTCTCTCACACAATGGACATAAACACATTACAATCACGTGGTGCGAAGGGTCAGCTCAGCTATTTAAATTTCGGAATTTAGAATTGCATTTATTTTTCAGATTTGGTGGGCTGAACATTTCCAAAGCAGAGGGGGAGGAAGCCGGAGTACCCGGAGAGAACTCCTGACAATTGGCCCGAATGAACGGTGCCACATAAATGGAGGAAAATTCTTGGCCCCGAGTGGGTCTCGAACCCCTGACCTCTCGCATTGGTGACAAGTCTCTTAACCACTAGACCACCGACCGCCCCTGCTTGGCAATGAGCAGCATTCAGGCATAACTTAATAAGAATTGCCCAAAGGCAGGCAAAAAACCCCTAAAACAACCAACCAACCACCAAACAAACAAACAAAAAAGAAAAGAAAAAAAAGGGGGGGGGGGGGATGGAAGGAGGTAAACAAATGGTGGCCACGGGCAACATTCCGCCATGAGAACTGTCTAAAGGCAGGCACAACCACACCACCCCTCACCACATACACACGCACGCACATACCAACCCCAAAAGAACCCAAACAACAACAAATAAAGCAACAAACAAAACAGCAATGCTGAAAATTTGGCAGGGCCTGGGGACCATACATTTGGAAAACAGTATACACGGTACCTGGAGGCCTGCAGTGTCCAGCCGATGACTGTACTGCATGGAACCATGAAGATGACGTCCTTGCTGGCAGCCTCCACAAGGACAATCGTGTCAGCCGCAATCGCAAGCATGCACTCCATCTGCACCGCGCTGCTCATATCCTCAACCTAACAACAAAAGCATGGACACTGAAGAGTTGCTGTGTCTGATGCTATATAAAAGTATATATTCTCAACATGCATTCTCAAAACAGAGCTGGCCAAAAATTGCCTTGTGATAAGGGGTCAAATACGCTTTATCTAACAAATTAATGAATACCAGTAGTTCACAACACCCATACTTTTTTTCTTTTTTTTAAAATTAAAAATGCACTGCTTTTTTCATGGAAAGTAGGATGATATTCATGATTTCTTTTGTACTTTTGTGACTATTTTCCCTAAAAACAAACAACGCCAGATAATATTATCCAGATATGCAGTGCATAACTACATCTTGATATGATTCTCACACCCACCTGAACGTTCCACACCAGAGCTCCCTTGGCGTACATATCTGGCACAACTTTCTGTTTCGTCTTCTCCTTCTTTCTTCCACTGCCCAGCGCAAACTTGCCTGCAAGCACACCATGTCACAGTCAAAGACAACAATCAAGAACACCTGACTACACTTACCAGTACAATGTACTGTAACAGGGTTCACTATCAGCTGCCGAGTGTCGCTGCCAATACCCAGACCTGCCTACCCACCAAACATGACATGAGTAGTGCCAAAAACCAAACGAGTAGTTTCCTGGCCAAATGAGTAGTCCTAACGCATCCCAACCGAAATGTGCCAGCTTAAGCTGCAAATCAACTATTCTATTCTTTGGCTTGTTTGATTCGACTGGTTACAGTGTACTACCATAGTATCTCAGTTTTTTTTGTTTTTTTTTTAAAGCCAAATTTCTTTCTACCGGGTATTTATACATCGTTGAACTTTGAATGAGGCTCGTTCAAAAAGCTGGATCGGCGCGTGCAAAAGTTCAGATTGGATTTGACGAAACGCTAACCGCTAAATTACGTAGATTTAGGGGGGAAAAAATGTGTAGTGGGGCAATTAAATGCGTAGTTGCGTAGTAAACCCAAAATTACTTAGTTTTCTATGGTCAATGTGTAGTGTAGGCAGGTCTGCAATACCTCTCGTAAAAGATGTGGTTAAAAGTGTGCTGAAGGAACATGCTTAGCCCAAGCACAATCATGTCCTGCTAGAACTATACACATCAACAGCAGTTCGTAAGGAGTTAATCCAGTGACACACACAGCTTTTTAGGGTTAGGTCACTTTCAAAACAAAAGGGAGCAACTCCTACTGACTTGCAAGAGTTGAACAGTGAGGTGATTTCCCTTTCTGATATTACCCCAACCCTAAGCACATGTAGAGGGGGGAGCCAAGTCTAACAGAGACCAAAACAAGTGAAGGTGAGGACAAAATGGAGTGCTGTAAGAGTTAACGGGTGAAAATGAACTGGACTTCCACAACTGCAAGCATAGTATCCAGCACGCTCACTTCACTTCTCAAGTTTTATTTAGCGATTCTCTTCACTTCTCAAGTTTTATTCAACAATTCTCTTCACAAGAGAAGAAGAACATGGCTTCATACTCACTGAGTTTTGATCCTGAGTCGAGAGTATTGTTGGTGACGTAGTTGGTGGCTAGATCCTTCAAGTACTCTTGCCTTGTTCGTTGGGCCATTGTGCGGAACTTCTCTGATTTGTGAGCAGCATTTTCAGCATTGATGACTGTTTAGCAACAAAAAATTTCAATCATTGTACAACTTCACTATTCACTTCACACGCGCATGCGAGCACACACACACACACACACACACACACACACACACACACACACACACACACACACACACACAACTACACATCTTCTGCAAAGATCCATCACCAAATGCACTGCTGATGTACAGAATTTAGACGTTCACTCTCTTTTACTGACTTCAACATTGTTCAGATATCCCTAACACAAAGTGAACTTACTTTTTGCCATGAGAAAGTCAACGAACTCGGGTGATTTACGAAAGCCCCCATTTTCTGGAATGGGTGGTCCAAAGGGTGGCACATCCTTGGACCTTGTCACAGCAATGCTGGTGGGGAAAAAAATACATTGCAAACTGAGACAGACGTTAAGAAAGCAAACAGCAAGTCTCATGGTGTCTGTATCACAAAACTGCAGGACAAAATTCCACTGTAAGTCTCTGCTCCTCTTCATTAAATCTCAAATGCTGGGACTGAGCCAACAAAAGAGTACATGATGACACAGCTAACACAGTCAGCGAGAGTCCTATCGGCAAGACCAACTGTTCAGTCATAAAATTTGAATTAGAATTTTGACTGCTCGTGGAAAGTGTAAAAAGCATTTAGATAGACTATTTCGAGCCTACATGCGCTCTCACAACCAAAACTGCTCCAAAACATAACTTGGCTCATTTGAGGCCTAGTAAACATACGGAAATGTGCACATAAGGTTGCAATTACTTTCACTGACATCAGTTCCAACAGCAGAGGACTACGGCAGTAAGAATTTTACACTCCAGAGAGCAATCTTTCTGAAAAATACAGAACATTCAGCGGACACAATACTGTTGGGGTTTTTTTGGTTTTTTTTTTTTTTAATGCAGAGAAAGCTGCAACTGACCTGTATCGAGTATTCTCGGTGTTGGGGTTGCTGACTTTGATGATGATGAATACATGCTGGAACTGGGAGCGGACGGTGCGGGGAGAGAATGGCATTGCTCCTGGCTCTTGGAATACGACTGTCACAATGTCATTTCCTATGTGACGCTTACGTAGCAACTGCAAGGACAGGAAGACCAGGCATTCAAGCATTAATTTACGTAACGAGTGAACCAAAAACTGCTGTTCTAAAATACAGTGTCAAGTGTTAAAATACAACCAGAAATTTAGTTCTTTATTCAGAAACTGTCTAGCTGCACTTTAAGTTTAAGTTTGTTTCTGATGCTACAAAAGACAAACTATGAAATAAAAAAGAGAAAAAAAGACAAAGCAGTCCATTTCAGTACAGAAAAAAATATTTAAAGGCGCTGTTGGAAGCCTGACGTATTGATGAAATTCACATAACTTTCTGACTCTCCATGAATCACACAACAAAGGACAAAAGTACTGACCTGTTGCTGATTGTTGGGGGTGAAGGGCAGGATAGTGGAGACGTGGAACATGATTTCGTTGTTGTTGAACGTGGCATAGTACGAGTGCAGCCCTGTCGTGTCAGCTGCAAAACCACACACCAATTCATATGTAGCCAAAAGTTTTTAAACACTGAATAGAGTTACTGCCCTTGCATAAGGCATCCAATTGGGGCTTCCCACCATGTCAATATATTTTATGAATTGGCTCAAAGCGCCACAAACTGAACCCAACACGCACGCTCACGTGAATCACACACATTCTCTCACACACTGGACATAAACACATATTACATGTACAATCACATGGTGCGGCAAAGGGTCAGCTCAGCTATTTAAGTTTCCGAATTTAGATTTGCATTTATTTTTCACATTTTGTGGGCGGCACATTTCCAAAGCAGAGGGGGAGGAAGCCGGAGTACCCGGAGGGAACCCCGGACGATCGGCCAGGATCTCAAGCTCCAATGAGATGCCAAAATCATACATGCCACTTTCACCAGGATGTGCTTCTTTGGGAGATAAAGCTGTGACTGTGTTACAACCAATCTCACAGTACGCTCTCACAAGGGTGTATCAGACTGAAAGCAAACAGCATTTTAAAAATCAAAACGTACAACACACTTACTTTTACAGTCAAGTCCTCCCCTGTATTTCTCAAATCCTTTTAACCTGACTTTCTGTCCAATGAGGTCAAGGAACTCCTCCAGCACAGGGCTACTTGACTCTGGTAAAGGGGAAAAAAAAACAAAAAAACAAACCTGCATCATGCACCAGTGATCATTTTATGTCCGCGCCTTGCGCCATTGGCGCATAAATAAAAAATATGACCCATGAAAATCTTAAGCTGTGCGCTGATTGGCGCATTGTTGTAACTTTAAAAGTTTCGACACAGAGTGCTGTGCGCTCACAGTCTGAAGACTCCCCAACAAAATTCGTCTGCTACCCAGCGACAGCTATTGTTACGTAAAATCTCATTGGATGAGACTACAATCAGGTGGTCTGGTCTGCCCAATCAGAAGCAATCGTTCGTCTACCGAAGAGCCTCGTTTTGGAGCGCTTTTCATACACAAAAAGTTGTGTGCGCGTCGCCGTTTTCACCCATAGATTTTCTACAAAAAATGATCACTGATGCACATATTCAAATTCAAATCTTTATTGTTTAGGCCATCAGCCCATCACAACGCAGATAATTTTAAGTACATTTACCGTGAAGTTGCTTTTACTACATGTCATTATTATTTCAAAACGCAATACAAAGTGTACAAAAAGGGTTACAAACACTAAAAGAAGTCTATAATAATTCACGCTGTGTAACACACACACACACACACACACACACACACACACTCTCACGATCCTGTCGCCTAATCCCCCAGCTAAACACCACTGATGCTCAAACACACATTTCAATGCAGTTTACTTGATCTAACAGTTCAGTGTGTACTGCATTAATCTAAAGGGCATTTCTAGACAGAAACTACATTGTGCATAGCTTACCGTTGTTGTACATCTCTTCCTCAGTCGACTGACCCCCACGGCAGTACATGATGCCAACTTTGTACGTAGTGCAGATCTGTTTGAAAAAGCAAAACTTCAGAACACAAGTCAGCATGATGTTTGCAGAAGACAACTAAACACATAATGATATGGACCAGCTGTGAAACAGAAGTAGACTAAGCCTGGACTTCTAGTACTCATGATAGGCCAACACGCTGAGAAATTTTTGTGTCAATTACTTTCACGCCTAAAGAAACTAAACAGCCCATTATCAGGTGACTTACCAGTACAACAAACAATGAAGACTGTCTGCATTGCTGGAAACGTGTGTAGTAAATGGAAGTGGTGCCTCATTTTAACACGCATAATTTATATTCACCAAAACACACTGCCAAAGGTATATCTGTGAGTATTCCACGCATCACAGTCAATCTTGAATTTACACCAGACATACATGCATCCATACAGATTGTTAACACCATCACCCCTGGACCTATGAGAAAGGGTAAGTGAGTGAGTTTTTAGGGCTATATGCTACGCAAGCCACAAAGATTAATTCGTGGCTAACCTATGAGAAAAACAACATTACACATAACACTTTCAGACAGCTCCAGCCACGGCTTCAGTTAACTGTGTATGATTCAATGTGCCAAAACAACCTACCCCTTGTTCGTCAAGCTTCAGCAGCTGTTCAGCAGTTTTGGGTCCTGGCAAGGCTTGTTTGAGGCAGGATAGTTGGACCTCTCCTAGCGCCATCTCCAGCACATCCTTCATGGGTACGCCCCGCGAGCTGCTCAGACGGCCTGACGATGGCACAGCGTCCTCTATTACAGCCCCACGTAGTGTTGTCAACTGAAAAGTAATGTATCAGAATTGTGTACTTTGTCACTGTAATCAAGAGAGCAGTGCAAGCGTGCAAATGTTCATATCATGAAGGGTGGGTGGGTGTTACGGAGTTTCACATCCTTTTCCACCACATATGGGTGATCTGAAAGACAGGGCAACATGAAAAAGGCCAGGATAAATATTTGGTCCCAGGAGGGATTCGAACTCACAACCCGAGCATTGAAAGTCGGCTATCCCGGCTCCCCTTCATATCATGAAGAAAGCAAAAGTAGTGTGATGTCAAGTCAACCTGTTGTTGATTGGAAATTACGAACTACATGTGCAAGTACATAACCAATCAGACAACAGCTACTGATACCATCAATAGACTGCATGTATGTATTGTACTTGCAGACCACCAAAGGGGCGCTTCTATTTATGCTAAACAAAATCTTCAGGTCTTTTTTTATGACAAACATGACAAAAGACGACACAGTTACGGAATCTGGCCAGAAACTGCACTCACAAAACAGCCAGGATGACATGAATTGCACATTTCTCCTGCGTTACTTTCAAAATGGAGCTGCAGCAAAATTCCAGGATGACAACAACGTGCAAGTTTAGTTAGTGAGTATTATAGTAAAGCCTCTCTCTGATCTCACCTCACTGGTCCTACAGATGATGCGGTACTGGTACGTCCCAAAGTCCGCTTTGCCCAAGTTGTTTGTGCGCTCCTCAGGGTCCAGCTTCTCTCGCCGAACACTGACAGCGACTGGGCCCAAGTTTTCATCGTTCCCGAAAAAGTTCTGATGGTCTAAACAAACCAAACCAATGGCTATGACAATACAGCACAGCTTGCAGTTACAGGTTGGGAAAAATATGAATTCTTTTCTAATTAGAGACTGCTCTTGACCTAGATGATCATCACTACCACAACCAAAACCTACTGCCACAATTGCTATTGGCTTCGTTCTTCACTCATGTAATTATGTAAACAACATCTTGATCCACACCCTGCTATTATTATTAACCTATTCAGTATCCCCCCTCCCCCCCCCCCCCCCAAAAAAAAACAAAAAAACACACTGATGCATTCGTTTACAAGTCTAGACAGGCACACCTACATTATAAATGCATTCATGCTGTACTCACTTAGCATGTGTGCACATTGCATTCCATTTAAAAGCTATTACTAGTATTAGCAATATTATTCAAGGCCTAGATACATTGTCAAGAAAGATAAAAATAGCGGCAACTCGCTTTGCATCCGAGTCACTTGCAGCTGTACCTGGGAACTTTGAAACAGTGATATTCTTCATGTAGTAGTAATCTGCATGGGACATTTTGAGCAGGACTACACTGGAAAACAGACACTTCAGGGACCCTGACAGTGTTCCTTTTTACGCACATGTGTGCACCGTGTACACAAAGATTTTGAGAATACATGTCACTGATTTAATTTTTACAAAATGACCCTCTGAAATTGACAGAGAGGATCCAAGTGACCCCAAGATTTGAAAGTTGTGAGGGACACTCCCCGATAATCTATGAAAGATGAAGATGATCTCTCACGTCAGACAGACATTATTGCACACACAACCACACGACCAGTGCCTTTCAGTGATTGATCAACATACCGTATCCGTAGAAAAAGTGTCTGTAGTAGTAGGCACCATGATCGACATACTCTATCACATGACCGCGGTGCGTCACAAGTGGAGGAAGAACCTGGCCGGAAGGGGAGGGGGAGGAGTCCAAGATGGCCACCCCACAACAGGCGGGGTGGCGCACAAAGGAAGAAGACATTGCACTTGACGACTGGTTGCTGCTGCTGTTGTTGTTCGAGCTATTGCTAGTCTGAGGTGGAGGTAGATGTTTGTAGTCCGTGAGCCTGGTTAAACTGACCATGTGCTCACTCTCACCTCCGATCTCATTACGAAAGAATGGGCACGACAACACAATGTCGTTGCTCTTGCCGTCACCTTCGTCATCGTCCACAAGCGTGTCCGCGATGTCTTTGTCACTGCTCACCGCGTAACTGTTGCGTTTGACCGAGGCAGCGGAAGCACCAGTGGTTGTGTTTTTCATGAAGTTTGGCGATGTCTGTGTTCTCCCGCTTTTGCTCAAACGCACACCAATGCTTTGGCAGTCAAAGTGAACGAAAGCTTTCTGCCGAATCCTGTCCTCGGACGCAGAGTCCTCATTGCACTTATCATCCGATTTAGAAGAAAGGTCGGTACTGTCGTGCTTGCTGCTCCCACCCCGAAGTTTCTTCAGAATACTAGCACTGCTGTCGCCCGTAATGGACTTGGCTCGTGCTTTCCTGTCTTTGTTCTTTGACTTGCCCTTAGACTTTCCCTGATCGGAACCCTCGTCCTCCTCTTTCTCCGCCGTCCCGTTCACTGCTTTCTCCCGCAACAACTGCCGCAACTTTGGCTGACTAGGAGTATTTCCGTTTTTGAAGTCTTTCAGCACGTCGGCGTAGTTGTCCTGGTTGGCTGCCAACAGGTCCAGCGAGGAAGTGCTGCCATACTCTCTGCGGAGAGGCAGATCATCCTCGATACACTCCATGCTGTCCATTTCTAAATTGCTGTTGCTGCGGTACAACCCGCGGCTATTGCGCCGGGTTCCACCCACCCGTGACGAGGTTCCGTGCTGGTTGTGGTGGTGTTGAGGATGGTATGTCTGTGGGGGTGGGGGAGAGGGCGGTGATGATAACTTTGGCTGCGAGGCTTGGTGCTGTGCGTCCCTTCGGACAGAACCGGCTGACTTTCCTCTGTTTGGGTCCGCAGCGTAGGTCTGCGTCCGGGTGCGACCCGAGTGGTGTGGACCGTGGAAAGTTCTTGATCGCTGCCTAGCGTTTCCTGAGCCGATCCGCTCATTGTAGGAACTGCGCATGTCTATGATACCCGCCTTCATCTTAGCCCGATAAAAACTGTTGGAAGATGCCGGAGCGACACCCGAGTGCATGATGTCCTCCATGGACGACCTCTGACCCTGAACCTGACCTCCGACCCTCTCGTAGTGGTCCACCTGACCGCCGTCTTTGTCAAGCTGGCGCTGGTAGGTGCCATGTGGACTGGCAGAATGGAGGCCCCTGCTGGGGGTGTCCGCACTGGCGGAGTTGACCTGCCGTTTGTAGTACTCCACGGCCTGCCGGGCTCGCTGCCGGATGGTGTCCAGCTCATTCTGTGACTGTGCCATCACACTCGTGTCACATGCCAGTACATGGCACGATCAACCACATCACACGCTAACAACCCGTAACGCTGAACTCGTTTAAACAGTCTTAAGATCTCCCTGAAGGACTCAGCAACACTTTTGCATCATTCTGAACTGCTGTCTGCACTGTGCGGGGGTGTGAATGTGAATAAGACACGAATCATCTTCACACATCTTTGAAACAGGCGCACAATCAAGCAGCACTTGAAGCACCACTTGTTCTGCCCTCCGAAAGTGTTAAGCACGCACAACCTTGAAGTTTCACAGGATTTTTCCTTGGCCCTCAGAAGAATTTACTATCACCTTGCAGCACAGGAAAAAAAAAAAAAGTTTGTACTTGGGCATAAGCTCAGCAGTGTCCTTATGTTACATCTTCTTCTTGTGTCATGACTGAAGTTGGTAAGCTCCTTTTTCCAACAGGTACACACTTGGTTTTCGGCTATGTGTCCATCTTGCCTCCAAACCCTGAAACAGAAAACAAAACGCTAGGAATACAATCATGATACAGAAGGGGA
This sequence comes from Batillaria attramentaria, assembly GCA_018292915.2. Taxonomy (NCBI): domain Eukaryota; kingdom Metazoa; phylum Mollusca; class Gastropoda; family Batillariidae; genus Batillaria; species Batillaria attramentaria. The sequence goes on along the minus strand of JACVVK020000005.1, from coordinate 4,886,186 downwards.
AAAAAAATCTTTTGAATGACACCTGTACAAGTATGTTCAAGAAAAATAAATCTGCGTTACTGGTTAGATGAACACCATACGGGGTCATTGCAACCTGCAAAAAAGCTCGTGGAGCGTAAATGATGACCCGTTTTAAGTCAGTGTGTGCATTTCGTAATTCAGGCCTATCAGTGTACATACATGTATTGAAACTATCCCTCCAGGCCATGGTGGATTGCAACACTGATTATCAGTTGCACGGAATACATTTGTTTCAATGTGGGCGCTTGCATTTCAAGGATGCACATGCCGTTACACATAACAGCCAACGGCCAACATAAATACACACCGGTGTGAAAACGTATGCTTAAAACATTACAGAGAGCATGCATGTATACATGTACACAAGAAGGGCTTGGTGGTGGCCTATTCTCCGCCTTCACCTATCCCTATACCTACCTATCCAGTGGATAAATTGATTTTCTTTATCTGTCTAACACCAAACTCGAAGTGTGGTCTACATGACGAATAACATTAGAGTCTGACGTATTCTTGTTTCAATTTTAGTTCATGCTGGCCTGCGATTTCACCATAACTGACTAAACTACACGTACCATCAACTGTCCTAAAAACCACGATTGCAGCTTTCTCAGTAAAATGCACGCACGCACGCATGCACGCACGCACACACACACACACACACACACACACACACACACACACACACACACTCTCTCTCTCTCTCTCTCTCTCTCTGAGACAAACTGCTGGAAGTGAAAATCGCAGAATGAACCCTACCAATCAAAGCGACTTTACACAAGATCTGCTATCTGCAGACAAATTCTAAACACACCAGCGATTTTCCCCCGGATCTCAAATGGTCTGGCGCAACATAAGGTGGGTTTAATCGCATCAGCAATAAACAAAGGCCTTTGTGAATCACAGCGCCCTAGACATCATGTCGGAATTCCCACAGGCTACCACCCCACCAAGTACGTTTCGGATCTGCAGACGCACTGAACTGAACCAGAGAGAGAGAGAGAGAGAGGGTGGGCGTTTGGGAGTGTAACGTCCTTTTCCATGTACGGGTGATACCATAGACGAGGCAACGAGGGAAAAGGCCAGCACAAATATTTGGCCCCAACCGGAATTCGAACTGGGAGTCATGATCCGAGCATTCAAAGTAACCGCTTGACTATTCCGACTACACCCGAACAAAAGAGAGAGAGAGAGAGGGGAGAGAAGTGTAACTGATACAACACAGGCAACCAATTAGTGCTTATTACTTGTTTCTGCCAGCAACAACAGCCAACCCTAAGTGAGGAGCACATCCAATACCCTAGCTACAAGAAATGACTAGTTCCACAAATTGGTGATTATAACTAGTTTCCCAGCGAATATGCCATCAAAACAACTAGACGAACAAGAAAACAGACCGTGACCTGTACATTAACAACACCCCCCATCCCCCTCCCCCCCCAAAAAAAACAATAAAGATGGTAAGAAGCGGCAAGTTCTCCACTCCAGTACATACACTACACCAGTACTAAGTCATCCAACAATGGCGAGAACAGAGGCATACATATACAGAGGCCAGATGCTGTGCATGTTGGTTCGGACAAAACAAGAGTAGACAGGCCCTTTCTTCTGCGCAGCTCTCGGGGAATGTGACTATGCAGCGGGCAACGGGACTCTGACATTTACTGCACGATCTGGATAATATGATCCAAAGAGCATCTCCAGGTACTACATCCTGGCCTGTCTGGACTAAACAATGTGCGATGGCTTCGGGGCAACTTGGCAGGATTTCAATAACATTTTCCGGCACCAGAAATCACAATCGAAACTGCTGGAAATGTGCGCTGAATCTGATTCTACATGTCCCTGTGCTACATCAACCGCACCCCTTGACTGTCTGACCTACCAAATTAAAGCGCCACAAAAATGGCAGCAATCTCATTTTCATCAACCTCTGTTTTACAGGTTTGCTGGTTATAATGTTTTCTTTATGGCCCTAAATTCTGCATGGATACAGTTTTCCTTCTAACCATTCCTAAAAATGAGAGGTGGTTTAAGCTGCATCCACCCTTTCCCCAATATATGTAGTGTTCTGTATCCCTGTAACACAAAACAGTAATGCTGCTTTACAAATTACAGTAATCGTGCTCAGGGCTTTTGTGTTTGTTTTGTTCATGGTGCAGTGTTCTGCATCCATGTAACACAAAATAACTCTGTTTTACAAATTACAGCAATCATACTTTTGTGTTTGTTTTGTTCATGGTGCAGTGTTCTGTATCCAAGTAACACAAGATAATGCTGTTTTACGAATTACAGCAATCGTCCTCATGGGTTTTGTGTTTGTTCTGTTCATGGTGCAAATATTAATCTGAATCTTGTATGCAAGTGGTTCACACACTATGAGCAGTGAGACTGAGAGAGACAGCACTGATACGAACTGATGGTCATATAAATGTGCCATTCATTAGTTACATGTGCAGCGCAGCCATGTAGAATGTCACACCTGGTGCAGAAAAGACCCGAACTTTTTGATAGCCAGGATTCCAGGGACTCTCAGATGGTTGACATTTTTGTCGTGACCCCACAAAGCACCAGAGGCGTCCCACTAACAAAGGGCATAGGGAAGATTTCTTGCGGCCGTGAACAGCCCTTCTCGTGTTCTCCTCCCGTCAACAAGGGTTGGTTATACTCGAAGTATGACAACTACATGAAGTGGTGCAGATTAGGACATCATGGCTGATGGCTGACAGAAGTACTACTACGACTAAGGCCCATGGCTCCAAGTGGAGCATAGGCCATCGACGACCCTTCGCCATCGCCTGGGCTACTCTTGCCACTCCAGTCCAGTTGATCCCCTGCTTGCATAGCTCTGCCTCAGTGTCCGGCCTCCGGCCTCTCTTCCTTTTCCCCTGCGGGTTCCATGTCAGGCCCGACAGAAGTAAACAGACAATATTCTTTCCACACCCAAACATTTCCGGCTGATGGATGCGAATGAACGATTGGGGTGTTTTCTGTTTCATGCCACGCAAGAAATGCCGCAGACGGACAAATTATGCACTGAGCGCCACACGGCATACACACGCAGGCACGCACGCACACACCAAAGCACTTCACGCAGGAATGACTTCCACAGAAAAGTGAAAATCGTGCAAGGAGACAATACTTCTGCAAGACCAGTTGCTGAAAACTGTGATTCGCCTACACAGAATACAATCTGTGCCCCAACGTACCTTCTGACTAGCGAATACTAGCGCAGCCATCACTTTTACAACCTTAACACATACATACATGTACATGTATAGTATACATATGCAAAACACAAGGACTTCTCAATGGACGTAAAATTACGCACACGGCACAGCAACTGAATGACTGCCATTGTCACGTAATTGTCCGACAGGATCGGAAGCGGTCATAAACCTATCACGCAGTCCTCTGTAACAGCGAAATGCCATCCCGCGCTCTCTTATCTCCACTCTCTCTCTCTCTCTCTCAGTGTCCGCTGGGGTGTAATCAAAATGGACGGATGTGTTTCCGGTGCTACTCAGCTTCAAAAGTCTTGACAGTAACTGCTCTCAAATAAAGCCATAGGTCTGCAAGATGAACACGCACATGTACGTATACATTTGTCTTTGTGCTGCAGTCAGTACAGTGACAGTCAGTCATTGGCTGATACACTGTCCCTTTCTCAGCTTCACACCCACAGAAGCCTAGTCTGTTGGTAACACTTGGCGCTACTCAGATTTAAAAATGGAAACACTGTCCTGGAGGAACTGCCATTCGGAAACACTTAGTGCTGACTTGACAAGGTACTCAAACATGACTTTACATGCAGTAGGTAGGCAGGCATTTGGGAATTTAACATCCTTTTCCACCATGTTAAGGTGATATCAAAGACAGGGCATCAAGGAAAAGACCAGCACAAATATTTGGCCCCAGAAGAGATCTGAACTCACAACCCGAGCACTGTACAATGCTCCACCATTCAGCTATCCCGGTTTTACATGAAAGCACTTTTAGCAGTCATCATTTTAAGTTCTAAAACAGGGTAGCACCAGAAACACGAGTCCGTTCTGACTACACCCCGTGGGTACACGAACGCCTGAACTCCCACGACCAAGTTACCATGGCTCCTATTTGACAATCATTTCCTGGGGTACGAGCCGGGGGTTAATAACCACAGCTGAGAGCTATTATGGAAATGGGATGGAAGTTTACAGCACACGGCCTGTCCCCGGTGCCGCATGACCAGACTTCCGCTCCATAACCTTTCCTGAAGTGCCCATACTCGGCTGGCACCCCCTCTCACTAACAATCCCCCAACCCCACTCCCAACCCCCAGAGCGAAGCACTGCGATTGGTTGCCTGGTTGTTTTGAGGTCTTTTTTCCACCGCGTACGGGAGATGCCTAATCTGAGTGGACAACAAGGAAAAAAAAGTCAGTTCAGCTGAGATTCGAACTCACGACCCGAGTACTGAATGTTCAATGCTCTACCAGCTTCAGCACTGCAAATACCGCTACATGCACAAGTTTTCTTGAATTTCACTGTAGTGCTGTGGCTTGCCTGCCATGTGACGTTTACGATCAGTACACTGTATCTGATTTCGCCAGATCCAAACCAGACCATGTTTACAACCTACTGTAATTACTACAAAAACGAAAGGTTCATCATATGAGTGTAGGTCCAACTTTGCCAGAGCTTTCCAAACCCGCCGTGCTGTCATTTACGCATTCTGTAGTTAGCATAAAAATGAAAGGTTCATAGTCATAAATGAGTGTAGGTCCTGCTCCGCCAGTGCTTAATTACAAACACGAAAGGTTCATCATATGAGTGTAGGTCCAACTTTGCCAGAGCTTTCCAAACCCGCCGTGCTGTCATTTACGCATTCTGTAGTTAGCATAAAAATGAAAGGTTCATAGGTTCATCATATGACTGTAGGTCCAACTTCGCCAGAACTTTCCAAACCCGCTGTGCTGTAATTTATGCAATCAGTATTTAGCACAAAAATGAAAGGTTCATCATAAATAAGTGTAGGTCCGTGTTTGAGTATCATTATTCGTGGGGAAAAGTTATCTAGCCTATTAACAATAATTACAACTACGATAATCCACACTGCCATAAAATGTCATGTCTTGCTGCAAAAAGAGAACCACACATGCAACGCAAACATTAACTCCTCCTTAATTTGGCCATTGCTGATTCTTGTCAAGTTACATTCAGCACTGCTGATAATAATAACGAGTATTAACCAGCGGCAGCTGAACAATCAAATAACTATCATGTCGTCTTCACATAAAATCTCCAGCAGCACTTATAAACTATGATTTACACGATGTGCATAACAAAGAAAACAAATATATATATATATATGCTCTGTCACCCATCCATCTACACGATCGAACTAGCTACATCAGCTGCAGGCAAAAATCAATGGAATAGCACTGGACACAAAGAACAAAATAAATTTTGCGGCACAAAAAAAAACAAAAAACGTCAATGCTGTGAATGATCCAAAGCACACGGCTTCGTATCTGCAGGAAATATAACAGGGCAAATTCCCTTGACCACAAAACTCAAAGTATACGACATCTGCAGTAAACACTGTCCACTGTGGCGCAGAAGTGATACATACACACACACACACACACACACACACACACACACACACACACACACACATTATATAGCTTCGCCTGGCCTGACGATGATACGTGTAGTCTGGTCTCTTTCTGGTAGCTTTATGGTCTCCCAGTTTGGCGATACGTGGCGGAAAAGGACATGAAACGGGGGTCCGAGATCCCCCCCCCCCCCCCCACACACACACCAGATTGTTTTCAGGGTACCCCAGAGTACAGCCAGGGCTAATGATGTGATCAGTCTAGTACGTAATTTCTGGTCAGTCTCCCTGTCTGGCGATACGCCGTGGAAATGGACGTTTAAACTCTGATTTTCCGACACCCCCCCCCCCCCCCCCCCGCCATAATGTTTACAGGCCCCTACTGAGTAAATCCACCAATCTTGATTGTAATGTGAGACCTAAATTGTGCTTTCTAGTCTCCCTGTCAGTTTGGTGATACGTAGTGTAACAGGAAGTCAGTTTAACTCCGATTTTTTTTTCACTCCCGCCAGAATCATAGTGAGCCCGGGGTTCCCTTTAGTATACATGTACACCCACTAATTTTGATCGTGATGTGAGAACTATCGCGCACAGACATGTATACAGATACGCGGACGGACAGACCGACAAGTAATCGGCCGTTTCGAAAAAGAATCGGTTTATGGCCGATACCTGATCTGTGATGTGGATACTGATATATCAAGCAACCCTGAGAGTAAAATGTTTAAACACACAGACGACCCCCCCCCCCCCCCACACACAGAAAAAAATAATGACTTCCTACAGAAGCAAATCACATCAATCATAATCATAAATCACTCAGACTACTCAAGGAACTTACCGTCTGTGTGATTATGACAGAACGGCTAGATCCGTCGGTTCACGGGCGGCTAATTAAACCAATTAATGTCTGCCGGTGTGGGCAACTGCACTCGCAAGTAGTACAGACGCACACTTTGATGAATCATTCTATAAAAATTTCGGGCAGCTTTTTCTGTCCGGAAACCACCTCACAAATATGGTCAAGAGTACAGAGGTGAGTCGACTGCTCAAAATGGCTACCCATTCACATGAATGATGCTACAAATTTGTTTAAAAAGCATGCACAGTTGTCTACTTTGGCTCACTTGTTCAGTATAAATCAGAGTTTCAAACAGTGAGAATTGGATGTGGTACATTTACTTCTTGCGTTTAAAACTCTGGGTTTTGGGCGAAAAATCGGTGATTGCAGTGGAAGAAAAACGTGACAGAAAGTACTTGCGATCGCTGAAGTGTTATTTTGAGAAACATGGAGAACGGTCAGTGAACCCATTTGCTGTCTCCAAATGCTCAAAACTGCCTTTATTTCAGTCGGCATACTGGCAGGTGTCAAATATTTTCCGTTTTTTAGAAAAATGACTGAAAATGTAGGCACGTTTGGACATAACGTCGGCGTAAACTTCCGATGATCAACATCGACCACCGAGGTCGAATGTACTTTTGTCCTGCGAAATACCTAACTTGCATAATCTCAACATCGTTTTTTCACTCTTTATTTTTCATGGAAGAACACCGATATATCTCGTGTTGTTGAAAAGAAACTTCGTGTTGATTTCGAAGACCCGACGGTGTGTTAATTTTACTGTTATGTTCATGCGAGAAAAAATCGATCGCTACACTCGGGTATGAGATAAATTCAACCAGCGGATGTTTCAAACACAAGCTGGAAGCACGATTTCTTTGAGCTGATGACTTTGTTTACCGTCACTGGAGGAGGCAGCCGATAATCCCGAGGGTAAGTTTTATCTTCAGACAAATCTAGTCAACTCAGCAGCAAAAAGTGAATAAACACAAAGAGTCTGTGTTCTTGTGCATTTTGGAATACTGCTGACAACAGCGGCAATGGTAAACTCGATGTTAGTGTGGTGATTGGTATCACCAACACGTGGACGTTAATCCTTGTCGTGATTCTAATCGATACAGCCGTGGAGACATTTTTGGTTTAGGTTGTAAACGTTATGTTCATGACTCTGTTACAAAAGTTGTGTATTCAGCAACAAACAATGAATGCCTTAGGTATTTTTAGGTGAAAAGCTACTCTGAAAAAGATCCTTTGCGGAGAGTAAAGCTTTCTTATGTAAAATTTCAGATGTCTCTGGATTGAACACAACTTTACTCACAAACGAAGGTCGTCAGCATTATGTTCAAACTCATACGACGACAAGTCTAGCACCAAACAAAAATAAAATATCCTGCTAAACATCTTTGGAATAATTTTTCTCCCTGGAGTCTTGAAAATTTCCATTCAAACACATTTTTGTGTGTTCATCTGTTTGTTTCTTGAAGTTAACTTTACACACCGTACCCAGATTCATGCAGTTGTTATATTATGTACAAACAACAACTTGGGCATTCCTTCATTTTTTTAATGGCCAGAAATAGAGGACAGCAAAATTATGTGTTTTTATTCATGACTGTGGTTTTTTTTTTCCAGGATCACACCAATAGAAAATGTGCAGGAGCTGTTTGTGTTTGAACACAACTTTATACACAGACAGTGGGTTTCAAGTTATGTTCAGTCAAAGGTTACATTTTTTTCCTTTGCTGTACTGAAAAATCATATGTATTCACTATTTCCTATGCTGTGAGCCCCTTTTTGATTATAGCAGTTTGTATACATCATCCCTGTGTGTGTTTGAGTGAAAGCCGTTGCATGAGTGTTTGTCAAGTTAAGTTCCAGCAACTTGATGATGACAGTTAACAATTTTATTATGCTTTTAAATCATATTTTTGTGAAGAGAATGTGTACCTTCGATTAAAGCACACTTCCTGGTAATACATTTTTTTGTTCCGTTTCCTCTTGTTTGAATTTGACAGTCTCAAATGAGTCTGTCACAGTGTAGTGTTATGTTCGAAGTTGCGTAAAGTTACATTCATGTAGCTTGAGATAGCAATTATCTATGGGATTAAGCTTAAAATCATACTTTGAGGGGGTTAAAGAGTACCTCCCATTGAACCACACTTACTACAACTGATATGTTTTGTTCTTTTTCCTTCTGGTTGACTTTAGCTATCTGAAATTTGTCTGTCACAGTGTAATGTTGTGTTCAAGTGTGTCAAGTTATGTTCAGACAGCTGGATATGGTAATAATTCATAGTGTTAAATCTGTTAGATACATTTTTGTGTGAGTAAGTTTTACTTACCATAAAAACAAAGTCACTGGTAATGTATTTTTTGGTACCTTTTCCTCCTGTGTGACTTTAAAAGTATTGAATGAGTCTGTCACGTTGTAATGTTATGTTTAAGCATGCTCAGTTCTTTCTTTGATCACTTTATTCAGGGACACAGTGAAGTAGCAACTGTTATTTTTGTTTTTGCATGTATTTCAAGGGTCAGTCTTTAATTTTACTGGGAAACGATAATAACTGGAATAAAATGTTTAGCTTTTTAAAGGGTTTTATTGACATGTTCCGTCAAGCAGAAAACCAGAAACATTTGAATCCATTTCTGTTCACGTATCATTTATTATTGTTCATGTATTGCACTACATTATTATTGATTAACCCAAACAATGTTCTTAAGAAGTTTTTATTGACCAAACAGTATCAGTACTCTGTCATAATGGTGCTCATTTCAGTTTAGCATGCTGCTTGATGTAAAGTTATGTTCACACCACTTTTTCATTGCATTTCTTTGCATCTGGTGAGTCTTTCCTTCTCTTTTGTGATATGGTTGAAGGTTAAGCCTTGAAAATAAAAACACAAAATGCAAACAACATCACTGGTTTGTTTTTGCCTTGAAATTTCAAGTCTGCAAAATTGTGACAGTGTTTAATGTTATGTACAAACTCACAACTTATTTTTTCAAATATGGCCAATCGACAACTTGTATGAGAAAATCAGATTCTGTGAAGATTGCTCATGACAAGACACACCAAATTCACATAAAATAGTTTGTTTATCACTTTGCTGAAAACTGGGTACTCATGTCACACTCACTCGACTCAACTCTGTACTCTTGACCATATATATATATATAATATATCCATCCGCTCCAAAATTAAATAACTGCGTGACACTTCAAAGCGGTAACACAAGGCACCCACTGAAAACGGACCACGACTCACTGGGCTAATCTCTGAAACCAGAAAAGGCGTTTCCTCTTCTCCATAGACCACTGCGCGCCGCTTGCCCGATTGCTGTCTTACGCAGAACGGTCGTCAGTGTTAAAAACAATCTGCTCTCCGACAAAAAGCGCCTATTTTTGAAAGCGCCAAGGGTAAGCACCAGATATGAAACACTGTGGACAGGGCTGGAGCCCAGCCAAATTTGACTTAGTGGCAGTTTGTTCCTGTCGGGGAACGCAGTTGAAACTGAGACCATGCAACTTTCCGTAACAGCGCGCTGCCTTCGCGTCGGTCCGGCTGAGTAAAAATGCACGTGGGCGCGAGATTGGCCATCAAGGCGCCAACATCTGTTGGGAGCTCCTGCAAAATTTATTTACTGGTGTAGTATATCATGTGCACAGATGCACGCTTCGTATAAATTTACGCCAACACCTGAACCAAAGACAGACATGTATACATGTATAGTGTATACATAAAACCGCGAGAGCTGCACACACCATAAGAACTCAATGTCTACATTTAGCGCCGTTACACTTGAGAGTCTGAATATCATGAGGGCCCATCTGTGCGACACGTAACATGTTATGTAAGCCGCCAGTAAATACGAACATCAAACAATCCGCGTCTACCTTACGACTGATCTGAAGTGGACACCGCACACTGGCTTGACAGGAGTAAGCCTGCACACGGCACGTAAGTCAAGTCAGTATACGAACCTGAACCACCAGCGCAAGACACCGCACCTCCACTATCAGTCAGTGCCCGCCTCCTCCCATTCTTCCTACATGAATCCCTCTCACGACACGAAGCAGAACCGACCAAGACACACATCCCATTCCGACAGAAGAGGAGAGAATGCTGTGTAGTCAAACTGCCTTTATCTGGCGCCAAGCAGGTATTATCAAGGTTCGTGCTAGGCCAATATCAAGCCTCGGTGCCATCCTCTCAGCCACGAAGACAAACACTGGGCCGCTAAGAGCAACACAATTAATTGTTGATAATCTCAACTGCTCCCCCCCCCCCCTCTCTCTCTCTCTCTCCAGCCCCATCGCTCCCCCTCCCTCCGTCACAAGCACAAACACCATCCAGTCTCAAGCAACTTGTTACGTACGTCATCCTCAGTAGGCTCATACGGATGAGCTATTCATCAATTTAGCATACACCATTACATGTGACTGTACAGTTAACACACACACACACACACACACACACACACACACACACACACCCTCCTGGTCCTCCTAGTGTATTCCGGCCAGTGTAGACCTGTCTAATCATTATGTACTTTATAACTGAAAGGCGTAAATCTCATCATACCCAGACTCCTTGATGAACAACTTCCAACAGATACACTTCCTCTGGGAGCTTCCTGTTGGGGAAACTAGAAAGCCTGTTCTGTCCATCACTATAACCCACAGTGGACCCTTTCTCACTTCCAGACGTGATAGGAAACAGGCATCGCGTCACGGCGCCACTTAATGCCAGCCCCCAGCCAGATGTTTATCAACACACCTGTAATTACTAAAATTAGTCAGGTACCTACCCGATTTCGCACTATCACCTCATGGTGAACAAGGGGACGGAAAGGGAGGGGGGGGGGTAGAGGGGAGGGGTTGTTCTGCATTGCTTAATTCTGGATCTAAGTGTTGACATCCGCCCGTGATGAAGCAGCCTTGATGATCGTTAACACCAGTGACGGGAAGTGGTTCACTCCCTGTAATTTAGTGACCACCTGTGACACCGCATGAGGCCCGTGACTTATCCTTCAGCTTACAAGCTTACCATGTGCAGCGCACTGGTTTCAAAGTGACCACACTTAAGATCTTAACGCATTTTATCAAACTGTGCACAGTTTCATGCAGTTCTTATATTTGTTGTTTTTGGTTGCACCCCAAAGACTGAGAGAGAGAGGCAGGGAGAAAGAGAGAAATGGACACATCATGAGGCCCGCGACTTATCCTTCAGCTACACGGTATCATGCATTGCAAACTGGTTCTCAAAGCTGTCAAGCTAAGATCTGAGCACATGTTATCAAAACTGTCCTCACACTTGCGTACACTTATTATTCATCTGTCGTGTATTTCTTGTAAAACCTGTGTGCAGTGGTCATCCCGGCAACGTCAAACTGGCCGCCCTAGACACGATGCAACGTGAAGGCAGAAAATCTGCATAACCTTTGCTACTCATATTCTGCATGTGATGTGACTGAAAACAAACACACGTAGCGGAAACGGCAATGCACGTCCGCAATACTGGAAAGCAAACTACAGTAGTCACTGTGCCACTGACAGACTGGCGATCTATCGCCGGCGTTCACAAGAAGTATATCCCGCACTTCACCCCCTTCTCTCGCACTGTACTATACCCTTGACACAAGATAAAGCCAAGAAAAGCCGTCTACCAGATATCCAACAACAAAGGTACATAAAACGCATGCCCGGCTGGGCCGAGAATAAATTCCTCTGTATAGGGTATCGCCCACCAATCGAGCCGCGCAGGACAGACACCAGCACTGCAGGAGTCTCAGTCGAGGCATCCAACAAAGCCTGGTTAGGTGGGTCAAAAATAGCAGGTTGTTTCCCAAACAAGCGGCTGACCTGCTGCATGACGCCATTAAAACGGCACACAATGTGACAAGGCAGTCCCGGAATTTAGCGCTGACGCAATGCGATAGCCGTTTTGGGTGATCGTCCTCTCCTTCGGTTTCAGTATTGTGTGTTTGATCTCTGGCGGATTTTCCTCCCTTGGGCAGTCTGAGTGCACACGGGCGCACAAGATTTGCACAGGTACCCGCCACGCAGCAATACTGCGTTACCGACTCCAACCTGCCTTGTCACTTGTATCACAAAGCCCGAGTTTGGTTTTATGATGTTCCCCCCACACCCACCACCACCTGAAATTAGAGGCCCTGGTCAATCCCCCCACCCCCATCCCGCCTGAAATTAGGCAATAGGCGATGACACCTCCACCCCCTACTTCCCTGCTGAAAGTGAAAGTGGAGACCGTCGTCAGTGGACACCCCCCCCCCTTCCCCTCCCCGATACTAGTGAGTCCGGGACCCAAAACAAATACACACTGGGGAACACAAGAAGGGACTTTCTTAATCTTACAACCTTTGAGATCCTGTTTATCACACACGTCACGTCGATCAAAAATATCAGGGACGGAACCCTGTGAGTTGTGAAATCTGTTGGTGTGTGACGCGCATTTGTGATGACTAAATAGCCCCTGGACGGCGAGTCATGAGCTCAACACAAACGATCCTCTCACTCCGAGTGCAGAACTGGGTGTACCTGGGGGGGGGGGGGGGAGGTAGCAATGATTGCCCACAGGCCAAACAAGAGCCCACTGAGCGCGTGAATTTATTACCCGCCCCACCCTAAAATTACACCCTTAGTCACCCGAAGGTAAGTACCCCTCTGGAAATGGAGCTTATTTATATTCATTATTATTGAATATATAATAATGTGTAACTGTTCAAACAGGATCGACAGTCTAACTGAACTGCCGGTAAAGAGACAAACGCAGTGACCTGACTCCTTCCGGTTCACAGGTGTCAATTCTAAATGTCACCAGATGACGAAATAAAATTTATACAATCTGTATTTGATATACACGCAACACCTATGTATCAGCGCCAATGTATCACACACAAATGCATTAGCAAGCCATCATGGACATGGCGTGAACAGGCTAAATGATTTATCATCCACACAGGAGAAGTACCCCCCAAGTAACAACCGCACTCTCGCAGTGAGTGAATCAGAATGGCTCGGGACGGAGGCAAATGGCCGAATTAAACATTCATGCGTCAGCTTCAGAACATCCCGTCAGGAATAAGCATACTCTAATCCAAGGGCACAGCTCTCGTTAATACCTGTACCGGGCTGCCTGGGGCAAAGGTGGGCTGAAAGATAAATTAATTTTCTGCGGCGATCTTTGACCCAAATAGGCCACCTCTGCCCGAAGTTTGCAGACGTGTACACACCACATTCTGAGAGGACACGCGGAGCAAGCTCGCACGGACTGTTGACATCCGCAGTGCAAACTGAAGGCTGAGGCCAGGAGTGGCCAGCACATACAACCCAACACAGCAGGTACAAAAAGCTCTGGCATGGATACTTCACACATACAGTGAGTGAGTGAGTGACTCTCTCTCACAGACACACAAACACACACACACAGTTCCAAAAACTGACCCACCACCCAACAAACTAGGTTTAAATGCAAAGTATAACATCTCCAATCACAGGAATAGCTAACTGGGGTCCAAAGTTTAAAAGACAAACAAAGGTGAACTGAGAGAGCGAGACCGAGTCTGCAGATTCCCTACAGGCGCAATGGAAACAGGGCTGTTCTACCTAACTAAAGCTGATTTTAAAAAAATACTGGAAAGTATTTTCATGAAACATATTTCTAAAAACGGAAACAGGAAAGACAAAACTAACACATCAGTCCACCTCTTACTCTACCCTTATTCCTTTCTAGATTTTTCAAACACACATTGCTGATTGCATCAATGCCATACTTTCAGAGGGTCAGGGGTACGAGGTCCGTCCCCCTCCCCACATCCCTCATCCATCCCCGGACATAAAAAGGGGGAAAAAAGTATGTGTGGCAGGCAGCGGAATGGCCGCTACCGGGGCTCGATTTCTCCCCATTTCCTGGCGAGTGTCAGGGGAATTACACCTGTCCGCGTGAAGACAATCAGGGCAGGCCAGACCGCCGATAGAGCGCCCCCAGGACTGACAGCCACTGTTGCCAAATACATCAGCAATCATTCATTATACCACTGCATGGCATCGCCAGGCTGGCCCAGACAGACTGCTGGGAACAGCACGTGATAGTGAGTAAGAGAAGCGTCGATGGCAAGGTTTTTTGTGTGTGTCTGGGTCCAAAACAAAACCAGCTTTGCCCTCAATGACCTCATACAAAACCGAGTCAATGAAATACCTGGTAGGACCACGACTGGTGCGCCAGTCCCCAGGCGTGAAATTTGTGCAATACTAACACCTACTAAACAAGGTAAATTTCTAAGAGGACTATTAATAAAAGACAGAGAACTGAAATACTGGAACACGACGCTCATGCGTGTCCTGGTTGATTTCTTTACACTCATGGTGAAGACTGTGAATATCAACCACACAGGTGAACGCATCATTTAAGTAGGCTGATGCTCAAGAACACGAATCAAAACATGGTCAACGCTCAATGCATTTCACTGCTTTCAGTCACTACTTATTCATTACTTGCACAGCCTCATTTTGACTATGGAAGATGCCACACACGATGTGGGACCAGTTTAAAAGAGTAAACTCATTTATTATGGAAAAAGTGTGTGTGTGTGTGTGTGTGTGTGTGTGTGTGTGTGTGTGCGTGTGCGTGCGTGCACAGTATTTCACACAATCATACAAAATTATATGTTGCACCTAGGCCATCGAGTGCAGGAAGCTGGTATGTGAGGGAGGTAAAAAAGAATGCTGGCCTGGGGGTGGGGGTGGGGGAGGGGGGATACAGCAGAATGCAGGGACCATAAGGAGCCAAAATTTACCGCCACTGTACCCGAGACAGCTGTGAGAGGGCAGGCTATGCGCTCCAGTGAATTCCAAGTGGAGGGGAAAGTTCCAAATGTCAACCGATTACTCCAATATCTTCACGGTCAGCAAAGTTATGTATGGCTGCGTGCATCCCATGCATTCCCCGACCAGTGAAACGCCAAGGATCGTGCCCTTTGCTGATAGTTTATGCGGCCCCACACAAAGCTGCTCTCAGAACAAACAGATGCAAGTTTTTTTTCAGCCCTTTGTGAATTGACTGTACAGACAAAGCCGAGAAATCATGTGCTCTCTGGTGCACAGCACAGGTTTAGGGACACTGGACAGTGTGCAGACTGTCGCAAGGCTGAGGTAGATTTTCAGGATAAGTCCATAACTGTGCGACTGAAAACAAACGTCAACTATGCATTGACAACATGCAGGTATGGGAAGGGCAGCCTTTGAAGATTTCACCAAGGTTGGTGTCAGCTGCCAGACAAGGAGGAAGCCACATGAAGATCTTGTTTTTAACTACCACCGACTGACTGAACCCGATTCTCAGACTGTGCAAAAACTAGATGTACACATACATGTACCATGCACTGGTACTAATCCACCTCAAGGTTTAGCCATAAAGGATGATGGTACTTGTACAAAGTTCATAGTTGTCAAAATTTCTTTAATTAGCAAAAGTCTGCCTGTGTCTGGTATGGTCTTCGAATGTAGCACAGAATCTACCTCTGGATGTACTCACCCAATGCGCATCCATGTACTGATGTCAGATGCTGGAAACACGCTGCCTAAACACTCAGCTCCTTATACAATACTGGTACCAGAAAAGCAAGTCCACCTACGCAGTGCACGTAGTATTTTCACAAGCTGAGCATCCAAACCAACAGATGCTGCTGACATGGTCTGGATGATGACAACCGGATAGGGATAGCGGACCACAAGCCAGTGCTGGGTAAACACGCCAATCGCCTCAAACTGATCGGGGTTGTCGCAACTCCAACCCTCAGCATACTTCGGCTGGTGCTTTTGGCAGTTCCTACCTGGCCAAGGTGCGCGTGTAAACAAACGGCAAGGTGGACTCCCCTCGCCGCCGACATACAAGCAGGACTATACCAAGCTCACCTGGGAGCAAGCACACCTAAGACTCACCTTTGAATGGAAACCGCACAACACGCACACCTGGTTCTCTTAAGACCTGCTATTCTTCCTACCCGCGACTTCCACATTTCCTTTTAGGGACAACACAGCTTATGTCTGAAAGGCATCATTATTCCATGTACACTTTGAAAGCTCTGTTTATTACTATTCCGCTATGAGGTCGTCATACTTGGGCTCATTATGGCAGAAGCATGCGAGGCGAATTGTGGGATATTGTTTTAAAAATTACTTAGCACTAACTGATTAATTAACGTAAGATTCTGGAGGGTGAGGATTTACGCTGGTTGTGTTTAATTTTACATTTCACGTCCTTGTCCATTGCGTAAAAACAGTTCTAGGAAATTTAAATGTTCGGCTCCAAGTTGGGATTCCATCTCACTGACGCTTGAACACTACCATTGTACCAACTTGGCTCCCCAGCGAGAGAGAGAGATGCACTATCTCAATTCTCACCCTTAAAAATGCTCCGTACTCCCCCGACAACTTTGCAATCACAGGACAGGATGAAATAAAGTTACTGCGACATGCACACAGTTTACCTGGGTTAACCGGTGCACTCTGTACACATTGAAGGCAGCCAGGTCAAGGAGACTGGTATTATATAGTGGTAACCAACAATATGCCGCAAATCAGGACGCGCTGTACAGTCCCACCCCTCGGGGGTCGCACTCGCACTGAAGGAATGAGTGGCCACAGTAATGGCATCCGAATCCAACGACAAAGGCTATCAACCTGACACAAGTAGAGATCTACCTGAGCGCAGTCGGGGCAGCATGGTAGCGTGTGTAGGCCGCGTACCGACAATGATGCGAGGGCTGGCTGAAATGTTTCACATACTTCCCCCACTCTCGGGTCAAGCCCCAGAGACAACAAAGGGACCGCGGGCTTCGCCGCTCAAAGAATGAAATGCGCTTCATGTAGTTAAGTCTTTTCATATCATGGGGGCATTTATGAGCATGCACGGAGACATGTCCCATAATCCGATACGCTCAGGCGTGAAAAAAGCGACACGCACCGTCATGCGACAGACCTACTACTGACGATCAAAGCTGAAGAACTCAGTAACTATACTCATTTGAATGGAATTACTCAGTGTTACAAATATATACATGTACAGAATTTGTCACACACACATCACATCGATCAAAAATAATAATATAATAATAATATAATCACATAACTGTTTCATTTGTACACATGTATACCAAGATGCCGACCCCCCCCCCCCCCCCAAATTCCATCCCATTTCATCTGAACTATACCTGTAAACCATAGCTCTAAAACCTTACTAAAAATTCAAAGCTGTAAAGCTGTGTAGCTCATGCAAGCCAAAACAATCTGCTACAATGCATTTTCCATATATATATAAAAAAATTTCCTCTGTGAAAGTGTAACACCAATTCAGAAGTTTTCCTCAATTATTTATATTATGTCGCATACTGCAGTGGCACAAACGGTCAATGTATATATAGAGTTTTCACAATGAGGTGCCCCCGATTACGGAAAATACACCACACGAGTTTGTTGATTTCGACCGTAAAACTGCGAGTTTTAACGAGCAGTTTTACGGTCGAAATCAACAAACGAGTGTGGTGTATTTTACGTAATCGGGGGCACCGAATTGGGAAAATTATTTATACCACGTCCCTACCTGCATTTCAAGTCTTTGATTTGAAAGCTGACATCGGCAATCCAAATGCTTCACGCGACATCACTGACTGAGGTGCTTTACCTCGCTTTGTCCATAGGCTTTGAGAAGTCAGCTTTTCCGTTTCGAAGCCTCCGTCTTAGTAGAGAACTGGAACTAGGCTTACGCTTGTCACAAACACGACCGCTTGTTGATAACACGCAGCAAAAGATCAACAATTCCACGTCAAGCGACTGGCAAAGCGCCTTCGTCCCCATTTCTGTACGAAGTCGAACTACGTCATGTCGTGACGTAAATTATTCTTTAGTCCCTTTTCGCGTCATATTGTGACGCAAATCCTTTCACCAGAACACACTGCTGGAACACTGCTAGGGGTAATACCTGTTCACTCTTTAAGGCGATGTCACACTGAAAACAAGTTTCCCTGCTACGGTCAAGACATTCCTACCTTACTAGACACCCTTTTCTTGTATGTAGAACTTCAATGCGTATGAAATACCTCTGGATGGGGTTTCTGGGTAAAGTCGATGTCTCTTTTCCTTAAACATACATGTTGACTGAGCGGATACGGGAAGGTGTCACTTGACACTCCGCACGGCGGCTTTCATCGGTTGAAACACATATTAAACATGTTTTCGGATTTTAGGGCAGGCACTAAAACTGAAAACACGATCGAAACAGTGTTTTGAAAACATTGTTGTGAAGTATGTCACACGACAAAACACACTGTTTCGCAGCGAAACATGAAAACAATGTTTTCAAGTGTTTTTGCCCTCTCGTGTGACATGGCCTTTAGGTACAGCCATAAAATTCACGCGTGGTTGTCATGAGTACAATGTTTATACCACATGTGGTGAATTATGGATTTTATACCATGACTTGTAATAGTGGTAGAGTGGTATAAATATATATATATGATGTATACACGTACAGACAAGCATCAGTACCAGTGTACATGTAGTTTCCAAAGTTCTACCAAGCACATCTAATGTTGAGTACCAGTGACTACCATGACAGCAGCACAATAGATCAATGAACAGAAAGAGATCTAGGACTAGTACATGGTGATATGACCAGCACTGGAAGCACTGACAAACCAGGAGCAGTGGACTACACAAACAAGCGGCAAACCACAGTAATGATCTGGTTTGCGTGGCGGTACAGTGACATTCTGTGTCTACCTTGGCACAGTGCGACAGGCATCTTTGCCTGATCAATAGGTCTAGCTACAATGCTGGGGTCAAGCTGATGGAGTAGGTCAACTTTTGTTGCACGCTTCAAACACACACAGAGAAGAAACCTAACACACCTCTGTCTTGTTTCATTTATCTTCACTTTGATGTTGTTACTTTCTGATTAATCTGTCACAATTTCAAGACTGACGGTCACTATTGGTATGTATACATGTGTACATAAATTTTACATGTTTTTATAGAAAATACAGATCTGTTAAAATAATGCACACCATAGATTGGTGCAGAAACACTGTATCACTAATTATGAGAACAGTGCATGGATATATAATATATTACATACTTGAACACACTTGAACAGTACTCTATATTACGCTTTAATAATGTTTTTTTTTTTTTTTTTACACAGATGGCTAGCTTATTTAATTGCCTATATATACATACATAAACTTATTTATATAAACTTATTTATAACAATAACATACTTTCTGTTGTAATACATTCTTAACATATCCCCTCACTCATGATACTGGAAAACTGTACTGAAATTGGGTAACATGAATTTGTGGTAGCAACTTGAAACATTCGTTGATCGAAAATAACCTTCTTATGGCCAGCTGTTTCCACTGGGTCCTTTCTTTCGCCTGTACAAAAGGCCCACATTTGCTATACTAGCCAGGCTGATCAATGGATTTCACGAATTTCACAAATGTATGCATATATGCGTTTTTGAAGTCCATGTTTACCTGGAATTTTTCATCTGCAGTAGTTCTGGATTCACTTTGACCTGAAGTAACTAACTCCTGTCATGTTGTGTCACTGAATGGATAACAGCTCAGCAAGGATTACACTGTCCAGATGCTATGAAACTGAGGTAACATTCTTTTCCTGATTTTGATCTCAAATTCTGGACTACAGCTGTCACTGAACAGCTCTATGGACCACTCTCCCACTCTCTCAGTTTCTCTTGTATACTATATGGCCACTGTAAACATGTGATCCCAACATGTGAAGAAGAAAGACTTTGAGTATAACACAGATGGCACTTCAAAAATTCACTAGCTCACAAGAAAAGCATGCACAGCTCAAGTGACACCGGATATCACTTCAGGAAGCCTCATGAACCAAGACACTTCAACTTGAACTAGACAGGAACTGCTCTGCTCTCAAAGCCATTCGGTCACTTCCTAAATCGTTACTGTGTCAGTGTGTGTGTGTGAATAGTGCTATTAAAATCTACCATAAATCATGGTATAAATGTACCATAAATCTAAATCATCTTCCATCCCTCCATCCTCTTTGCTTCTTTCAGATGTAATGGTGTCTGTATCCACCCCGGGTTAAAAGGCTAAGGAGCAGCAGCTTAGGTGTGAATCATACATCCAGCTGTGAATGTCTACTGTGTTGAAATATCATTGGTAAAAACAGGGCACTTCCACAGGATATCCCGTTATAAGTTTTCTTAACTAGTGCTGTACAGTCAAAAGTCATGGGAACACTTAGATTAGAAAGCACATGTATGTATGTATAATAATAACAACAATAATGATAATTAATCATAATGATTACTCAAATGATTCATCCTTAGGCTATATGAAATGAAAAACACTGCTGAAATTGTTTTAGTTTAACAAAGGGTCTTTGGTTTTACAACTGTCACTAAATCTGATGTCATCATAATGATCATCTGTGTATCTGGATCTCTCTCTCTCTCTCTCCCTTACCAGTCTTAAATTGTCACACGCCACACACACAATCTCTTTAGGTCTATTAATATTAAAGTGACTGCTGATCAGTCTAGACAATAAAAAAACAAAACAAAAATACTTGATCGCCAATCCCCGGAAGCCTACCACTTTATTACCAGTATAAAATGTCCAGTGACTCAAGACACACGCGATCTTGGGCAGGGCCATCAAGCTGCTCAGGTAGCAAATTTCTGCCATGACAAGTGTACACTGAATGCTAAAAAGGCATGTATAGTTTCAAGTTAAAGCCTCATAATGTCCATGTAGCACAGAACCAATTTCTTTGCAACGGCAGGGAGTACAGCAAAACACTTCGCTGAGTATGCTTGACACAATCAGAGGAACGGGCCGAACTTGATTTCACGATCAAGATCATTCCCTGCCTCCATGCAAAAATCAAGGCATTCATCTCAAATAAAAAATAAAACAATCACGAAATCAAATGAAATGACACTGAACTCACCTGTACTTTGCTGATAAAAACCCTGTTCGTTGTTTTCTGGCAGCGACAAACCGTAATGCTATTCCGAGTATTTGGTGCAGGCACGTTTGGAAAGGTTTCGTCCTAGTCACGTGACTGTTTTGATGACGTATGACACACTTCCGGTACAACCGAACAGGTGCCCTAAAAGTTGTATGCGACGAACAGCTGATGTTGGTGGATGTCATCGACGATCATGTAGTACATACTACTAATCAGTGCTTTGCTATGTAAAGTACGCGACCAGATAATAGCTCCGTAGCCCACAGATCGCCACCAGACATTAAGTTCGACAACTGCACTAATCAAGGCAACAGCAGTTTGCTCCCTTATGACACGCTTTGGCATGTGCAGTGGAACCTGTCTTATTCTTTTTGCTCATTATCGAATTACACACTTTTTTAATTAATGATGTGACATCTCTGACCAGACTTCAATTCCGTATATTGAACGACCATTCTCAATCATACTTCTATCGGTGCCCCCCCCCAGCAGGAGAAAATCACCTTAGACAGGTGCAATTATCAGTTCACCACCTACCATTGGCCTTATTCTTTTACTTTTGAATAACATTTTTCAACTGCTTCCAGGTTGTACCAAAACGCCCCCCCCCCCCCCCCGGAAAAAAAATTACATATTTTTCTCCTTTAACAACTGATTCTTTTGCAGCATTACATTACCTCCTGGTCTCCTTTTGGAAGAATTCATGATAAAAAATATATATAAATAAATAACAGATGTATCTGAAATTTTGTCTTGTGACAGTTTCGAAAGTTCTTTTTCGTGAATCAGGATCTGATAATGCAGTGATATGGTGAAGTTGAACAGTGTGTGAGTACTAAAGCCACATACCAAGACATTTACATGTTCCAAGACACAAAATATTGCTTCTTGTGTAGTAATGTTACTGACACTCATCTGGTATAGTTCACCTCTTAACTCTTTGACGACGAAGCACAATTTCTAACACACGATTTCCTATAGGAAATCGTGTGTTAGAAATTGTGCTTCGTCGTCAAAGAGTTAAGGGGTGCAATCGAATGTAGCCATCAGATGGTAAAGATATATATATAATTATATGTCATGTGTGTGTATAGTATCGGTTGTAATTTGTAACAATTTCGCTCACCAGAAACGAGCTTTGAGGAAATAGCAAGGCAGTAACGGGAGAGTGACTGGACTGAAGGGTGTGAATACAATCACCCCGCTGTGTAGAGAGCTGGAGTACATTTGCTCCCACTGAATATAACTGGTATACCTTTGCTCTCCCCAGTGGACGAACTACCCCAGATGAGCTGCATTGACCCCTTGTGCTGTTCTAAATAGTAAATGAAAGACCACTATTTGTTTGAAGTTTTTAACTGTAATAAAATTATCATATCGGGTAAACAATAAACCGAAACAGGTTGAATTCAAGTAGGTTAATATATATCTGACGTGAAAAATGAACACAAACACAGTCACATACACAACATGCCACAAAGAAGGAAAATGCACACAGTGTGGGTTCATTTCTTCCTGTATTTTCTTCACACAGAACTTCCATCAGACTGGTTGCAACATTTGAAAAGAACCCAGTCTTGCATGCGTGTATTTACAAACACAACAAATGCAGAAAAGCTGACACAAATGTATGTAAACGAGTGCAGAAGTTTCTTTGGTTCACTTGTACAATTACTTTTCAAACCCAACGAATAACAGCCAAAAATGTCTCCCGGAAAACATGTACAGTAAAGACGGTCATTCTTACGGGTTTGTTTGGAAAAGTCTTGTAAATGTCCATAAACATGCAAAAGTTGGTGCCTGTAGTCCCAGAAAAAATGCTACGTCAAAGTGTCTCATACACAGATGACAGACAGATGACAAACCAATGTAGGGCCAGACCTTAGTCTCAATTTGCTTAAACCAGCCTCCAAAAATACCTGGCACTCTCACACAAACATTTTAACTCGACTGACAAAACAATTCTCAATTCAATATGCTTTGCTTTCTGTTGGATAGGCTAGCACATTCTGATTCACACTGAGACGAAAAGTGAGCTGACCCTGGTGGACTTGTTCAGCTGTCGTGCCAAAAAGTATGGGTTGCTGTAGGGTTGGGATTTCCCCCAGATTTCACATGGAGACTTGAACAAACTGCCTACCTCATCTATTTGTACACAGCAAAACATGTCTACCACCAAGTGCAAATAATACAACCTAATGTCCAACTTATGATGACCGAGTCGCTGCAACAACAACAACAACAAAATCATTCAATCTTTTTTTTCTTTTCTTTTTTTATGACGTAGGATTTTTGCGCATGAATTCCTCTGCGAACAACTAAGCCTGCGACCTGGTATCCAAGGCAAGTTTTATTGTCACCTCAAACCACAACCAGCAACAGAAAGGCATCCTCTAAGGTATGGCCGACTACTGGTACTTTGTTCACGACGCACGTTTATCTTTTCCCTGTACAAACCAAAGGTAGTACTGAAGAGCTAAAATGAAATGCAGTTATTTACTTATCGAGCCCACACACTACCAATGAGCAAAATACAGTATTCTGAAACATGTGAAGAAGAATCTATTTTCAAGCAAGAACAATTTAGCATCGCAGTTACGAACTGGTCGCTAGACCGCAACAGACTGGCCTAAAGCAAAACAAAAAATGCCAAAACCTTTAAATGTATGCTAAGCTGTTTAAAAAAAAAAAAAGAAAAAAAGTACAACTGACAAGCATGCTGAATTTGTCAAGTCAGTTCATGCATCAAGACAAAGGTGAACACTGTACATGTATTGCAAAGTGACTGAATCAGCCAATCCTGTGTTATATCCGACATCCCCTAGTAAGAAACCAGTCCAACTCGATCTGAAGAAGAGGAACGTGATCTTGACCTTGACCTTGAGCCAGATCTGCACAGGAAAAAAAAAAATGCCAAAAGAATAAATAAATAAATAAATCACAACGGTTATAAATAACACAGCAACACGATCAGATGGGGAAGATGTGCAAAAATCTTTTCATCTTCTATCTCTGCCAGCAAAGGCAGGTTCAAACCAGAAAGCAAAGAAAGCCAACAAGTTTTCAGTATTTCCATCTCAAAACACTTCACCAGTAGAGGATATCTCTGGTTGGTTTGTATGACAGTAGACACCGAAAAGGCGCACCAGATGGGGGGGGGGGGGGGGGGGGGGAGGAGGTGTGTGATTTTATAGATTTCTAGATCTAAATCTAGACATCTAGATTTACAACACAACTTCCCTTTTGCCTTGTCAGTGCATGTGAAAATACGGAGAGAAGTCTGACCTTTTTCTACAATTGAATTCAGCAAACATTTAGGTGCAAAACAAAGCATTTGGGACATTGTGGTCTGCCACTGCAAAGTTAGTTTGCTGTAAATGAATGTTTATTGAGCATACTATAAGTTTGTCTTGTCAAATGCTGAGAAGTGGTTTCTTGTATCTGAACAAGCAAACCTGTTTAAGCCAAACATTTAGGACTTCCTTCCTCCAACATCAAGGTTAAGAATTCTGTAAAGAATTGTAAGAAACACAAGACACACCTGTCATATTTTCCCCCTGTTTCCATGGGCGACAAACTACGACTGTAGCTTCTATCTCGATGTCGATGACGGGGACTGTCGTCTTCGCTGCTTCTGCTACCACTGCCGCCCCGCCGCATGTGCCGTTCTCTTTCCAGCTGCTCAAGTTCCTTATGCCGTTTTTCTCGTTCTCTCCGCCGCATTTCCATCGTCCGCATGCGCAGCTCTTCCTCGCGGTCCTTTACACAAGAAGGGTATACAACTTGACATCAGAACAATGTTTAAAAGAAGAAAAACAACATAAATGTTCACAGCATCCTTGATTTTTTCACTTTGTTAAGCCTTCTTCAAGACCAGTAGCATAGCTGCACATGGATTATACAGCGTAATTCAACCACAAAAAGAAAAAATATTGTCACCTGACATCACGCAAATTGACATAAATATTACATAATACAAAGGGACAGTTTTCTTCATCAGTAGAACAATACCAAGAAAGAAAAGAAAGCATCAAGAAGGCATAAGCATAAATCTTCTGCTCCAGTCAGAAACGCTAAGATGTACTAAAATGATGCTGAACTTGGCTTACCATTCTCTCTTGCTCAATTTTGGAGAGCTTTGACACTTCAGCCTTTTTGTCTGCCTTGTCTGAAATGAAACAGCCAGTATATTTGTTTGGCAAGCAAAATGCCAAAGTCCTGCAAATTTTTCAGTTTATAGCAACCAAGTCATCTACAATTACCAGCAACTTACAGCAAAGTGTGGTGTCATAAGTTTTGAAGCATGCAACACAAGCACAAAATGTAGATCAAACACACTACGCTGACCTTAAAACAGCATACATGTACAACCTTAAAAAAATGTTACAAACCTCTTTAAAATCCTTTTAATACTAAAACAATCTGTTAAACCATGTTAAAACAAAAAACAAAAACAAAAAACTTCTTAAACCTAACCAAAAAAAAAAAAAAAAAAAAACACCAAAAAAGAGGATAAAATCATGGAGTGGTGTTTGACTCTTGAATCTCAAAGCGTAACTCACATTGCTTGTTGAGCTGTGCCTGCATTTTCCGCTTCAACCTCTCCTGAGGTGTAAGCTTGCCCTGGAAATAAAGACAGTGCAAAACAATCAGAATGGGGATTCAACACCAAACAGGTACTCTCACTTCTTTTTTTAATTTTTTCCATGCATCTTATAACCTCTCCGTATTCTTCAAGCCACATTTTGCCAGTTTCCATTTTTGTTTTCATTATTATTATTTCAATAATTTAATTTTCCAATTTCTGTTCACACTGGGTCAGTGCCAGTATTTCTAATCCCAGAGTTGTGACAAGTCCAGCTGAGATAGACAGCGCTTGGAGTGTCTGTTGTGAGCAGCAGCCAGCAAACCAAGAAGTATCTTGGAACACACACAGTTCACAGCCAAGCGATGCTTATGAAAAGAAAAGCAGTCTCTTGAGCACGCTGAACAAGTTTTCCGCGTTCTGCTGTTACAAAAGTCACTGCATCTTCCTAAAACAATTCGCATCACATGGGTCATTATGTCACGATGGGCCCCCCCCCCCCCCCAAAAGGCGTGTCTCAAATGACTCAAATGATTGGGCTTCTCAATTCAGCTGAGAAGATGATCAAGTCACTTCCTCTTTACACTGCTGATCAGTGCACCACCGATCTTCTTTTCAAAGGCAACCACCATATGACCAGTCCTAACCAGTGGTCCTAACCCACTTCCTGGTCAAAGGCATACAATTACAACATGATGTAACACGATAGCACATCCTCAAACCCATCACCTGACTGTGATTATTTTAAACACACAAGAGCAACAACAAACAAAACATGCGAATTAGATAACACGGTAGTGAAAAAACATGTAGCACTATTTTGCTGCCCCTTGACGTCTTGGTACGTACGACAGGCGCACGACAGCATGTGGAAAACTTTTCATCGAATGCGCATAATCTGTGAATCAGAACCAGTCACTTGGGACATGGCACAGCACCTGAAACCATCGTGGTGACTCTGGTTGTCGTATTTGTTGCTCTACGTACACAGAAATGCACAGTGTACTGGGCAGATGATGTTATTTGCTTGTGGACTGAACACCCAGTGGACTGAACACCCACTGGACAGTGCTGGCTGGCGGCTAATTTTAGCAACTTGGTGGTATCGGCGTGCAGTACAGATATATATATGGAAGTGTTAGGCCAATGAAAGTCACGTTTCTCTACTATGAGAAGCCGCAAAGTCATGAATACAGTAACAATGGCTAAGAAGAAATTAATTTTTATATTCATCTGGCAGACAGCCTCAGAGCTTTGTAAGCGGCAGTTTTCCCTCTCAAAATTCATTACAAACATACGGACTTTAATCTGTGCATTATCAGTCACTTGGGTCACATTACAGTATCCGAAACCATTATGATGGCTCTCTGGCCAGCATATATGTTGTTTTAGAAGTGTGTCGCATACTGAGCAGAATAGACGGCACTGACTGGTGGCTATTTTCTTCAGATTTGTCGAGTCCCAACCTGTTCAGGAATGGACGGTAGGCTCAAAGAAAGTCATATTCTCTAATACTAGAAGCCAAGAAGCCATGTAAACAGTCATGGTGGCAAAAGGAAGCATCCTTCTACCTGGCAAACAGTCTCAGTGCTTCAAAAGCGAGAGTCTTCCATCTCTGCGGCATTGCGAACACAGAGGTTTTAAACCCTTGCATATTCTCATTTTCTCTCCGTTCCACCCAAACCTGAGGAATTCACAAAAACATAACCCAGAGAGAGCAGTCAAGAAATCACCAGTTTGTGATCAGAGCAGCAAAAAACAGCTTTGTGTTTTCACACACAATTTTAAGAACTGTAGATTAATAATTAATAGCTTGCAGAAAGACTGGCTCTTACTGACTTGGAACTCCGCAGAGGCTTTACCCAGTTTAGGAGTCACTCCAGACCTGAAAAAAAAAAAAAAAAAAAAATGCATAATAAACCAATCTTCATTAATGATGTTTTTCGTTCGTTGTTATACCTATCACTCTTTTAAAAAGAAAATATTCTTCCTAAAATTACATTTCATAAACAGATTTACCATGGCTCACCCATGCTGTATTTAAACCTTTTCCTAATAGCCACCCAGCTGGGGAACTGCTGAGGTTAAAAAAAACAACCAAAAACTGAAATCCATGCTGGGGTACAGGGACAGCACCCTGCTGGGGGAAGGGGGATCTGGCTGGCAGCACCCCCACCCTAAGAAAACAAATTTTAGCAATTTAAAGGCATTTTACAGTGGCTTCTCCCAGCACCCAAAAGTAAAATAAGTACTGACATGTAAGTAAAAATTGTACTTAGATAGTCCCATATGGTATACATGTATCATGATAGATGACTGTATACGCAACCTTCATCCCCCCCCCCCTCCCCACCCTTGTACATACTGATAAATGATATCACAGATTTGTTTGCGCTGATAAGTGCAGACATGACAATGATTAACAAAACAGCCAAGTTTAGTGAGATCATCTGTGATGGATGAACAGACAAAGATGGTAAATACCTATTTCTGGATGTGCTGGAAGTTGCACTCTTGGCAGCACTAATCCCAGAACTGGCATCCTCCTCCTCATCTGATGCGCTGGAACGAGACGACAGGCTGTCTCGGCGATACCGCTTGATGACCTGTGGCGGCTTGTGATTGGGACTTGTGGACATGGACCTGTTGACAAAAGCCCTGCATATACTACGGTGACCTGGAAAAAGGGTATAAGCACTAAACAAACCCATGTTGCTCGGGCCCTGTTTCTGATGACAGCAGACTACTGACGATGAAGCTATTACCTGCATTACTAACTGTTGGTGAAGCAAACTGAGACACGAAAAAACAACAACAACAACAACAAAACAGAAAATGTGGCTGTCCTTGCCACTGCATGGCACTTCGACTATTCATGCTAAAATTCAACGGCAGCCTGCTCCAATTTGATACTGATGATTACAACTGTAAACAAACACCTTAAGTCTGAGCACACAACATGTACAGTTGGGGGGGGAAACTTACCTTTCTTTGCTTCGAGATTTTGAGGCAGAGCGAGGGCCCCTTGACCTTGATCGTGACTGGGACGATGACTTGGACCCTGAACTTCTTGACCGGGACCGGGAACTAGAGTTGGACCTTGAGGAGCGGCTGCGTGATCGAGCTGCTGGGCTCTTTGACTTAGTTGGAGGGCTGCGTGACCTTGCCCTTCTGTACCCTCTTGACCTTGACCTGGATCGATCCCTCTGGGGGCGAGACCTTGACCATGAAGGTATTCTGTCCCTGTTATACCTGCCAGCCCGCGGTGGTGCATACCGAAACTGCCTCTCTCTGGAATCTCGTCTTCTCCGGTCCCACGACCTTGTTCTGGACCTAGAACGTGAACGGGACCTTGACCTGTATCGCCCTGAACGATTCCTGCCTCTACTCAGTGATGACCTTGGTGACCTGGACCGTGACCTTGACTTAGACCGCGACCTGGACTTTTTCCTGAGGTTTGAAGGGCGGCTCTTGGTTCTCCTGAAACAAACACAAAACAGTTCTAGAAAAACGGCAGACAAAAGAAGAAATGCAGCAGGCATCTGTTGGGAGGCAGAAATTGGAGTTGCTTGAATATGCATAAACTATGATGCTGGAGGACAAGGACGGGCAGCTCGGTGTAAATATTCCTCCAGGGATAAAAAGGAAAAGAAAAAAAAAATCTCACTGTAGGGGTGGGATGGGGTGGGGGATTGAGGGAAGGGAGATTACAACTAGTGTGGAAAGAATGACCTCTACAGCAAGTTCATTTGAAGTGCTGGCTTTTATATCATATGGCCAGCTCCAGTGAATATACTCCTTGGTATTACAAGGTCTTGCCAAGTTACTTCAGTCATCTTGCACTTCAAATGGTGGGGTGAACAATACTGTATCTTCTAGAAAAGGAAGGACCCAATTCACTTAAATTTTTTGACTTGGCTTAAATTCTCTTTCAGAATCATTACAGTGGCTCTGTTTTTTCTCCTGTTGTCAGTCTCAACCCCAGCCCTGAGCCAAGTATATTTTTTTTTGTCAGGGAATGACAGAAAACAACACACAAATGGTACAAACAAAAGTGAGTTTTCTCTCTCTCTCTCTGGTTTCTGTGGTCACTAAAACCCTTCTGCACATCACAAGATAGCAAACATAACAGCCAAAAGGGACTGGCTTCAAGACAAGATGCGGCCCTGGGTGCACATAAGTACACAGCGAAGACCAAAGAACCATGAGATTCCGACCCAGTTGATTCGACAACAGCCTAAACTGTCTCACAAGCCAGCACGGCTAGAAACGCTGGTGAACGTGTGTCTGTGAGCTGTAGGGACAAGAGCAGCAGAAATAAACACCGACCATGAGGGGTGCCTGTTTGAGTCAGATTTTGAGTCGTGAACGTGGCAGAGGGGTCGGATCTGGCACCACTACCCGTGGGGGGCAGGGCAGGGCCCTGAACGGCCGCCCCCTCCTCATCGCTCTCAGCGCCAAAACTGGTGATGAACTTGACCTGGCCTTCGTTGTCCGGTGACCTTGACCGTGACCTTGAAGAGGACCTGTAACAGTACAGGATCAAGTAAGAACACACTGAAGTAGCCCATAACATCTCTCTGCAAATATCACTTACATGGAGTTCAACACACTGAAGCAGCCCATAACATCTCTCTGCAAATATCACCTACATGCAGTTCACCCAGCAAAAAACGTCAGCACGGATAAAAGTTTAGGCTACACAGTAAACGCACTAACCAGCTACAGCCAGTAAATTGCCAACTTGAAATGGAAACACCAGAAAAAAAGTCCTGTCAGTCAAATGCACCGGTGGGAATAAAACAAAACCAACTCTTGAAAACTGCATTCTTTTTGTTTCTCAATTCTCCCCCCCCCCCACCCCCCCCCCCCCCCCAGCATGATCACTGGCTACACTACTGAATGCCATACCAAGTAACATACATGTGCCCTCCACTGTCACATTTTATTAAAATTCACTTGTGCTCAACAAAACCACTGTGGGAGATGAATCCCAAATTCACTGAAAAGTAAGGCCAAAAAAAAAAAAAAAAAAGTTGTTGTTTTTTTGGCCTAATGACGAGCATTAAAATGACCAGCAAAATCCACATACCGTCTGTATGGTTCATACTTTGGGCTGCTTCTTGCTGCATAACTGCAAAAGACAGACACAAGAACATGCATTTCAAGCATATGGCATGCAGCATCGAAACTAACAACAAATTTCAAAACAACTACTGTTCACAAGTTTCAAACAAAGCCAAAAAAAAAAAAAAAAGCACCCCAAAACAAGACCTTTATCAAATAAATTTGCAAAGTACATAAAAAATAGAGAAAGTGTTGTACACTTCCTCTAGCACCGAGAGCAATGGAAACAAGATTTTAAAATAAATCTCCACCTGTCATTCAATAGCATGTCAAAACCAAACACTTTCAGAGGCCTAAAACCATGCTTTCGTTGCAGTTCCTAGCGCTATAAAAAGTGGATCACTCAAGAGTGAGTTTTAACATGTACACGACTGTTCTCACGCCAGAGAGAATGGGTAGTACTGCAGTAACAAACCATGATGCTCAATACTTCAGGCAACAATCACCTGCCAGGTCAAGGCACATGATTGGCAACAGGCTGCTTGATAGATACAGGAAAAGACAGGAAAAATAAAGCTTCAGC
Organism: Batillaria attramentaria; assembly: GCA_018292915.2. Taxonomy (NCBI): domain Eukaryota; kingdom Metazoa; phylum Mollusca; class Gastropoda; family Batillariidae; genus Batillaria; species Batillaria attramentaria. The sequence continues at coordinate 4,854,452 of JACVVK020000005.1, read as the reverse complement.
ATGGGTGTGACAGGTTTTCCAGCTTTTCACGCTGCTCAAGAAACGCAGCTATCCTTCAGCTTTTTCATGTCTAGCAGAGTCAGTACTCAAACTCAGCCTAGAAGCAACAAAAAAATAAAAATATGAACCACTTACAAGACACATTTTACAGTCAACACGCCAACATTTCGGCATTGTGCCTTTATCAGGACAAACAAAACAAAATGATTTAAATTTTTTCTTGGTTTTTGTTTGTCCTGAGAAACGTTGCCGAAACGTTGACGTGTTGACTGTGAAATGGGTCTTATAGGATAAGTGGTTCGTGTTTTTCTAAAATTCTGTTGCTTCTAGTTGTTTATACTTCCACTTGCAGTCAGTTTTGCTTCCTTTTCTTCAAGCTAGAATGTACGTCCTTTACATTATTTACATGACTGTCTGTCCTGTAAATTTATATTATAAACAAACATCGCCACCCACCAGGAGTGTCTCTCACACTTGTTTCACAGGAATCTTGGGTATTGTAAGCTGTCAAGCCATGTTTGTCACACCCTTACTGACAATATTCCAAAGAACATCTACCTTTGAGTAGCAAACCAGACTACTTATAAAGTAATGTAGTAAAAGAGCACAGCAACATGCCACCCACAAAAACAATCACTCACAATTCCACCCCAACATCCTTTGTATTTATCAGAAATGCTGACTCCTTATTTATATCAATACTTCTTTTCTTTTACTTTTTTTTTAAAATTACACACCATAAAAAGGGGGGGGGGGGGGAATTAAATAACAGGCCTTCCTTTGTGAGTAAAAGTGACACTTTTAAATTTAACTCTTTGACGACGGAGCGCAATTTCTGACACACGATTTCCTATAGGAAATCGTGTGTCAGACATTGCGCTCCGTCGTCAAAGAGTTAACAGCATCAACACCTGCAGTAATGCAGTAACACATGGTAGAGATAACTTTTTCTATCAGCTTGCATCACACATCCGAGGTGATGAGACCTGTCTCACCTGGGTGGGCTTATCCTGCGGCCCCGAAGTTGTTTCTCCTTAAATGCTCGCCTTTCCCGTCTAGACTTTCGTCCCTGAATAACATGAAGATAGCAGTTGTTTTTAAAAAAAAAAAAGGTAATGGCAATATTCAAACTGTTCATTTCTATGTACAAAAAAACAAAATATGTCTGCGCTACTATGGTATGAAGCTGCCCACAGTACTGCCCAAGCACCCGGCAACCCTTTTTGTTGCCTCGTTAAAAACAGTTCAAAGCGACTTTAGTTTTTAGCTTAGTTTGCTCATGATCCGTCACATGTTCCTGAAGTTCTACATCATCAAATGGTAGTATTGGTACAGAGCATGACTTCACAGCACTCACAGAGAATTGTGCCTTCTCTTCTTCGATTTGCTTGGCATGCTTCAACGCCTCCAATTCCTCTTTATCTTTACGCAACATGCTGAAAAAGATACACAAAGAGGTATTTAAGCAATTGCACATGTACTTGTAGTCAATGCAGAGGGCTCACAGTTACACATAACTGTGTCACGAATCAGTACCAACACAAACTTCTACTAAGACCCTAGCTGAACATTCTACAGATACAAGCCAAAGACTTGCTCGATGAGCTATCCAGCTATTCCTACCAACAAAAAACACTTGGAAAATGTAGATGGCATGTTAGTAAGGAGATTTAAAAACAAAATTCAGAATACAGCACATTGATTTACCTTACAAAATCTTCCTCTTTCATGCCATAGTGATGTGCAAAAGAGTTGATCTCTTTCTCCTGGTCTATGGTCAAAGTGTCTACATCCAGTGTCACATCTGGTGATGAAGGGAAAAAATTATTGGTCATGTATAAAAACTTCTTGGAAATCAAATTTTTTTTTTTCAGTTTTAAAGTAAGTTTTTAAGTTCTAAAGTTTTAAACTTCAAAGTAACCTGCACGATTCACATTTAACTACACGTAACACACATAACAGAACTTACGACATCTATCATTAAAAACACAAAAAAAAACAAGAATAAAAATGACAGCTGACACCTAACCTAAAATAAGGAAGACACACCAATAACAAAACAAACTTACAGACCAGGTCCAAATCTTTTTAAAGAGAACCAGGAACTTGACATTTTAGCACACAGCAAACAACTTTTTTCCTTCAACTTACCCAAATCAGCAGTTTCAACATCTGTATCACTGCTCTCTTCATCATCATCGTCATCATCATCATCGTCATCACTACTGCCTTCTTTCTTTTCTTTTGGTTCAGCCGGGGTACTGTCTTCATATGTGTACCCTATTGCAACCTTCTTGTCGGCATTCCTTAAAAATAAGTTTCAAATTTAAAATGCACGCTTAAAATTCTGGCAAATCACACACACACACACACACACACACACACACACACACACACACACACACATCTGATTCGAAGGATATATCTGAAACTAATCAGGACATTACAAACGAACAATAACAGAAAATATTGTTTGCAACCCAGTATTTCACAGGAAAGAATGAGGTCACCATGAGAAAAATAACAATAATACAAAATAAAATAAAAAAATTGTTTACAACCCAGCACTTCATAATAAAGACTCAGGTGCTTTTAAATTTAAGTTAAAATAGAAAATCTGCTTTAGCAATACTGTCTTGTCATTTTTTAATCAGTCCAGAGAGTCAAACTAAATATTTGCTTCTAAAAATAATCGCAAATAAATACAATAGCACTTACTTCTTTTTCTCATCTTCTGCCTGTTTTGTTGGGGAACCAAACTGCTCATCAATGTAAATCTCATAGAGACACTGTTCTTCCGACACTGGAAATGGTACCAAAACAAAACACAGCATTACACTTTAACTCGTGCACTTCAAGGGAATAGAGGAGCGGTACTATTCATGATTCCTCTAAACAAAACACAGCATTACACTTTAACTCGTGCACTTCAAGGGAATAGAGGAGCGGTACTATTCATGATTCCTCCAAACAAAACACAGCATTACACTTTAACTCGTGCACTTCAAGGGAATAGAGGAGCGGTACTATTCATGATTCCTCCAAACAAAACACAGCATTACACTTTAACTCGTGCACTTCAAGGGAATAGAGGAGCGGTACTATTCATGATTCCTCTAAACAAAACACAGCATTACACTTTAACTCGTGCACTTCAAGGGAATAGAGGAGCGGTACTATTCATGATTCCTCCTAAACAAAACACAGCATTACACTTTAACTCGTGCACTTCAAGGGAATAGAGGAGCGGTACTATTCATGATTCCTCCAAACAAAACACAGCATTACACTTTAACTCGTGCACTTCAAGGGAATAGAGGAGCGGTACTATTCATGATTCCTCCAAACAAAACAGTGATGCGCCTGGCTTTACCTACACATGCCTTTACCAAATTTTCTTCAATGCAAATTTAAACACCTGAAACACCTCATACACATACAAAGTAACAAACTGACTCCACTCTTCTGTTAGATCTGCTCTATCTCTGAAAATCCATGTCCTTTTTTTTTATGTCTCCACCATTTTCACTAAAAATAAGTAAAATACTGTACAAATTTCTCTTATTTCAAAATAACCCTTACATCCAGATGCCTCATTTTCCACCAGGGTTCTGTATCGCTCATAGTTGCAAATTCGTTCCTCCTGTTCTTCATCTTTGCTTAGCCTGAAATGAAAGTTAAAACATCATGCAGGTCAGCAACTTGCCGTGCCTTCTTTTCTCTTGCTCTGTTTTTACCAGGTGATCAAGTGACAACCAAAAACCAACAAAACAATCAGAGGTTTACAAAAGTGCATGACATACGATGATCAAAAGAACAGAAATAACCTGAGATGTTTTGGCACGAACCTATTCCCATGTTTAAACAAGCTAAGTATGCGACTGGAAGCAGAGGCAACTTACTCTGGAACTTTTGCAGAGGGTGTCTCAGGAATGATATCAAGATGAGCTCGTACATCAAACCTGTCGATCATGTTTGATGTGTCACCCTGCCATGGCATCCTGAAATGAAAGAGTAACAGAAAGTACATCATAAATATGTGATCTCCAATGTATTACTCCTGAAATCACACACAAACACAATCACACATGTAATGTGTTTGTAATAAGTTTTGCTGCTGAAATCTTTGTGTTTGACATAATAAAAATATTCAGAGCCTTTTGCTTCGCTACTCTAATCGCAATCAGCACAAGAGAAAGAGAAAGTGGACAAAACAAAAAAGATAAATCTTACATGCTCTGCGGACTTTCTGCTGCCAGTGCAACTGCTGGGTCGAAGTTGATTTTACATGGTCGCCCATACACTCGAAGAAACTGAGTAGGATCTTGTTTCTGAAAATAAAGTTAATATTTTTGATATTTTGCTTTAAAAAACGTGTCTACTGCGGCTTTATCAGTCTATAAACATATGTAGCTTAGTGGTTTCAGCCTCTCACTCACTACCCTTTGTTCTCCGGCCAGCTTTGCGCAACAGCCTTTGTTCACTGGAAGTACACTAGCTGCGCACGTACAGTGTTTTGTATCCATGATGGCGCATGTGCCAATTAGCTATGTTTGTGTCCATTTAGTGTCAAATATCTCCAACGTCGCTTAACCCAGAGTTATCCTGTAAACTGTAGTAGTTTCAGGCGATTCAAAGCTCCCCCTCTCAGCCGCTAATTTGCCCCCCCTCAACTAGGCCCAGAAAGGGTGCTTTCTCTTTGGCTGCGCCCGCATGCGTCATTTCCTTAAATAGCCACTACCCACGCTTCACTGGACAGTCGCTGTCTCAGCCATGTTGCAAGTCACTGCACACTGATTTCTGCTTTACCTTCTACTCTGCGTGTATTTTGTTTTCCTGAAATAAATTTATGTCATAGCGACCGCAGTGTTTTGCCTTCCTGCCTGCATGTACCGGACCCTGGAGTTCCAGTTACACATTCATGTATACATGAGAACTTTGTACCAACAACAACAAGTTGAACAACAAAAATGCACTCACTATTTTTTCATAAAATTCTTTCCTGCGATCAGCCCTTCTTTTGTAGTCAACCATCAACCCGCGGATTTTGCGTTCTTGCCTCCTTGCTTCGTGCCACATCTTGATGGCTGTGAAGTGCCTGTAAATTCATAAGAGCAATTATTTAATGTAGGCATCTAAGGTAAAATTGGGTCAGTTTTATCTTCACTTTACTCCCGACTTCTGCCTTTGACAAACCCACCCATTCCCAATGCATGGGCAAGCAAGTTTCTTTATGTGGCAACAGATTGTACTCCTCATTACAGTTTACAACACAATGAAAAGAATTTAAAGCGAGAGTACTGCTACTGCAACATATCGTTTTGACTTGGACGAAGTCTGAAGCACAGAGAACCACGGGGAAACGCTTCGAAGGGAGAAAGGCTGCCGGTCACCAATGTATAAAGGCAAGAAAGTAAAAATTATGATGAAAATGCGCATCGGAGCACACCGTAAGAAGGTCAAATGAGTCACCTAGTTTGCAAGACGTTGATTAAGGTGATGCAGTCTCACCTGCAGCGTAATCCGAACAAGTAGAGAATTCAATTCATACGTCGTCTGCCGTCTCAGACGGCAGCCATTTGCAGATTCGCAAGTCTCGCGAGACTTGAAAACATGTGAGAAAATGCTAGCGTAAAGTACTAATTTATTATTTTTTTCAAAGATATTCATAGAGCACAGAAAATATAATCGCCATATAAACATCGACACAAAATGTAAAAAAAAAGTTAATGTTTATGCCCCCTTCAGCAGTCAATATGGCGCCAGTTTTCAAAATGCAGCCGGATGCGTCTGCTGGCCGCGGGCCCAGCGGCTGAAATCATGTGACAGGGTTCTTAAACTGAAGGCCACAAAAGGCTGATAGATAAGAAGGAAATGTTTCTGTTATATTGCACTACGTACAGATAATCAGTGCATGTATAAAAGATCTGGTCAGTGAGATCGTCACGTCAGTCGAGAACCAGTGAAGCCCGGCCGCCGTACGGGTACCGCTGCCGCACTGAGCTGCCGGTGTCAGTCGTATGTCACTGACGACCCAGCCTCACTGACTGTTCTAGTCACGGAGTCAACCAATAACCATTACATTAATTTTGTAAGGCTCTCATTTTGGCTATGGAGCTGTCGTTCGTTTAGTTACTGTCTGAGTCAGTGAGGTCAGTTGTCACTCAGTCACCGGCGTAGATACCGATTATTTCAAGTTGTACGTGGTTCAGTTGTCAGACTTGATGGCAGATGTATCATGCAAGTCAGTGGAGCTCAGCCAATGCCCCCCCCCCCCCCCCACCCCCCCCCCCCCCCCCCCCCCCGCGCCGCATCGCATCGCAGTCACTACATTAAAACTGCGAGTCAAGCGGCTTGAGACTGAGAGCTGGCTCTCAGTCAGTCAGTGTTTCCAGGCAAGGTCAGTCTTTGCTGAGACTCCTGGGCCCGCGCCGGGAACACTTCCACTGAGTTTCTCAGTGTTCAACATTGAGTTAGTCCGGCAGCCCCAGTCTCTCAGCTGGCCGGACCCAGTCAAATCAAATATATAAACTGAATGGACTGTGTTGGTTTGCTGACCGTGAAGAAGGAACAAATGGAACTGTTAAACATACATACGGCCGCAGGCAAAGGCTGACAAACATGATGTGTTTAACCTTCCGGCTACGTCGCTAAAAAACTTCTTAGTCCTACATCGTGTGAAACAACTTACCCATGGTTTTTAAATAGGTATTTTTCGACTTATTCCTAGTCCTACGTCGTGGGAAACAAATTACCCATGGTTTTTATATAGGCAGATTTGCTAGTCCTACGTCGTGGGAAACAAACTACCAATGGTTTTTATATAGGCAGATTGCAGCTTATTCCTAGTCCTACATCGTGGGAAACAAATTACCCATGGTTTTATATAGGCAATTCACAACTTATTGTTTAATTACTCTGCTAATTACAAGTTAAACACAATTTTTGGCATGAACATAGTCAAACCATTTATTGACAAAGTCCTGAAATTTCAAAGGTGTAACATAAATATTCACCGAGATACGTTCATCTAAAGCAATGTGTGTGCAACTTTTTACCCACGACGTCGTCCGAAGGTTAACTGAGTAGTCCGTCTGTGCGTCGGCTTGTTAAATGTTTATCTGTATGTGATAAAACAGACGGCCATTGATACGACCAGACTGGTAACCCAGTAATGTGAACATTTTTTTTTTTCCAGGAGGATGAGCAGCCGGACGAAAATGACTAGAAGAGAAGCACCAGGATGTTTTGACCCCGTTTTGTTCAGAGACGTCAAGCGTGTGACAAGGTGGTCGTTAAGAAAACCGTGGCATCCCCATAGCAAACTTTCGACCGATAGTGATTGTGAACGTCTCCTCTGTGACGAAACTTTGGATGACTCGGACGACGATGCCTGCCTGAATCCTCCCGGATACCCTCGGACATCAAGGGGAGCGAGCCGTGGTGGTACTTCCATTCCAGCGTCCCCAAAAACATCGTCCCGTAGGTCACCCGTGCAGAGCGCGGCGCCCGTTCCCCCAAACTCCCCTGCCAACACTGAGAATTTGCATACCATTCACAACCCATACATAAGCTGCTTGCTGGGCATTTGGAATACTTCGGGAAGCAATCCCAGTTCGCCACGAAATACACCACAGGCAGCCAGTAGCAGGCCTGCCAGCACAGGCGACTCGCGCGACGACAATGCATCAGCATTGCCGGGTCAAGGCAGTTCCACTTTATGGCCATTTGGTGAAAATGACGTACTGGTGATCCCCAGCGACACGACTGACGACGACGCAGACAGCTCAGATTCTGTCACAAGCAGCCACTCAACGGAGCATGACGACGAACATTGTGTACCAGAAACGTCATCATCACAATCGACCCTAGGAAGTGACGAGGTCTCCAACGACCAGGAGTCATCTTTGTATGCTGAGGACGACGGCGTTCTGGTTATGCGGTCAAGGTCACAGCGCCTCTGTCAGCTAGAACAAGTCGTGCCGAAGGTTAATTCTGAGGAGTAATGGGGCCGCGTTTGGCGTTCCTTGCTGATCAATCGGCATTGCAGTCCGTGATGGCACGGTCAATGCATTCAGTTCCCAGTCCATCCCGCTAGCACGTGCGCACACCACACACACACACACACACACACACACACACACACAGAGCGGCGCTGATAGTTAGCCATAACTTCGTGTTTTGGTCGTATTTGATACTATGATTTTGTGCTGATGAATTCCGGGAATTATCTGGGAATTTCCCACATAAGCATGTACGGATCCACGTCCAGCCTATAGAGGAAAGTTGTGGTATTTGGGGGAGGGTCGGAAACTGAGGTTCGGGTGAAGTTACCTTCATACCTGCACTTCTCGTCAGTTCGCTAGCTCGTGTGTTTGCGTTTCAAGTACGGTTTTCACTTCATCAATAAGTTAACGTATTCCATATTGTTACACTGTTATTTGCCGTTACGCCATGATCCGTCAGATTTTTTCTTCTTCTTCATCAATGCCGGCGGGTACGCGTTGAATCAGCATACAGTGAAAAAACGAACGCCGTAATATTCAGTTCTTGTTTGCACTTGTTTCTTTTTACCACACAGAAATTTAGTGATGTGTACTGTTTACTGAAAACATCTGTTAAACTGTTGATAAAAATCATTTGCTTGTTAACACGTTCGTTAACTATTCGGCTTTATTTTAACATGTGCCGTCAGTGCTTCGTTGATGGCCAAGACCGATGCATTTATTGCTGGCTGCTCTTTGTTACTTATTAACGTTACAGCTGTTATGAGTTACGACGCAGGCTTTTGAATGAATTGTGTCAGTTAAATTAAAACCGGCCGAGCTTCAACCGGCGTCCGAGTCAAAACTGACTGACACAGTGACTGAGCCTACTGTGTTATTGTTATACACTTGTTTTTGACACTGATGTTCACAAATATTTTCTTCGTGGTTCATTGAAAATAAAATTGACCGAAACTGTTTTGTGACCAGTCATTGTCTTTTACTCGGAACTTGACCGTGTCTGAGTTGGTGTTTCCTCAAGTTTATCTTCAGTTAGGGACAAACTTGAACTTGATTAGTTGATGCATGTCAGAACCGCCGGGGGGGGGGGGGGGGTCTGCAAGCCTAATCCCAGTCACGTGACTAAAGGTCGAGGCCGCACCATTAGCCCAAGAGTTACTGTATCATTGGCCTGGTCACACGAGTAAGAAGTAAGAGCTAGGCAACCATTCGAAATGCTTCTGACTGACTTGATTTTAAAACCAAACTCATAACCTTGTTCAGATTATCCTATAACTAGTTTCTCAACAGATCTTGACCCATCCTGAGCCCTGTTGCTGGTGGAATGGCAGGGTGTGTGTGTGAGATGACAGTATGAGTTATCGATTTTATTACTTTAGTCAGAAATTGTAAAGCGCGTTGAGCTCACTTCCTGGGGATACTGCGCTATATAAGAATGTATTATTATTATTATTATTAACCATCGTAGATGCAAAGGAGTGAAGGAAAAACAACTTGGCGTATGCCACCGACATTTTACTGAAAAGAGTAGTGTTATCGATTGCTCGGCTCAGTGACAAAACCAAGGCCTTGACAAAGAAAAGCCATGCGGTGCGGCTTCATAACTGACTCAGTCCGTCGCCGAGACTGACCTCGGTAATGCCGCGTATAGGCCGCTGCATGTGCATGTATATGGACAGACCATAACTGAGAAAGTCGATACTGACTGACATAGAATACGATAAAGGATTGACGCCGGCTGGCAAAGGAATGTAACCTGCCATTGTCACAGGATTGAGAAGACGGCCAGGCGTACCTTTTTTATTTTTATTTTTTTAATTTTTTTTTTTTTTTATTTTTTTTTTGGGGGGGGGGAGGGGTCGTCTATCTTTTGACTGGTGACGGACCGGGACTGAGCCTGCAACTCAGTGAAATCACAGTCGCTGCAGCCGCAATGATGATCATTGAGTGTTGCATGTTTGAACAGGTTCGGGTTACAACTGCTAGAAAGATACTCAGTGTAGGTGCAGTCACGGTGTTGTATTTGTACTAGTTTGGAGACGAAAGTTAAGTAGCAAGTCAGTAAGTAATAACGCCGGTGTCAGCCGTTAAACTGCCAGACTGAATCAGTTTTGAAACGCTCAGTGTCAGTCATCGTCGTCCGGCCGGCGGCGGTCCAGCTTCGGGACAGGCTGGCAGTGGCCGGGGCGGCCGCCGCAGAGTCAACGTGGCACTGAGAAGCCACTGCAACACGTTTGGAATGAGTTGCGCTTGTACACTCAGAACAGTCTACTTTAATCAAAGACCGTAGATTATCTACGGTCTTTGCTGATAAGTCGAGCTTTGAATGTGCAATACACTGCAGGCTGTGCGAGCCGGCGAAATTCAAATCAGTTGTCACGGTCCACTCAGCCTGGGCGGCGGCCTACTCAGTTGTCAGTCAGTCCGGCCGGATGCCGCCGATCAGTTCAGTAGCTCTAGCCGGTACTACCGCCTCACCGAGACTGAAAGGGCTTGGACGGAATGACTGATCACCGAGGGTTTAAAATCTTCCACCTTTGGCTAAACATTCCCCCCACCCCCTGAACTTGAAAAGTGTGTTAGTGTGTTTCCTCCTCCGGCAGCACTTAAAATCTGATCATACCAAATCATGTTGCACTGACCGCCGGTGGGCCACTGAAACTGCACAGGTTTAGTGTCAGTAACTCAGTGATTCTAAAAATGTTCCTCCTGAAAAAGTGTTTCCTCCTCCGAGTCTTAAACACGGCTTAAAACTGTACAAAAATTGCACAGAATTTAGTCTAATTTTTAAACTGAAGAGATTCCCGGCGAGCATGCCTCAGCCGGACTGACACCCCTCGCATAACTATGATGTGTCTGCTCAGGCTTTTCAGGCGCGCACTCAGTCCTGGCCAGTTCAGTTTGCCACTTAGTCCGGTTCTCAGTGCCGGCGGAATGCTCTCACTAGTTTTCCTCCAGCATTTCAGGTTTTATCCTTGGGCCCCGAGTGACTCGTCAGTGAGCACCGGCTGATACTGAGAATAGTAGAACTGAAGATGGGCCAGGATGACGGACCTTGAAAAATGAGATACGTCTTCCGGGCACTGCTGGATCAGTCTCAGTCAACGGTCTTACTGGCTCAGTTGAGTTCCTCCAGTGATCATCAGCGTCAATTATGTTGTAATTTATGTGACCCAGCTACACCGGCTCAGTGACTGACTCGGACGCCTAGCGGCGGTCTGCCGCCAATGCAAACGTAAAGTCTATATGTCATCTTATATTGCATGTCTAACAAGAGTATTGAATAATCATTCACACTTCGCATGCCGCTGAGTATTGAATAATTATTCACACTTCATGTTTCGCCGCGGAGCCGGAACAAAGCACCCACCACCTAACTCCACCGCAGATTTGAGGCGAACGAGATGATGCCCTTTTGCGGTGGAGAATGGTTTGGTCGATTTTACCGTTCGCAGCGCCTATTTCAGCGACTAGTTCGCCTTCCTTTTCCACGTGCGAATGTCTACATTTGTTCACTGCTTCAGCAATAAGAGTTTGCACAGTAATAGGAGGCTATCTCTTATTTTGTTGATCTCAACATCGACACAGTGAAGTCGACGTAGCTCGTGTCATTTCTCGGCAGCACACGGCATTTCGAATAGTGAGGTTCTGTACGGGATTCAGGGTCTGATATTTTTTAGGGTGCTAGATCAATCTGCCTCAGATATGGGTGACTGTGGACGCAGATTACTATAACAAACACCAAAAAGGGTATATTCTTAAACTCATTTAATGCTGGTACGACGAACTTATCAGTTACCAAGTAAAATTTGATGTATATTTAACGTCACAAAACCTTTACAGAGCCCATACGTCTATGCGGATTCTGAAAGCTACACACCAAATATCGGCAGCAAACCGAGAGATCTTCAAATTGATGGCCGACCTTGTCGACAACGCCTTGTCTTTTCGATTGTAGTCGGCAAAAGCGTACTTGTTGGTCGTGTTTTGCCAGAAAATCACCCATATCGTAGAATCCATGGTATGGTAACCTGGCACTTCCAATATTTGAGGGTTGTCGCAATGGCTCAGACGTGTGACAAAGGCATTTGCATGTCCGAGAAATACGACCGAGATATAAAAGAACTGCCCATTTTAATCACCGGACGAGCGAAATTGGCAGTGTATCCATCATAAGCCATTGTCCAACAAACAGGAGTTTGTTTAAATTCAAGGCATAATACATTAACTCCCACATTCCCTTGTGACAGAGACTGGCAATTGAGCAGTGGGAAAAAAATGTGGCGGAATGGGAAAAGGATCAGAACTGAACGATTCGATATCCTTCATTTTGTGGTCTTAACTGTCATGATCACGAAGGCGATGGTGATTAGCACTTAGAAGGTAGATAATTTGCCTTATGAGCAAAATGGCACTGTGCACATTGTCGCGGTTTGCAAAATTAGTGCAAGTCAGTTACGCGTATGAATAAATGGGAAGGAGGCTTTTCACAAAACCAACCATTCTGAGGTATTTGACCCGAAGTGCTCTTAACTACGGTCAAATGCGTCGAGGAGGGTCGTTTTTTTGGGTGAAAAGTTTCTAACATGCCTTTACAGCAGCAGAACAAAGAACTTATTTGTATCAGCGGAAGGTTCACATGTGTGCGTGCTGTGGTTTGGGCATTCTACGGCGACAGTTGCGCTCCGCCGCTGAGAGCAGTTTTTTGACCGAAAAAAGTATTTTCTGGCCAGAAAAAGCACGTAGGGGAAAGATATGGTCATGGCCGACAAAACTACCGAAGAATTCCGCAACGGACGCCGGTCGAGGGGTGGAAGCCCTCATTCTGACGACAGCAGTGGAGAGGACTCGGACCAAGGTAGGCAGATTATGATACCATACTTTTCTCAGTTGCATGAACAATGTTGTCGTGCATTTTACACAGAGACATGTTTTGTCACGAGAAAAAAAGCAAAAAAAAAAAAAACGTATAAAACAATTGATTTGTAACAAAGTATGTCCTGTGTTTGCAGACAATGGGATGAGGATCGGAGAAGAATATCAAGCCGATATACCTGCGTGTGACCCAAGTAGGTTACCTCCCCTTTGCTCTTGTGTTGTTGGAACTTAATGGAAGTGGAAGGGGGGTAGGGGGTTGAAGAAATGACTTGGGAGTGGGGGGCAGGAAAAAGGAAACTATGACTGTGCGTATTGCAATGAATGCATGAGAGGAGTTTAGATAATTTGAAGGGTGGCATAAACGTATCGTATAATTTATAAAATGTGTGTGTGAACACCCGTACATAATGATTTTTTTTTTTTTAAATGTTAGATGCATTGTGTGTTAAAAGTGTTTTTGTGTATTTCTTGGTTAGGAGTAGATTTCTTTTTTTTCGAATTTGTTCCTCTTCTGTAGATCATCAATACTTCTCTATGTCTTACCAGTCCTAGTAAAGGAAATAATAAAAATGTCTAACTCTCCTTTAAACTTTAAAGGCAATAAAGGGCGCAGGCAGTTTGGAAAGATTTGTGTGCTGCACATATTCAGTATGCAGTAGGCCTGAGAAACTGGCCAGCAGGGGCCCCCTATCATATTATGATTTTACTGGAAAACAGTCATAAATACCCGCGGCCTTTAAAGTTAACAAGGTGTACCCCACCCCCACCCTGCCTCCAATGCTGTCACATTTGACAGAATGGCACTGAAATGTCTATGCTGTCTAAGTAACTGAAAAGATTGAAAAATCAGGAAATTCTAGTTTTGCAGTTGGAAAAATAAAACAGTGCACACTTTCTCTATGCAATAGTGTTGAAAGTTTTCTGTTGGTATGAGAAAAACCTGTTTGTTTCTTATTTGTGTGTAGACCAGAAGTTTGACAGCAAAGCAGATGCGATGCTAGTGTGGGCACCCAACTCTGAAATCTCAGATGCAAAAGGTAAAAAACAAACAATCAGTAACTGCATAGACACAAGCTATGTTTAGTGTTTGTATTTTTGCACCCTGTAGGCAAGTTAATAACAAGAAGTATCTCCATCTGATGGAATAGACTGCAATTAAATCATAAAATGGCATTGTCATCATTTTCTGCTGTGAATTTTTAAAGTGGCGAATCCACTAGCTTTCATTACAAAATACAAAGTGACACACCCATGTTGTACCTAAAAAATAAATTTATGCATGAAGAACATGGTTGTTTAATTTTTTTCTAAGTTCTGACCCAGTTCTTTGCCAGCTGCAGTGGTATTCCTTCCAGGTCATGGGTGGAATCCACAGCGGGCTCAGAATCTGGGGCAATTTTGTATTATGCATGTGGATGATGGTATGAAGATGCTGTGGAGGTCCATGTGGTTTGAGTCTGCATTCATGACAGGGCCACAATCCACACTTCTTATCATACCGATGCTGGTCGTGTAATCATGAGATGTGCCATAGCAAGGGAAGCACCCTCAAAGTCGCACCCATGAAGTGGATGAGTTTCAGCCTCCCCACTGTGCCCATAGCACACCCACTTTGGGTGGAGCTGACCTAGATAGGAAAAATCCCACTGGGATCCGAACCCAGGTCTCTGGGTCCATGGTCCAGAATCTTTAAAATATTTAATATTACCTTCTCTTTTGCAGTTGATGAATACATTCATATTGCCAAAGAAAAACATGGATACAATACAGAACAGGTGAGTTGATCATTCACACTGTAAGCTTCTCTTTCTTTTAAGTTCATTTAAGGTGGTGAAAATGAAATGGAAATGAAAATGAAAATGAAAAGCTTTTGTTGAACATTTTTTTTTTATGCTGGAGTGTTTAACAAGAAAACATCTGTACATGTCATCAAGGCTCTGGGCATGCTGTTCTGGCACAAACACAACATTGAGAGGGCCCTGGCTGATCTGGCCAACTTCACGCCTTTCCCAGATGAGTGGACCGTGGAGGACAAGGTGCTATTTGAGCAGGCCTTCAGCTTCCATGGAAAGTCCTTCCACCGCATTCGCCAGATGGTGAGTACTGAGTCGATGCTGCTCAGTCTGTGAAAGATTACTGGAAAAATTTGAGATTCAGCGAGCAGGTATGTTCTTTTTTCTTTGAGGTTTTATTAAAGTTTTTAACTTGGTCAGTTTGGTGTGGTCAGTTCGGTGCAGTTGACCAGCTAAATGAAGGGAAGTAACCACCTATTTTGATGGCAGCACTGAGTTGTCTGTTCGCTCCCCCTGCATAACTTTGCATCGATCTAAATCAATAGATCATCAATCAGCATCACTCCAAATATAGAATATAGTGCTTTTATTTTTGTTACCTTCAACTTTATGGATGATAAGACAAGCTTTTTTTGGTGTCTTCCAAGATGTTAGTATTGCATGAAGTGGAACTATGCCACTTTAGAGTGTTTCCAAACTTCCACAGTATGGAAAGTAATGGTTGCATTGTCTTGTGTATTTTATTTTGGTTACAGCTGCCAGACAAGTCAATATCAAGTCTTGTCAAATACTTCTACTCGTGGAAGAAGACGCGCTCACGCACCAGCCTCATGGATCGTCATGCCAAACGACGAGCTAGTCAACGTGATGCAGACAGGTATGATTAAGATGTGTGCGGTGTTTAACAAGTGCATACAATGTGTAAAATTGTAATCCCCTTTGGAAGGCTGATGTTTACTGGTGCGTTTATTTTCAATGCAGAATGCCTGACATTTTAGGAATCTTGCGTACTTCATCTGACCAATTTTGTTTACGCGAATTACAGTGAAGAGGGTTCTGAAGTAGGAAGCACCAACTCAGATGAGGATGCAGAAACTAAAGAGGTGAGTAATTTTTACGGAGCTTTTATTCATTATTATTATGATGATGCTTGTGTTTGTATTGTAATAAGGTGATTCAATCCGTTGCCACATTGTTTTATGAATGGATACAAATTATTGCAGTACATCCTGTAGGCACATTGATCCAGGAGAAACAGGTTGTATATAATTATGTGGATGCTCATAATGATAAACCTGTGCTCTCTTTCCCCCCCGCCCCCAGAAGGAGAAGAACCAGTGTGTGAACTGCGGACTGAGTACCACTCAGCTTCATGTTACTGCCAAGGGCTCGTTATGCAGCAGCTGTTACCAGTATTGGAGGTGAGTGAACGAAAGTGTCATGCACTGCTGAGCCTGACTTTCTCTTCTTTCTTTTAAATCTTTTTCTGTTTGTACCTGTGGTTAGTTTTGGTGGAGCACCCAGGTACTTGTGTTCATACGATTAAACCAGTTGACTGGTAGTGGTAATTCTTATGATTTTTAAAAGGCAGGCAGAGCATAGATGTCTTCTGTTTTGTGAAATGCATAAATCTGTTTATTCTGATTATGCACACACACACACAAGAGCTTGATAAATTGATGTCAAGTTAGTTTGCCATTAGCTTTCTATCCACTACCATTCATTTGCTCATTCACGTACACGTTAAATTAAAAGATCTCTGTCTCCCACTGTACATCCCACTCTGTTCCTCTCTCCCACTGTATTGTACTATATCTCATTCTGTCTGCTTTTTTTGACCCACAGGCGAACAGGGGTAATGCGATCAGCAGGCCCAAAGCGTCACGAGTCTCAGCAAGCAGGCCGCCACAACCCCATCAAACACAAGCGTAAACCACCGAAGGGCATGTACTTACACTCCGAGGATCTGATGTCCATGGTGTCTGGACCGCCGGGCCAGGCTGAGGCCGTCCTCAAGCAGCTGGACAGTGAGATCGTGTCCCTCAAGCGACAGGTATGGTGTACGGCTTTGGGAATGATGTCTCCAATTTATCGGCTTTTCTGGGACAGGGTGCAGAGTAGGACTTCTAGTGTGCAGTAGATGTCAAGCCTTCAGGTCGCATTTTGTTGTTGTTGTTGTCTGTTTTGGTTTGGTGTTTTCTTTTTCATTTGCGAACAGGATTTAAATTACAGATCGCAGCTTGATAGCAATCTACCTTGCACCATTGTCCGATATGCAATGTTAACTTAATTTTCTCTGGTCTAGTCATCCACCATCTCACTGAAAGTGATGGCTTGTAGAGCCTTGTTTTATCAATTTACCGGTACTGCAGCAGGGAGGATACTTAATTTTTTGTCAAGACGTGAATGTTCAACAGCCTTTGCTTATCGTTCTTCATAGGTGCAAAACAACAAACAGCTGCTCAGTCTGCAGAAGCACAAAATGGCAAACGGTGTGGATGATTTCAAACCTCCAGAGGTGTGTATAATTTTGTACATGACAGTACATGCCTAGGGCTTCATATCCCTTGGGATTAATATATTATGACAGGACAAAATGTCTTGGCTGACCATAAAAGTATAGGACATTTGTCAGAATATTGTCCACTGTGGCACAGCCCTGCATGCATATATGCAGGTTCAAAATGTAAAGAAAGTTCTTATTTGGAAAGGGCTTTCCGTATTGACGAGGGAAGCTTGCTTTCACAGTAGGACACGTACAAGGGGCGAAAGCTTGTTCTTTGAATGTGGGGCAGTCGCAATTTGGTAATGATATAAAATAAGTAGACCTGAAGGAAGAGGTTCTAAACCTTGTGTGCTCAGTCTATTTGTCGGTTGCAGCCACCCCAGAGGATCAACTCTCGCTGGACAAACGAGGAGCTTTTATTGGCTGTTCAAGGTAAGACGTTATGTAAACTGTAGACTCACAGTTCAACCCTCCAGAAACAGCAATGTGGGACTCACAGAATTGGGGGTGATGGACATGTTGATGGAAAATGTCATCAAGGATGTAAAGTAGGTAAACAGGGGTAGTCTCTTAGTTACAGATACACAGTGTCTGTGATATTCATGGTATTCGGTCTCCCGACAGGTGTGCGCAAATACGGCAAAGATTTCCAGGCCATAGCAGAGGTTATTGGCAACAAGCTGGAAGCGCACGTGCGCAGTTTCTTTATCAACTTCCGACGACGCTACAACCTGGATGAAGTGTTGGCAGAGTACGAGGCAGAACATGGAACACAACTCTCCCTGGAGGAGGATACTGCTATGACAACAGACAACAACAACTCGGATGCTGCCAGCAAAGAGATAAAAGTATGAAATTGCGTAAAGATAGTGCCTTCTTGTATGTGAAGTGTTTCCTTAGCTCTTTACTGATTCAGCCCATGTGACCTGTTTATGAGTCTCCGTCGACAGGTTTGTTCTGGCAACATGTGAAACGCAGATTTTAATGGTGTTCGATGTTTACAGATGGACGTGGACAAACCAGAGAATGGAGACAGTAAAGCTGCTCCAGTTTCACCACCAGCTCCTCAGACCAATGGTACAGTAGCTGGAAATGCTGTAGGATGTGCCGTCTCTGCGCCCCCACCCTTGTTGAAACAGCCACCCACTGCAGCAACAGCTCGGCAAGGAGGGTCACCATCAGCAAGCAGGTATGCGGATGCAAAACATTACAACTTTTGTAATTTCACCTGTCTTGGACATATTAGTGGTTGATGTAGAAGGAACCACAGCAAAAACGTCTGTAGTTTGTGAGACATATTTTGATCCTAATATCTTAGTCAGTTACTTCAAAATTAGGGCAGACTGGCTTATCTTTCACCACAGGATTTGTTCTCATGACTTTGTGATTGTTCGGTCATTTGTTCATTCAGACGTTCGTTTCTCCGTCTTCAGTAATCGTACACAGTTCCACTCTTCCAGTATTGTTCCACAGGCTTCCTGTTTAGTAACTCCCATTGTGTGTTCCACCGTGCAGGCTCCTGCCTCCACAGAAGACCATACTGCAACAACCCCCACCCCTCATACGGCCCTCCGCTTCGCCATCGGCAACTCAAAATAACACCAAGACTGCAGTGACCCCAGCACCTGCCAAGGACGGCAAAGAATGACATCTTGCCGGCTGCTAGCGCTAGTCAGGAGGGGTTGTGTACTTGTCGTCATGACATTGTAATTTATATTCCTGGAGTGGTTGGGGTTTTACAAGCACTGCGTTGGAGAACATGATCTCTATGCTGCATATTCTTACAACTGACAAGTTATACTGGTGAGCCAGACACTTCCTTGCAGGGCAGCAAAGGTAGTGTACAGTAGGTCAGACAAACTTCAGGTGTGGTGAACTTTATGTTCAAGATGTGAAACTGAACGATTCCAGATGGAGCCCACTTGACAAGCGGTACAGCATGTTCACCATATCATGTCGTGCAAGTGAAGGTGGTAGAACAGTACTTCCTTGCCAATTCATTGGCTAAAACTGTACTGAGGTATGGTTTTCAAGTGACCAGAGGGCGTATCATTGTGTCAAACTATACTTCCGCAAGGTATAATACGTTTCGGATTGACTTCCATCATCAGAGATGTTGACAGTACAAAGGTGTGACGAGTAGATAGATGGGAATTTAGAGTACAGATTTGGGAAAAGTTGTGCATCTGCATTGATGATTGCAGGCCGATTCAGTTGGAGTGGAGGTACAGTATTTCTGTAATATTTTGTATGTCAAGATGTCAAGCACCTAAATTTTTATTGTGTATCATTTTCATATATATTAAATTATTGTTGCATGTGTCGCCTTGCGTGTTAAAGTTATAGGGTAAATTATGATTGGATAAATTCTGAGACCAGTTTGATTTCTCCTTACGAAGGATTTTTCCCAGAAGTATAAGATAATCATGTAACAGACTGATCAGTTTTATTTTCAAGTTGTTTTGTCGTAAGATGTGTGATGTAGAATTGCAAAAACTGTTGCAAAACGCTCTACCTGGTTTCAGAAAGTGCTGGCCACACTGTAGCCCCAAAGATGAGATTTTTGTTCATCCACATTTGTTTTCCATCTTTTCGCTTTACTGGACTAATTTTTAACAGTGTGAAGACTCCCAGAAGTTCCCGCTGGATAAAATGCTGTATTACAAATGTGAAGTACGTTTTCTCTGTATGCTCGAGTACATTGTGTGTACGCCTTTTAATCGTTTACTTTTCTCATGACGCTCAAAGGCAGCTGTGTATAATGCATTGTCAGTAATCTTATTCCATTTTGTGTGTGTGCCTGTGCATGGGAATCGGTGTTGTTTTTCCGAAAGTTGTGTATCTATTGGATCTGATGCCTTGTGAAGTGCTTTGTTTAGTATCTGTATGTGTGGCAATAGGGTTTCTTTCTGATCAGTATGCATGACAGCATTGTGGACTTTCTAAGCCAAATTGTCCTGTACAAATAGGTTGTATACACACCCGTTCGTTCGCGTCTGTAACTCTGCTGAGTTTTTCCCATTAGCAAACAGATGGTTGCTTCCCTTTGAGTGCTAGCATTGTGACTGAGAATAAAATTAGTAAGTCGGACCTCTGCAGCCAAGTGCTGTGAATGTGTGGGCACCAGATAGGGACCTTAGCATAGAGAGGTTTAAAATACTGCATCGGTGCATGCACACCAACCCTCATGGCACTGAGAAGCTGTGGGGTTCCTGAGCACAATTCCTCATCTTGCACACTTTATCAATCATGCTGAAATCACTCACTCGCAGCCCCCTTCAGGAATTGACATTTGCAACAGTCAGGCCTGTTTATGATGTAATGAAACAGCAGAGACATATTTGATGGAGAAGCTTCTGAAGCAGTCATGATGGAAGAGCGGAAAAAGATAAGACATCTCAGTTTACATACTGATCACTCATGGGTGGACACCCTCCATGTGATGGTCAAAATTGAAAAATTATATAACTTGTTTTTGTTTAATTTACATACTGATTACTCATGGGTGGACACCCACCATGTGATGATCTAAATTGAAAAAAATTATACCACTTGTTTTTGTTTGATTAGAAATGCTTTGGATGGTACCGCTTCAAGCCGCATGTGGGTCTAATTTGAAGTGTATTTTATTAAAAAAAATGCAGTGAGCTGGATGTGAGATTTGTGATAGTTATAGAATGCTTGTATGTGGAATGATTATCACTTGCTGTCAAATTTTGGTGGGTTCTTCTTTTGTGGTGGTTTGTGGCGTGAACATAGTACATGTATACGTACACACTGATTTGTACAATTAATTTATTTCACAATGCAATAGTGCACGTTGTATGATCTGAAGTTATGCCACTGTCTGCGCTGTGCAGAATATGACAATAAAAAGCAGAACGCTTTACGAGATTGAGATTGTTGCTGTCTTCGGCGTGTGTGTGCGTGTTTGTAATGGTAATGCGCACAGCCCAAACTTAAACCACCACCTAGCGTACATCATTTCTCTACCAGCATACACGTAAATGCACACTGACTCTGTGTAGTTCTTGTTGTTTATTTTCTTTCAAGCAAATACAAAAACCATTGTGAAGCTCCCAATATAGAGATACTGGGCCGAGAAGCAGGAAACAGCCGGCAGAGAGGAGAGATCCAACCTACCGTGCTCTATAACTTAACACTACATTATGCTTCTCCAGTGAAAGTGCAGTACAAATGGGTATGAAATGCAGGCTCACGTACAGGAAATGTGCTAGCGAATAGCCGAGCAAGCTAAAGAGTAGACACCATACCAGTTCATGGCACACTATCCATAAAACTAGCTAAACCGTGCCCTAGACAACTAACTAGATCAGAAAAAAAAAAAAATGACTGAAAATGAACTGAAAAATGCAGATGGAACAAAAACTTCAATGTACATGAAATAACAAGAACATATTACATGGCACCTTGGACAGTGCGTCATGTAAGAGAAACAGGCACACAATCGCGTTTCAAATTAGTGAGAGCTTTTGCGTCTGGCCTTGTAAAAATAAATGGCTGATTTGCTCCATCAGTTTTTTTCTCTCCTGTCCACTCTCCTGTAAATGTCTCCTCTCCTCTTTTTACTTTTTTTTACACTGTCCGGATTACAAGTTTTGCCATCAATCAGAGATCTTTACAACCTCTGACACATTTCCCCTACTGGTCTACTGTCAAACAAAATAAGCAGACTAAAACAGTAAAAATTTAACACTGGGACGTGGGGGAAGGAGAAGTGACCAAAAAAAAAAAAAAAAAAAAAAAAGCATCACTGGGAAAGCAATTAACACAAGTCTGCACCATAAGGAATCCCTGCTCGGCAGTAGACCATTAAACCCCAAACAACAAATTGTAGACACAACCAAAATCACCTCTAACAACAAGAACTAGCGACTCGCTTTTGCTTTCAAAGACACAGGAAACATACATGCACCAGATGTGACGACAGATCAAAAAGGACACCGACAGATTAATCATTTACAACGGGCGTAGTATCTACATGCGAAGGGGGGGGGGGGGGGGGGGTAGCGCTATACAGTAAAAGAAAATCATGGCAGTTGTAAGCAGCAAAGCGTCGTAACAAGCTGAGGCTACATCTAGCTTTACCATTTGTCTCTGACAAATAACAAGATACGGAGGGAGAGGAGGGGGTAGTACAAGTGTGTATGGGAAGAACAAGATACACAATAAAGGATTTAACAAAACAATTCATGTACTGCACCAACGAAGTCAACAGGAAGAAAAAAATGAATTGCAAGGTTTCTACAATGCCAGTTATGGCTAGCTAGACCACAATACTTCACAACACAGCTGCCAACTAAACAAAAACAGGTGCAACGTTAACGACAACGATGCAGTCAATGAAACGCCTGGCAGTCAACGAAGACACTTCCAGAGTTCAGACAAAAGCCCAGAGAGTTCAGAGAGCTGTGAGACACATCACATCCAAGTCAGGTAGAAGCGCGCCAGCCACACAATTACACAGATCTTTTTCTCACAAAGCGATGCAGCCACGTACGTGGCAATGGTGGTGATTGTGATGGTAAAGACAAAGCCCAACATACACTTAGAATGCAGCTGTTTGAATCAACGTGCACTCGAAGCAAAGGTTTGTGAGAAAGTGTGTGGGCACAAAGAATACACCGATGAGAACACTGTGTACATTCACAAAAAGTAAACGTTTATCAAATTTCAAACTCAATTTCATTCACAAATTACTCCAACAGCCGTGCAGATGTGAAAAACAGCATTCTAGCAAATTACAAGTGAATGCAACATTTCCACGAGCCTGATGTTGGTGACAGCTATGGCCATTTCACATGGGCTTACTTCACCGGTAACTAATATTCCTCGTGGCAGCTTTTCAAAAAGTTCTCTCCAAGTGTGCCGTCCTTCTTAGCTGTTGTCTTCTTCGCAGGAACTTGATCCAGCTGGACTCAGCACATCTGTTCTTCAACACTGGCAGCAAAACTTCAGCAGACGGGGTCCTCACGTTGATGGATGGAAAAATGGTCTTTGGTCCAAAGGAAACGATGGTTATATCACAGCTCATCTGGTGACTGCAGTCCCCCCACATAAGAAAGCGAAAATGTGAAAAGCTGTCCTCAAATCCACACACGCAAGTCGTGCGCATGTGTCTTTTCCTCCGTTTTCCCCTAGCCTGTTTTGGGAACTGTCCATCAGGAGAGGGCTTTGGCCATGCCGACATGTTGAGCAACTGAAATGTGCCTGGACTTGGATGGAGCGACAGTGATGCCAGGAAGCAAAACTAAAAAAAAATAATGTGATGGGGGAAATAACAGACGACAAGAATGAACCAAGATACCCACTCACTCACTCTCTCTGTCTACCTGACAAGCAACGTAGGGCAAACAAGCAAAAGACACATGTACGTACGTTTGTACATTTACATACACGCAGTACAGACATCGCGAGAATACGAACAATTCACAAGAATCATCTTCCTTCTCCTCTTCATATGTGCAATGGTCAACATTTTCTGAGGGACAGATAAGCTCGGTAAAGCAGCTAAACAAAAAAAAAATGCTGAAGAAACTTGCCGAAGAGAAGGAATGAAATTTGTTCCTGGTATGTAAAACACGTCATCTGATTTCAAGAGATTCCACATGAAGCGTAAACAGTCAAAACGTCAAAGGTTTTGTGATGAAATCTGAAATATTGTTTTGAAAAAAATGTGGATGCCAGTCCCAAGAAGCAGCAGACTATTTCTTCCTCATGGTGAAAAAGCTGCGTTTTTTGTGTTCTTCTTTGCCGGAGTCGTCTGTGCGTGCTGGCAATGTCTGTGACTTGGTTGGCATGCTGGTGCCCTCGACACCTGTAACCGAGTTGATCCGCCCAATCCACTGGTCGCGTTCGCTCTGCAGGGAAACAGAAAAAAAAAAAGAGAAAAAAAAAAAGCAGAAATCATTCATAATGTCTGGTCTGAATCCTTCTGAGAGTAGAGGGGAACAAAAGCAATCTAGAGCAAAGTTTACTAATTCTTATCTGCAGTCTGGACTGCACCAGTCTGGTCATGCAAATTACGTTTAACTTACCGCGTCTTTAGCCTGGAAGAGGAACTCGCTGCCCCTTGCAAGTCGCAGGCGGAAGACATAGGGCCGTTTGTTGTAGTCTAACGCGACCTCGCACAATGCACCTTGAAGATCCATGGCAGCCTCATGGTGGATACGCGTGTTTGGATCCTGTGGACAAAACGAGCGAAACGTGAGCCTGTGGACAATCACGGGGTCTGATTAATTGCCCCCCAAAAGTTATGGGGTTTAAATTGACAGTTACAGCTAAACAACTACCTAGAGGTCAGACTCAGACAGTGTTCATCCTCCAGCAGGTCCTTGAACAAGAAACCTGCCTCAAACAGCTGACTAACACAGGTTGCTTGTTATTTCTGATGGTGCTCCGTGCTACAGCAAGCCTCACTCACCGACTTGGCATGTTTCTGGTCTTTATAGCAGGACATTGAGCTTCCATGTAGCACCACAAATACTTTATCCCAAGACCTGCAACATCACCAAACACACACATTACACGACGGACAGCATATGACACTACATTTCCAATATCACATCTTTCACACATCCTACCAGCCCACTTCACTGTGAAATTTTGGTGTAATTCAATTTCCAGAACAGCTCAGGAGGCGAGAAAATCTGGCATCCTGAGCTATACTCAAAACTGATTCGACTGAAATTCCACGACAACGTCAATTCATGCACCATCTGCAGGTGGGAGAGTGTAGGGGTGCCGCAGAATCATCAGTATAACCTCTAACACTTTGCAGTACAAAGATGATTCTTCACCAAAAGAGAGTACTCTGGGTCTTGCGACATGCTATGGTTTACATATATGGTGTTACAAAGACATGCAGTCTCGGTGGTCACCCCATAATCCGGAATTTGTTGCTCGCTGACTTTGCCAATCCAGAAAATATAATTTTCCAAAAATTCTAAATTTGGAAATTTAATTTTGAAAGTTCTCATTCCAGAAATCCAGACTGTTCTAGAAAACTGGCACCCCTGGATCTGAAAACTCTGCTGCTGAAGCCGTCACGATAGTATCTGAAAACATTCAACTTTACATTCTTCACAGCTGGCAGTCTGCAAAGTCAAAGATGAAAGTTGCATTTGTAAAAGGCACGGGTAAATCAGTAAATGAAGAAAAGAAATGTCACCTGTTGGCAGCCTTCTTGTCCCCTTCCCGCTCGTGTTTGCGTGTCAGCGTGCCCTCCTCATGCGGAGCCTCTGGCGAAGCACCTGTTGCTGGTTCTGTTAGCAGAAAATATTTCAGTCAGAACTGTACCCTGACTCCCTCTCCTCCTGTCTCCTCCTCGCTGCTTTACTTTACGTGTCCAGCTCAAAAGACTTAGAAGTACCATAAGCCAACAGTGATTAATCTACATATCCCACTGAGATACATGAAAATCTCCCGCGCCTCCAGGAAAATCCCAGAGAAGTGAAAAACAGTTCATGTGCATCTTCATTTTGATAAAGATCATCTGAAAGACTTCTTTTTTTTCTCTCTCTCTCTTTTTCTCAATCAGCAGATTTCCTCGTCAACCATGCAGACAGGAACGTGAACCATTCAATCTTGTCTGGCCTTCAGTGAGGCACACTGCAAACAGATTGTGCAAGCACATGCATCTGGTTCTCAGTCACGATCTCCCACAATGCACAAGAATGCCAAAGATCGCATCCAGTGCACAAAATTGACCACACCAACACACTCTGCACTCTTTGGTTTTTTCCAACTCTAGAATAGGTACACGTACCACCAACAGCCTAGAATTCAGGCTTGGAAAACAAAAACAACAACAACAACAAAACTCTGATCAGGAGCCAAAACAAAAACAGGCGTGTACCATTGAGCACTTCAAAGCCCACATCTGTGCTGTGTACCATCTTCACAGCAGATCCCCTAGGAAGCACAACTTCCTTTCTCGGGGGGAAGCACAACTACCCTGTGTGATTACCTGCTTCAGGACTGACACCCCCAACTTCTGGTTCCTCCTTTTTGCGAGAGAATAATTTTCCGAAGGGCGATTTGGACCGTGAACGTTTCTTGTCCTGATCTATCATGACAAATCACTCGGCAATTAGGTAAATGCCAGATCAACTGGACATGCTACTTTCGAAGCCAGGAAATGAAGCCAGGGTTATGAGCGGCAGCGGCTTGCTTTCGAGCAAAAGGTACCAGCGGAAGTACACAGGACCCACAACCAGTCATGCAAATCCCCCAAGTAAGGGGAAGTCGCTACCTGTGTGTGCTCTAGGCAGTGAAATAGGCGAAAAATTTCTCAAAGTGACGAGCGGTTTCTCGGCCGTTTCACACTTTGGTTTAGATGGGTTAGTGAAGCTGCTTTGTTTGAAAACTAAAACTATTTCAGTTAAAAAATTGTGTTATTGTTAGGAATTTTTAAAAAAATATTTACATTAAAACGGGAAGTGCTGGAGGTGGGAGCTGGAGAAGGCGTGTGAGTTAATGTAGTTATGTACAATTTCGTATCTGCATGTGTAGGTCTGTTCATCAAAGGGTACACTGAACAATCTAGGCTTGCAGTGTCTAAGGTGCTGGCAGGCTTAGTCAAGCGTTCCAGAGTATCACTGACAGTTCAGAGTCTGAATACATGCGTAGTTAAACACTAAACAAGTCTGTCGCCAACTGTTAATCTCAACAAAATTCAGTCATTCTGTTACCATTAGCAACACTCAGCTTTTCAAGATTCTCTCCTATTATCTTGCCTGTTCAGTTCCACAAAATAAGTGCATGTGTGTGCACAAATACAGATTTTTTTTTTTTTTTTAAATTCCATTCAAACATTCTTACAGGTGTAGATCTTTTATAGAAACTTGATTAGCTAATTCTTACTTTTTTGCGTTCATTTTTCAAAGCTACAGTTTCTTTCAAACGTTTTGCTGCATGGACGAAAACACAATGTAGTATTAATTCTGTCATTTCTGTGATTCTTTCCTTTCAGTGCAATACCAACAACAGTATATCAGATTCCTTCATTTCATCGAGGCCAGCGGATCAGACGTATCGTAGTTTGTACAATTCCTTCATTTCAGTGCGTCACCAGTCACCGCTTTTTCAGTGCAAGGGCCAAATACTCCACAGACGTTCATTTTAGGGAAACGATAACTCCCAACAAAGAAAAGGGGCAAACTTTAAGCCAGAACCAGCAAAACCCAGTGGCTAGGACAACAGTCCAACTGACTGTTTAAAACTAGTATCTGCTGCAAAGAAAAATCCCACTACTCAATCTGTCAGCCAAACATACACTTTGCAGGCCTGCCTCTCCCCAGTGCAAAGTCGGAACAAAACGAAAAAAGGAGATACAGCGAATATTTTTGACCAAGATGCAGTTTATCAGGGCAGGCTATATGCAAAGTACACTGTACAGGGGGGAAAAAAAAAGCATTTTCCTCAGTTCACGGTATGGGTGAAAATGCAAAAGAAAAAAATACACTCAAGTTAAAATGGAAGCAAAAACATCAAAAGCAAATGAAAAGAAAAGTTTGGCTACAAAAAGGATTAACACGAGCACTGGTGTGCACCGACCAGTCAAAAGAAAATGCTGGCAGGTTTTGGTAGCAGCTACCATGCAATCTACACTAAACAGACATAAAACAAGCACGTAACAATATACTACCACATGAATCATTAGGTCAGTCAACAAAACAATGTAAATTGTGTTGTAGTGAACAAGAGAACAAGAGTGCCAGGTTACTCTTTGAGTGTGTGTGCAAGTGTGTGTGCAAGTGTGTGTGCAAGTGTGTGTTATGTGTTGTCAAGACAATAGTTGTATGTGAATGTGTGCAAGTGTGTGTACAAGTGTGCGTACAAGTGTGTGTACGAGTGTGTGTGTGTGTGTGTGTGTGTGTGTGTGTGTGTGTGTGTGTGTGTGTTGTATGTTTATTCAATATTGTGTATGTGAATGTGTGCAAGTGTGTGTACAAGTGTGTGTACAAGCGTGTGTGTGTGTGTGTGTGTGTGTTGTATGTTTATTCAATATTGTGTATGTGCATGTGTGCAAGTGTGTGTACAAGTGTGTGTACAAGCGTGTGTGTGTGTGCACACGCGCGCACGCGTGCGTGCACATGCATGTGATTTGTGTGTGCACAAATGTGTGTTGCGTGCTTGTGCATGTGTGTGTGTTTATCAGTGTGTAGGGGCTGTGGTGCTTTTTAAGAGTTAATCACAACACATACTTCGCGGGGAAGCCGCGGGTGAGGTGCTCAACTGCTGCGGAGAGCGCTCTTCACGCCGACCCGCGTCCTTGGGCAAGGAGCGAGAACGCTCATCGTCCCGCGGCTTAGGCGACAGGCGCTCCGGAGTCGACTCGACCTGCCGCGCTTTCTCTGGTAAAGGCATGCAACATTACATGCACTAGGTGCACAACAACCACAGGTGAAAACTGCTACGACACAACGTGCAACATAAAAACACGCACTCCACTATCTGATGAAAACACGTCGCTACAATAGCTGCACTCGCACTGTGGTGAAAAGAAATTTGTTCAACAAACGCACAGGGTTAAACAATGAACATCTTTTCTAACACGTTTGGAAAAAAAGATGAGTATGTGAGAAGAGGAGAACAAAACATCGCATGAAAACAAAACAATGGGAGAGATGGAAAATGAATGAGTGTTCATGCACTAGATGACTACAAGTTAGCAAACAACGAAGCTACAAACGGGAACAGACGGCAAGGTGCACAGAAATACATCACAAATACGATGATGCAACAATAACAACATCAAAAACACATCCTCCTTTTTCTTATCGTAATGACTAGTTCTGCCGTCAGGATAAACCAGTTACTTGTAAATGGTAATTACTTCTCTCTTTCCTACTCTTGAAACTGTCAATCCACTGCGTTTAATTTTCTACAACATACAAGTATTTCAACCCTTTAGGAGCTTGAGAAATCAAGCACACACATGAAGGCAAAGTAAAGTATGTATGCGGTGCATTGTCTTCCTCGTGCCCCGAGAACAGCAGCAATGACGCAATGCAAATGCATCAAATTCTCATCCCCTACAAGTTTGACCTCTTCCTTGTACCCCCCCCCCCCCCATCTCCCTCCCAAAAGTTCTCATTTGCATCCCTCCTTTGTCCTCCACTTTCAGTCTTGACAAAAACCAATGTCAACACATCACTAGTCTTTTCTTATCTCTAAGAAGCCCGAGCAAAAATGGCGAGTTCTAATTGAAATCTTGAGATCACTAGAAGCCACTTATCTGACCAAACAATGACATATCTGACTGCTTGAGAAACCACTGAGGATGATAAATGGGTCAAGACCCTGTGTAACCTACCTGCTTCTGCGGGCGCCTCTTCCCCATTGACCAGTCCTGTCCCTCGGTCCACTTCCTCCACTGCCTGAGGCTGGCTCTCCGATGGCTGAGATGGGGCGGGCTGTTCGACAACTGGCTCTGGTCTGCACAGGTAGATAGCAAATAGATAGGACAGGTTCTGATGCTGATGATGATACTATTAATACTAGGCACCTATTCCTGATGGGCAATCTCTAGCTGCCGGAACAGGCGTGACTTTCGCACTGATGAAAACTTCTCTGAGAGCATGTAGTACATCCTGTCCGTCGGCACTGATCTAGGTGCGTGCAATAGTGACAACTGTAGGTTACGGGAAAACAAAATCCTCACCACAATACATGTACCACACTTGCGTTAACTGGCTGGAACACCTCTTGAAACAAACTCCATATATAAAATACATCACTTATGACTAGCGGTTGGCTAAATCTATTATGTAAGTAACTTTCAGTATCGACGGTATTCTGACAACCTCTCGATTTCCGTCACCTTTGGCTACATGGACTTCAGATTGGGGCCTGTTTAGAATATGCCCTGTTCACACACAAAGCAGACGGAAGTGACTGGGGTGTGCCCACGTACATTAGTGTCCAATAACACTGCAGTGTGAAGTGCTAACTCACTTTGGTGGTTCTGGTGGCAAGAATTGTACAATGTAGGCTCTTCTTCTCTCCTCCTTGGCCCGCGCGACTTCTTCTGGGTGTTGTTTGCGGTACTCCTCCTCCTGTCTCCTCTGTCTGTCTTTGATTTCAAACTGAACACAGACAACAGGACTGAATTTAGCAAACAAGAACACCAGTAACAATTCAAACATGAAAGTGTGTGGCCCTCACCTAAAACCCTGAATGCTGAAAGAGGGCTGTCAGCCCAGCTCATGGGAGGCAACAATAAGTCAATAAGTGGTTAATTTTCTTGAACTCCTTGGGCAGTATCTGACGACGAAGGTGTACGCACGCACAAGTACACACATCCCCACCTTTCATCTCCGCTACACACCTCCATACACACCCTAACAAAACATCCATAAACGCACGCACGCACGCACACACAGAGGCAAACCCAACAAAAACTGAAACAGAGTGCTGATCACTACTATCAGTCATAATGATTCCACTCCTCCAGTCAGTTAATATCAACAGACATTTTAGACAACTAAACCGTGATATGTCCTCTAGTATACTTACTGTTGTTGGTTTTTCTAAGGCAGCAAATCTTTCTTCTTGTGTGGCAGCAGCTTTTTCAAAGGCTTCGTGTTTCTTGATGAGGTTCTCTACAGCGTCTAATGTGTCCTGGGGGAAAAAAAAAAAAAACATGGTGCTCAATGAAACCTGCAGCAATTAAATTATTAATATCCATTGTCGAACGACAGAATTTATGAACACAGACAGCAGACGGTCGAGTCTACACATATTCTACTCAAGAATGCAAAGAGTTCAAAACAAAGACTTACTCCCAGGTCTCGGTTGAGGAAGTACTGTTCCTGTGCCACTAACCACGCCTCGGCCACTGCCGCATCTCTGGCAAACTGGTACACCTCCAGAACTGAAAGCCACAATGACATCATATTTAGGTGTTAATTGTAGTATTTCACCTTGACCCTCTCAGACCGGCTGATCACTAGAATGGAACTCTGTATGCTCTTAGAAGTTTTATATGCAGAGCTCCTATGGGTCAAACAATTAAAAGCCTGTGTTGCAAAGTTGTGGCATAAACAAAAGAAAAAGAAAACCATTCAGATATGATAAGAGAAAACAATGACAAAAAACCCTGCTCCATTGATCGGTGTAAGTGGAGGAACCACTTCTCAATTGGGTCTGCACAGGATGAACTTTGAAGAGGACTTACTGAGCTGAAGGTGTTCCCAGCGATCCTTCCAGAGGTCTGTCATGTCGAGGCGTTCTAATGTCAGCTGGATCAACTTTTCCCGCACCTGACAAACACAGACAATTGGCAGTTGTGATGAGTGGATTCTAGTTTTAATAACTGCACGCAAGCTTAGTTTCAGAATTAGTTTTGTTGTTACTGTGTTTGTAATTAAGGCCCAAGTCCACAGAGAAAAGAAAAAAACTAACGTAACTGCTACCGTCAGGGAAAGAGAAAGAGAGGCCAGCCTCGCAACAGCTGGAGGCGGGACACTGAGGCAGAGTTAAACAAGCAGGGGACCAACTGTGTTGGAGTGGCAAGAACAGCCCAGAAGCGAGTGCAATGGCGAACGTTCGTCGATAGCCTATGCTCCACAGGGAGCCATGGGCCTAAGTAAGTAAGTAACTGCTACCGAGCACTGAATACTACGTATGCTCCTTCAACATCAAACGCCTCACCTCCTCCTGCCTGTAGTGGTTTCTGTTGAGGAGGTCACGGCCCAAATTGATACAGATTGCGAAATTTTCCTCTCGGGCGTCGATCTCGGCCTTCAGACTCTGGTGGTTGTTCATCAGCAGTTCAACACCAGATACGTCTCTGTACGAAGAAAAGACAAGTGACATGGTAAGTCATGTGAGTTTCCAAATACAGTCAGATCCAACAGAACACCACGGTACATACATGCACATACAGTGCACACATCTCTGACTCTACTGTTTAGTAGAATATCTTGCATAAATAGGTTAGTCGCCGATTTAAAAAAACAAAAACAAAAAATAGGCAACAGGTCGGGAAATAAAGGTGTGCACCAAACAAACAGGTCCCACGGCATAAAACTGGAGGCACCTAATCTAAAAAATTCCAGAAAGACGAGGCAAAAAAAGGAAGAAAAAAAAAAGATAAAAAAAATGGAAGTACCGGCAGGGGTAGGGGTACTGAAAGGATATATACCCTTTCGGCCCTGAAAAAAATATA
This sequence comes from Batillaria attramentaria, assembly GCA_018292915.2. NCBI lineage: Eukaryota > Metazoa > Mollusca > Gastropoda > Batillariidae > Batillaria > Batillaria attramentaria. The sequence continues at coordinate 4,822,073 of JACVVK020000005.1, read as the reverse complement.
GCTTTCAAAATAGATATTTAAAAAAAATCAAAAGAAAGTTAAAACAAACACATAAATAAAACTGCATACACACAGAAAACTGGAAGGACTGTAAGTCTCCTCTATGCTTACAAATGCAGAACTGAGGATGTATCCATGAACACACCCACCCACACCCACACCTACACCCACAAACACACACACAAAGACTGAGCAAACCTACGTCCACTTCTCACCTGGGTTTTTCCTGAGTGTTCATCTGACGGATGATGTCGTCCATCCACAACTGCAAGTCGTTGGCCATCAACATGAAGCGGTAGAAGTCGCTGGCGTCGGCCAGCTTCATGCGCCGCGTCTCCACCAGCACGTGCAGATTACGCCACGCCTCGACGACCTCTGCCTCGCGTGCTTGGATCTCAGCCGCTTTGTTGCCTGCGTAGCCTGCCTGTAGTCGCACTGACTCAGCTTGGATGGCCTCCACCTGTCACAGCGGCAAATCTTTTTGAAGTCATCGTTACTGCAGGCAATGGGGTAGCGCAGGACAGATTCATACCATGTTCAAAACTGACGATTTTTGTTTGATGTCATTTTGTTTGTTTTCTTTTGCGGCTGTTGTAATGCACCCAGAGGTTGTTTTTTTTTGGACAAGTGCTGCAGCGATCCTCATCACTATTATTAATCGAAGCACAACTTCATTTCTCTTTGACTATCAGCAGAAAGATAATGCTCCAAGCACAGTTCCGCAGCCAAAATCATTGTCTATGCACTTGGTTATCGTTGATAAACTCTCATGCAAAGTTTTAGTTTGGATTTTCAAAATCGGAACAGATCCCTGAAACTTTCACTTTACCTGTTTGCCCAACGTGATGAGGTCATGTTCGAAATTGGCGTGTTTGCGCTGCATGGCAGCCACGCTCTGTGCGTCCCGCCCAAGGTCTTCAGGAATGTAGTTCTGTTTCTCCTGCAAATACACAAACAAAAAAAATAAACGTGAGAACCAACTTATCCTTAGTGAAGAGCATACACAATAACTTGTTTAAATGGAAAATGGACAAGTATAAATAATACGACAGGCACAAATCCTTTGGAGCCGTTCAGATGTTTAGCATTGGACTATGTAGATGCATGCACGGTTAAAGCTTAACTCAGGATGGAGCCGAGCATACAGAGGTGAAACTAAACACCTGCTAGAGTCAAGTCATTTATTCTCGAGCCTCGCAGGGCATGAGAAAGAAAAACAAAACAACCACAAACAGACAAACACAAAAAAAATGAAAAAAACTAACTCAAAAACAACAAAACACATACGTTGACACTAACAATGCTGAGCAGTGTGGTAACCGCAGTGACCGGAACTAGCCCTGGTACCCCTTGGCTGACAGTCAGCAAACATCAATGCACTGCATTTTCAGCCCTAACACTAAGGACAGACTGTTTCAAGTATACAGGTGCACTCACGCACACAACTGTCCCAAGACAAAAGCCGTCATCTGTAAACTTAGCTATCTTACCAAATAGAGTGCCTTACAGTGAAGACTAAACCAAGGTGCTTACGTAAATGCATTCGAGTGTGTCCTTGCACTCGTAGAAGAACTTGTGAAGTTCCCATGATGCCTGCAGAAGCTGCGTGCGTGTGTCGATGAGCTCCAGCAGGTCCGCCCAGGCCTCGTTCACGTTGTCCTTCCACTCGGCGATGATGGCGGAGTCGGAGTGGTCCAAGGAGATGAGCTGGTCACAGACCTCGTTGGCAGATGCCACACGTTCCTGGCCGATGCTCTCCGTGTCGCGGGCAAACTCCTTGAATTGTTCTTTCAACATCTGCAGCGAGACGAGAAATGATTCAGGATTTTAAATAGATAAAACCAAGAACGAAAAACTTTGACGCAGGCTTGAAGCAATGAAAGCGACACCCAGTAATGCAATCTCCAACTATAAAAAGAACTCTTCCGAAGCTGCATTCTGGAGCTAGATTCAGAGCCTCGTTAGGAGAAAAGTGAAAAATAAAGAAAACAATGCCTGCTAGGGGCTGGGAGCTGCCTACATATGGTGATCACCTACGGCAGTTTTCCTCTGTCAAGAAGATCCTTTCTGTTCAAAACTATGACGGTCTGTTGAAAATATCAACTAACAGTAACTGTGTGCAGCAGCAGACAAACTTCAGACAACAGAGTGCGTCAAGAAAAGCGGAGAGTGCTTCCTCACCGTGACATGCTCGTAGTCCTGGCCTGGTTCGTTGGAACCTGCCACCAGGGACTTTTCGGCGATCCACTGAAGCAGGTCGTCGATCTCGCGATGCAGCGTGTAGAGTTTGAACACCTCCTCCAGCTTGCCCCGCCTCTCTCCGGCCAGGTCCTTCAGGCCAGCATACAGCTTGTCCACCTGGGACTGTCGCACTGCAATCTGGTCGCTGCGCACACAGACAAATCATTTGTGAAAATAATGTCCGATATTTTTTGAAAATCAAATGGGCGACAGGTGACATGTGTTAAGCCAGGCAGCGCAAACAACAACAACTGTGCTTCCAGTAATGATGGCGATGAAAACAGACAGCAGGTTAAATAGTCAATTGCACACCGCATTAAATCCTGCTAGTTTGTTTTGGTCTGAACAGCAAGCGAGAACATAAGTTAAGCATGAAAAGAGCACAACACGACACTAACCACTCAGGGTGCTCCTCCTCGATCAACCTGCGGCTGCGTTCACCCAACTGCCGCACCACTTCTGCGTAGTCTTCCACGTTGTTCTCCAGCGTCTGGTGTTTCTTCATCATGTTCTGCGCACCCAGCTCGTCCTTGGCACGGTCCTCCGCCATCATGTACAGCTCTTGCTCGCTCATCCACGCCTCCGCTTCTGAGGCATCGAAATAATACTGAAACAAATGCATAAGACTTCATTAGTCACCATCCCAAGGGGGAAGGCAAAGATTCAGAGATTCAGCAGGTGATCAACAGAGCTGAATGTTTTCAGTGCTTAAAGTCAGAGGCAATAATGAAGCGGAAACCAATTAGTAGAGGCATTTCATGGCCTCTCCTAGCACATGTAAGTAAAATATAACCATGAAAGGTCAGCATTACCCAAGAAACAACGTTTTTTGTTTTTTGTTTTGTTTTTTGGGTGGAATTGGAAGATCCGCATCTGCTCTCATCTAGGGGGTTCTCAGCGGACTGGCAATGAGAAACTGCGGAGATCCGCAAAAAGAGGAGCAATTCTGACCTTTGAACCATGACACTTACCTCTCAGTTTGCTGATATCTGATCCAGTGTTTTCTGAAGAACTAGATTTTCTGTTAGGCTAGGTTTTGAAATAATGGTCTTCTGTCACACAGACATGGAGAGTGTCAGCCATGCATACACTACATTTTTACTGTGCGTAGCTTCCTTACTTGCTGCGCAATTTCCGAAAGTTGGAGGCGTTGGTTGCGTGCCTCCACAGCGTCTTTCAGCTCCTGCCACCGTCGTAGCAGATCCTCGATCAGGGCCCGGAACTCTTCTGACTGCGGGTGTCCCTCGTCGATCAGTTCCTGGCCGACCTGCACCACGGACATGATGCGTGGCTCATGGTTCTCGATCTCTACCTGTAAGGACTGAAAGACAGCAAAAACCACAAATTAACAAAAAAGCTTCAAAGTTTTTTCATTTTTTCCCCAGTATCTTAACTTACTGACCCATTGCCATGGTGGAATTGCGCACGAAAGTGCTAAGACCAGAAACATGTCTGCACACAAATTTTGGCTTAACCTTCAGGGTTTCCTATCCATAGGAAATATACTAGGAATAATGTCCTGGCTGAAAGAACAGGGTGATTGTCCAGAATATTGTCTGCTGTTACGCAGAAATGATAGAACACATGTCCGCCTAAGTGAGAAAGTGATCAGACATTTTGTCTCAATCAGTCTACGTCAAATATGAAGTTCTGAATCTTGTGAGAAAAAATTCCCCCCATCCATATTCCTGCCCACAAGCGGATTTGAACCTAGCGCCATGTGCTGCACCTGAAAGCAAACGCCTTCACCACTAGGCCAAAAATCCCCATAATATTGGAGGTACAGGAAGAACGCATCACTGTACAGCTTTCCACTTCAAAATATCAAGGTCTGCCTCATCAATGACGTAGCCGAGTGGACTGAAACAAGATGCACAGTTGAAAAGTCCCGGCACAGAGCCGACTACTCACATGGTTTTTCTTAATAAGGAGCTGTACACTAAGGAGGCTGTTGCCGTAGTTGGTGGCCGTGGCACGGGGCATCATCTCCTCGATCCACAGCTTCTCGTCCTCCACGTCCCGCATGAACTGGTGTATGCGCTTCACCTTGTCGAGGGCCGATCGCCGCAACATCAGTGGTGCCTGGATCTTGGAGAATCTGGGCAACAGCAGAGAAATAAGGATGGTTAAACAGATTGCAATTTTTTCTTTCACCCTCCAGAGAGGGGCTGTCGAACTGACAAATCTCCAGTATGACTGAGTTTCATAAGACTTCAAGACATGTATCATTGCCCGTTTACCTTACAAGCCAAAATTGATTCTGGCTATATGCTGTCTGCAAGTTCGTTACAGATTGGCAAAACTCTAAAACTAAACAGGACTAAGGGGGCAGACGAACAGTGTCTTCAACCAGCATGTTCATATTGCGCATGTGCAATGTTTTCCAAATCCTCAGCATTCATCCTCAAAACAGAGATGGCAGTACGTCTGAACTGTCTGGTGAAAAGGCCCGTACAATCTTACGCAGTGAAATACGGCCAGTCTCAAGGTATCTTGTAAATCAGTTACACCAGGCTTACCTTTCGGCAACCAAAGCTCTGCGTTTCTCGATGTCATCCACGCGGTCTGGCTCGATGCGGCGCAGATGGTCTGCCTGGCTCTCCAGCTCCTGCACCTGCTGTTCCTTCATCTTCATCTGGTTCTCCAGTTGCTATACAAAAACCAACACACACACACACCATCAATACACTGATTTCACAGGGTAGCCACCTGTATAATGGTTGCATATCAATGTGTTTGTTTAAGAGGCTGGCAAAAGGACTGATAACAAAGTGTTTCTGAAGTAAGCCCAGCTATATACCACCCCAATCAACCCAGTCCTTTCTGATTCTGCGTATCATCCATATGTGTCTCTTGTGAGATAGAAGACGAGGGAGCAGTCTTGATCATGCTGATGTACTGAAGAAAGAGTTTAGTGTCCAACAGCCCCTGTCACATGACCTGCCCTTCATCCGAAGAGCAACCACCCCCCTATCTACTGTCAAACGGCAAAATGGCTTGAGTACTTATGGAATCCATGACACTTCGGCTCTTTCAGATGGTAGCTACGAAGATAAATACATAATGGTAAATAAAATAAAAATAATGAAGAGTAAAATCTATCACTCACGTTTTGTTTCTGGACTTGCAAGTTGACTGTCGTCAGGTCCTTGCCGAAGTCCTCGGTTGTCACGATCTGTGACTCCAGAGCAGTCACCCAGCCGTCGATGTCATCGCAGCTCTGCTCATACAGCACGGAGCGGTTGGCATCAAAGAGTTTCTCGCCCTTGGCTTTGGTGGTGGTCTCGAGCTCCTCCCACTGTGTGTCCAGGTCGGCCAGCATGGGCTGGATCTGCTCCCGGGTCTCGGGCTTGGCACGCATGATGTCCTCACCCTCCTAAAAATTGAAAAAAAAAGAAAAAGAGAATATAATAATAATGACAATAATAAATAGATACATGAAAATTTTCTTTTAAATCAATAACTATCCCTCTACCAGTAAAACAAACCTGCAACTGAAGCAGTTCAAAATAAACAGCTATATAACCAGCTACTGATGGAAGCACTTTGAACTGGGGGAGAGAAGTAACCCAACTGTGCATTGAGTCTCCACTGTCAACAGGGCCAAAATTTGTACAGACTGTTTCTAAGCAGTAACCCCCCCCCCCCCCCCCCAAAAAAAAAAAAAATTATCCTCATGGTGAAACCCCCGATGCCCCCAGTGCTTAGGCCCGATGCACACGAGCGTCAGCGTCATGATGCCGAGCGGCGGATCTGACTCCCGGCGACAGTTTCAAGGCGCCGCCACGTGTGCATGACATCGGCGCCTGGCGACAGGCAACGGCATCAATGATGCCAGGCGGCGGAATCCTTTGACGCCGCGTATAGAACATGTCCTATTTCTGCTGCTGACGCCGCGCTGCAGACTTGGTTTCAGCCAATCAGAAAGCAGTGTGGGTCAGCGCGTGCAGTGTGGGCTCAGCGAACAGGCGAATGACAGGCGTGCAGGCGAATGACGCCGAAGCCAAGTGTGCATGCAAACGGCGCACACCACGCGCTCACGCGAGGCGTATGATGCGAGACAGCCTTCGCTGCTTGCTTCATGGTGCTGACGCCGACGCTCGTGTGCATCGGGCCTTAGCACTCCAGAACTGGGATAAGACTTATCAACAACGCCTATAATCAGCACTTACATTTTCATCATAATAATTTCTGCTTCATATCATGGTAGCATTTACTGGCATCATTTTCAGGCATGTCCACAGATCAATTAAATTATATCTATGATACACTTTTTATACACAATGCATATTTTATAAAATAAGCCAGTGATTCAGACTGACCTGTTTGACCCTTTCAAGACGATCTTTGTTGGCTGCAATCTCCGACTCAAATGCTTGATGCCTCATGTACTTGCTGTGCAGGTTCTTGGCATCCCGGTATGTCTCGTCTTGGGATGCGGCCATCTTGTCGGCCAGCCAGTCTCGTAACTGCAACGAGGTAAACGATACTGATCAATCCTTCTGCACACATGAAATCATCCTTACTGTTCACGTCAGCCAATGCAGAGAGACGACGAACACGTTTCCAAATGTGTTTGTCCAGGAAGTGTGCTGACAATAATACATTGTAAAACTACAGACAAAGGTACGTCGCTAAGTCAAAAAGAGAAAGTTCTAAACCTGAGCTAGAAATGGCGATGCTGGGTACAGAGCAGACGCCATGTAAGAAAACTACAAACTTCATTTCCTTTCCCACCTCCATTTTGGACTCCTCCACCGTCAAGGCACTGGCTACTGCTCCCACCTGAAGCATGCTTAGAACCGTTCGAATGAAGCTGAAAGGATTCTACTATTAGCACCGACTGCTACACAAGTTTGAATTCAACAATAGACGCTGCTGAACTTAACAGGTACTGAGTACTGCGCCACAAAACCTGGAACATCTTCCAAGACAGGTGGTTCCTCACAGACTGAGTGAAAGAGAAGGTAGGGGGCTGCAGAAACTGAAATCCGCTGTTGTTTACACGGGCTTCATCTACGGGAGGGTATCAATGAACCCCCAGAATGTGTGGCAGTGGTGCTGAGCTGTTTACGCCTGGCCACCAAAGTTTCCCTCTTGCCTCCTCAACAAGTTTATTTATCTCTGATTTCACTGCTTCTCTCCGCAACAGAAAAAAGGGGTCGCCCCACGAAGAGCATCTGATTCAATCCCGCATCTCCTGTCTATTTCTAGAGTTAGCACCAGTCAGGCTGTGTACAATTGATGGTATCAGTAATTTTACACTCCCCCTCTGTTTATGCAGAACAGGGCATGTTGCACATAAAACTCTGTGAAAGGTTGGGTTTGATGTGTAGAGGTCAGAGAAGAAGCGTTCACCAGACAGCGAGTGATTCTCTTTGGGACAAGATTGTTTACAGATCGGCGGATGGAACGACAAGCTTACTGGTGAACACAAACTTTTTAAAGTGATTTACACAAACAAGGTGACAGAAAAAATTTCATTTGCGTATTCACGCTTCTTACCAAAAAAAAAAAAGACTTTAAGGTGTGTGTTTGTTCAAATGCTTCAGTACCATCCATTAGACAGGGCACATCTGTGGTCTAATAAACTAAGACTAACTCACTAGGATAAACAGGACAGTTAGCCCTGAAGCCGCAGCAAGAATTGCAACAGTAGACCTAGGAATAACAAGGACTTTGCCAAGCATTTGGCCCAGTACGGATCTGAGGGTGGCAGAGCATGCTGCTGAATTCCAGTTCAATGTGAATCATGTCAGAGGTGGAACGCAAGGTATTGTTTGTTGGCATTTGATGTTTCCACCATATGAGTCATTAGAAACATCCCCAGGGGTAACTATCGCTCAGTTGGTCTAGCTCGCCCGTTAGGGGGTGCAAATGTATACCAGTCATGCGCAGGAGGGGCAAACGAACTCCAGTCGTCCACTAACGGGGGTTACTGTATCCCCGCTACACGGGAGGGGGTGCAAATGTTCTCCGGGGTCTGGCGAGGTGAAGTCACGTGACCGCTGACTTCATTCTACGACCTGACTTTATGCAAAATTCTGACTTACATTTGCACCCCCTAACGGGCAAACTATACCAACTGAGCATAACTATCCTGGATATCTGAGTGGTGCAGCTGAACATGACTCAATTCTGATGGGCTTCCAGACTGCAGTGGACAACGTGCATACAAGCGGCGTTAAATCGGACAAACACAAGGAGCGAACATCATCAGCAGCTGGCAAAGAGTAAATTATGTTGGGCACAATCTTAACCACACTTTGCCCCTAAATTTCACCACCTTCCCATTTCAAGCACAAGGGTTTCATTGCGTGAGCTATCTGGTCATCTGTGTGTATGTAGATCAACAGGTCCTCTTTATGTGTGTATCCTGGGGAATCTCCATGGCACTTTCAAAAGCTGCAGTGAGAGAGTGACTGCTACTCACCTCTTCACATTCCTGCAGGAACTGCTGCAGTGTCAGTTGGTCCTTCAACTTCTCCAGCTGTTCATCGGCACGCTGCCGGTTAGCGTCGCGCCTGAAACACCACAAAGAGAAATCAAGTGTGAGAGGTCATGTATGACCATTAGTGATACTTGGGTGGGTAGGGTGGGTATTTGGGAGTTTAACGTCCTTTTCCACCACGTATGGGTGATATGAAAGACGGGGCAATGAGAAAAAGGCCAGGACAAATATGTGGCCCCAGCCGGGATTCGAACTCACGACCGGAGCATTGGGAGTCCAACGCTCTACCATTCGGCTATCCCGGCTCCCTAGTGATACCTGCTAAGTGAGTCTAGAGATGTATTGTAAGTGAAGAGTAAGGCACATGGATGGGAAGTGCAGGCTTTCATCATAAGGTGTGCAGATTCTCGAGTGACCATGTTACTGGATATATGCAGGATGTGTGCAAGTAGTAAGTTACATGAACTCCTCAACCTCTTAACAGCTTTATGGCAAAATGCCTGAACATGGCTTCCACAAATGCGACCACCATGCTGGAATATGCAGACATGAAGAAATACAAATAGAACATTGGATGGGAGGCACACAGACTGCCTATATGAAAAGGCGCCTATAAGTGACCTGTTCTCGCGAAAGGGACCGTAAGTCGCGCCAGGCCGAACGCCGCTACAGGCGAAAAGAGTGCCGGGGGTCAGTATGTACACCTCATGAGTAGCCAACTTCAACTGCTGACATCTCTATCAATTTCAGTAGTAAAGCTTTCATTCTTATTTTGAATTAAACTGCATAACCAGTAGATTGCAGTCATATACATATCTCAAAATTGATAATTTTCGACTTATGGTACCTTCTGTGAGAATGGGTCACATATGACAAGTGCAAGAATACCCAATACAAATTTATTACAATTCTCTCTCCTGTCCGGTATGACCCTCTTTGCTGTAAATGGCGAAGAATTTCCTTTAAAGTGAGGAAAACCGGAAGAGCAGACTATCCTTATACTAGGAGTTGACCAGGGATTGGTAACTGATAAAGATCTAGAACCCCCCCCCCCCACACACACACACACACAGACTGCATCTCTCACAGTCAGGGGAGCATTTGCCTGAATCACAGACAGGCCATAAACATAAACAAACCGCCCAGCTGCTTGCCAGGGATGGTATACTGTGAACGGCCATAATGATTTGTACACAGGATCATTTGCTAGAGGAAGTAGTGTGCTTTATGAGCTCTGCCTGGCACGTCTGCTGCAGCTAGGGTGAAGAACAAGGACTGTGCGGCTTTCGCTTCACAAGCAGGTGGGCAGGCACCAGTACTAGAGATCAATGTCCAAGAAAAACTGTATATTTTTTAAAACAGCTTCTTTGTAAGTATGATGGAGGATGCATCCTCAAACTTGTACTCATGCTGTTTGCAAACAACAATGTCCTATCAGTTGACAGGCACTATACCGCTCTTTGCCCTGTTTGCGCAAGTAGGGTAGGGTAGGCTAGGGTAGGGTTTATCCTAAGTGCACATTCACTGTATCCGTCTCTTCAGAGATGCTCAAGGCACTGCAGAGCTGGAGGATGAAGATGTGAAAACCTGCTACTGCTAGACGCTAATTCATCTGCAAACCTCCACCCTGCTATTCACTCTGGTGTGTGTGACAATATTTCTTTTTTTCCAACAAATTTTCAGTACTGCTATTACACACAATACCACGAATACTATTTACACAAGTAATTACCTCTCATTGATATTCTCCGCCTTCTTTTGGATCTTGTCAGCCGCGAAGTGGTTGTCCTCGATGAGTCTGTTGGCGAACTGCAGGACGGCATTGATCTTCTCGTCGTTGGCGTCCATGGTGGTGATGAAGGCCTCATGGCGCTTGATAGTGTTCTCTGCCGCCTGTACTGTGCTCTGCACATTCACACCAGGTATTCATGTTGAAATCGTAAATACCTCATTCAAAACAAAATGAGCATTACTGCCAGTCACAATGAAGATGCCTGAAGTGTAAACGTACAAACAAGCAAGGGGAGTCGGTACATAGCCACTGATGAAGTACTTTGTACAAATGTTTGACAAACAGAGATAAGTATGAAAGGGGACTTTTCACAAGTGACGGACACAAATTTCTGTTCACGCTGACGTCCGAAGCGACAAACCTGGGCTACAATACAATCACATGTCAGGCTGACGAGTCCAAAAATGTATGTTAATGTGTTACGATCAGTTGGCAATTTATTTTTGCGCACTTATTTCATCCACTCCTCATAACTCTCACTGCACAACAGGGAATGACTTATTTTTTCCTGCAACCAGCAGAGACCACAATCCACATCTGAACACTTTGTTCAATATGTACAATGTACAGGGGGAAAGGGCAGCTGTCTACTGCCTGCCCCAGGATCTGCTGACCAGAGTTAGAGAATAACTGAACTTTAAACACATATCACCCCTGCTGTATTCTTAGACATGTAAAGAAAGCTTAACAGTTAATACCCTTTCCCAATAAGCCATATATACTTGCAAAAAAGATCAACAATAAACAAATAAATACATTTTACATTACACATAGAAGCAGATCTTGGGGGAAAAAAGGAAAAAAAAAAACCATAACACTGTACTGAATATACCAATACTCCAATTAAAAAAAAAAAAAGAAGTAGATGCAAAATAAACATTTTGTGAGCCAATGGCACCACTGCTCACTACATTGTACCGAGGAAATCTAAAGGTACGGTACTCGCATCGCAGTGCAAGGGGCTTGCGTTTGGAGCTGTGGAACCCTCAACCCGATGCTGTTAAATGTGTCACCAGTATTTGCGTGATGGAGACAGCGACCGTTATGTGCAAGTTGCATTCCGTGGCCCGTTCAGTGAACGGTGTTAGTATGGTACCTGCAGGCCCTGTTGTTAAGCATGAGTGTATCTTCCACTAAAACAATGTATCCTCTTGCATCTCTCTCCAAGCAAGCAGGGATGTTCAGGATTTCTTTTGCTGCTAGTATGTGTACAACATCTGAACAACAATCAAACCATTCCCACTTCTTTTTCTGCGTTGCAACTTAAATAGAAAACGGACAGAAGCTACGAATGTACAACCGGCATATTGTCTGTCTTTACACTAATTACAGCATAGTTCTTATTTATTTTCGATGATCCAAGTTAATGATGGGCATCCAGAACCACTGTTTGAATGAGATGAGGGAAGTAATGAGGATATAGTGGCGATTTTTCCACCTGATTAATTGTACCTGGTAAGTCTGGAATAACTGTTAGGAATTTTTGATTTTGTCTCTTTGGTGGCATTCCTTTATGTATTTTGTTTTTGTTTGGTAAATGCTTACTGAAAAAAAAAGTTTATGAAGACTAAAAGAGCAAAAAGATATCTGATGTCATTTCAAGTGTTGTCACTAATTCCAATTACACTGTACCTCCTTGCTAGGTGACACTTTTAAAAAATATGAATAAGTAATCACAACTTCTTTTTCTTTCAGTATGGTTTAACCCTGATAGTGGTAAGTGCAGATATTCCAGACTACCTCGATCTATGGCTTTTTCAGCATAAGACAAATTAATTCAGCAACAGTTAGTTATAGGTTTGTGACTTTACATCACCTTCTCAGTGAATCAGTAGAGTAATGCTTGTCACAAATCCCGGCGAGATCCGCACATGAGAAAAATGGGGGGAATGGCAAATGAGAACACTTAACCCGACAGTACATGAAGACGACAATGTGATTTGAAATGCAACCAACCAGTGTTGACAAAAATGAACATGAGAAGATGGCATAATGAAACTGAGTCTCCTACAAGCAAACTGGATGATTAAAAAAAAAAGAAAAAGAATACTGTACATCATCGACGTAAGTGATAGTGGTAACTCGTACACATCTTTCACAAATAGTGCTTTCAAAAAAAGAAATAATAAATAAATAAAAAGTTTATTTCAACAACCTCTTGTGTGCTTCGATGCATTTACAACCATTCTTACACTGCACAAGTTGAGAGAAAACTCCGATGACAAGAGTTGCAAAACTGCAGCTATGGTCATTATTTCAATGCAAAAATCCTGCCAAAAGGCAGTTGCAAATTTCTGTACTTGTCTTTCAACAAAAAAAATACTACTGGTGAGTAACAGCATGCACTTTCCTACATCAAAGTCAAGAGGTTGTGGAAAATTTTACTGTCATATGTACAACATATACAAATGAAACATACATGAACATATTCAGTGTATGGAGGGTGGTGGGGGTATAAAATCAAATGAAAATGCAAAGCTGGGTAATCAGGCACAGCCGGTGAACTGAAATAAACGGTGAGGTTGGGTATAGGGGTGGCATGCTATAGCAGTGAAAGGCCCAGGCGGCTGGTTGATGCCCCTCCACGCTGCGGCCTACTGCTGCTACATGCAAATTGTTAAAAGTACGACAACCAAAGTGAGGCTGCGTGTCTCTGTGTGCACGATTGACTCTAACGAAAGGAGACTGAAGAGCCAAGTACAGGTATACACACAGTCACTTTGGCGTTACCTGCTTATCGAGAGCTCCGAGGCCACTCTGTATGGGTAATTAAAGCACACACCAACAGATTAACTTGACGCTCACGACACAAACACCACGGTCTTTTGTACTGTACGCAACACACACACACAGGTACATGTCTACACAATCCTAACTGGGATCACGTAATACTTACAGCCAAAGCTGTTTTTCTCTCCCAAAGAATACCAATATAGGATTCAAATTTCAGAATGCAAAAAAAAATTGTCAAAAATTTTGGCCAGAAATGGACAAATATCAACTGAATACTGATCTGGAAGTATATGTAAAGCTAATCAAAAAATGACAATATTTTCCACACTGTATAATTTATCAACATGTTGTATCCCAGTTAAGAAAATTCTCTGTACTGTCCCCTACATTTTCTGGAAAAACACATTTGGTTACACTACTTTTGGGATTTTGTTCCCACTGGCTATATAGCAATGAAACTGAACCAGACAAACACATAAGGAAAGGAATGAAACCAAAATTGCCATCATGTGTTCTGCAGTGATTGTAACAAAACCTACCATTCTGTCAGACACATGCCAAATATTAGTTGCAATCAAAGGATGCGTCGATGCTTCAAACAACACAAGCGTGACTAGTGACGTTTAATGGAGGATGAATTCTGAGCATATGGAGCTCGATAATGCTGGCAGTAGTGTGAAAATATGAAAGACAAATGCTCAAAATGGATGCTTTGTGGATCTGAATGCAAGATTTCCACATCAGGCAATCGATAAAACCAATGCCTTCAATGCATGGCTAATGACGGCAAAGTAGCAACCATTACATCCGCAAATCTGCTCTCATATGCTTGGCTGAAATGGTTGAAAATTTCAGTTTGTGCACAATTGAAGGTAATGAAATACATTCTTGCTGACGGGTGAAAGATGTTGGGCTGAACGATAGGAAAATACATACTCCAGTGCACAGAAGTGGTACCCACAAAGAATCAGTTTTCTACCACATTCACTAGGGGAAGTGGGGGGTGGGGAGTATCCAGAGGGAAAAAAGTGATCCGTGTTTCAAAAGATGGGACCAACGTGGGCTGTCTGTGACGGAGGGAAAGACTCCAGACGAGGGTACAGAAAACCTAGTGATAACAGGAAAACTGTGTGAGGGGTCGAGAAGATCTAGAGGTTGAAAGATGTACAGTTTCCACGGATGTACAGTTTCCACGGGGACAAACATGGGAGTATGTGAAGCAAGACCCTTACCGGCACATCCTCCTTGGACAAGAAGTTCTCCTGCTGGTTGAGAAGCACCTCTGCCTGCTTGGCGTCTCGCAAGAACATCTGCAATCACGTGCATAAATTCAGGTAAGTACCCCTACTGACTTGTGTTCCACGCTTATAACAGGAAGAACCATTCCCACCAAGATCAGGTTATTTTCCATAAGTATTCAGCACTGTCAACACTCCTTTGATATCAAATCTCTCAACGTAACAACAGTGTACACACCCAACTAATATCATTCTCTTTATATCCTAATATTCTAAAGCGTAGTTCATCCTCATATTATTCAAAGCGATTTTTGCACATTTGTTTACATCTCAGTAATGAGTTGTGCTGTTCCACAAAACATGCACAGGGCAGCAAAATGTGTGCTTACCTGTTGACTGAGGCTCTGTGACAACAGCTGCTGGCGATTCTCCCACATTTGTAGAAGCTCATGCCAGCCATCATCCAATGCTTGCAGGCGCTGGAAACACACATGCACAGAGCACATTTGTCAACTGTCTTTACCTAATCATATATGTGGTGAACTGAAGAGGCTGTAACCCCACAGTGGAAAGTTACTGTTCTTCAGATTGACAAAGTACAAAACCTCCTGCTGACATTTCATACTTTTATTTGAACCTGAGAATTCGATTTCCACCCCTAGACAAAGCTGTTCTCTTAGCATCACAGCCCAGAGAAAAAAATACTACATAATCTTCACAAATATCAACTAAACACACGAAAGGTGGACCGTATGTGTTTATCATGTCACCTATTCGCAAACATTCAGACACATTCCCACTTTACAATTGCCCCCTGACATGCTCACCTGTCTGAGGAACATGTACTGTGGGTCGTCCTGCCCCTCGGTGACCTTGTCCCCGAACTCCTTGATCTTGGCATACTCTGGCGCGTACGTGTCGATCTCATCCCGGAGCTGCTGGTGCTGGTTGAGCAGGCGCTCTGCGTCAGCCAGGCTGTTGGGAATGTCCTCGGAGGCGATGGTGGTTTGTGTGCGAGACAGCCACTGCTGGAAGTGGTCCAGGCTGCCCAGGAAACGTTGCAACTCCCCGGCCTCACCCAGCTTCTCATCACGCTCCTTCAGCTGTAGGCAGATAGAGGGGAATTTGTAAAATAACTCTACTGTCATGACAAGCTGTTTCAAATGACGAGAGGGGAACTATAATTACCTCTACTCTCACTACACTGGGTTTTAAAATGGTAAGATCATGGGTGACACTTACCATTTTGAACCCAGGGGCACCCCAGCCCCAAAAAGAAATTTGGCAAAGGCTTTTGGTGGGCTCAAATGAAACCTAGAAGTAAACTTAACACGATGGCACTGACGCTTACCCCTGGTTTGCTACCATCTGACCCATATTTTTCCTCAAAAAATGGATTTTTCATCAGGGCATATTTGGGAAAAACAGATTTCCGTCAGCCAGAAAGAGGAATGTCTACCATACAAGAAGGAATAACTGAATTCACTCTTTACAGTGGCTTGAATAACTAATCTTCAGATACAACCAAGTACTGAATCTTCAGATACAACCAAGTACTGTCGTTTGTGCACTGAAACAATATGCCCTGTTCAAATATGAATGTAGAATCAAACCCTTTTCGATACCTATCAAATCCTTACACTGAAAGGGCAAAAAACACGAATCCAACACCATCACCAGAACTGAACTCGCTAAACATCAGGTACCACCCAACAAAAGCAGATGCTCTCTCTCAGCCTAGCACTTACCATGTCCTTGAGGTCCATCCAGACATTGTTGATCTCGGCAATCTTTTCCCGGATGGCCTGAGCCTCCTCCGGTTTCTGTTCCTCCAATCGCTCGGCCTCGTTCTGCAGAGACTCCAGCTGCACACAATGAATCACAAAATTATGAATACCAATAAGGCGACTTCGTCTGCCTCATGTAAACTTGAAGCACCCGATCTCATCCTCAAATCGATATGTCAAAACAAGTTGTGCCCTGGAATCATCAAAGTGCATTATCTTGGAATTTTTTTTAAAAGGCTACTTCTAGGCAATTTCCCCTCAAAATAAGGCCATAACACACAGCCACAGGCAAAAAAAAACCCAACATTTATTCTGCAGTTTAACTGAGCTATCTGACCTTGGCCTGGATGGCAGCGAGGTCACGCTCCATGGTGCTCAGTCGTCGTTGCAGTGTCATGACGCCGGCAAGGTCATTACCCAGCTCGTCTGTCGACTCGATCAGCTTGGCCTTCTCATGGATCCAGCCCTGAAAACACACAATGCATGCAAGTCATTAACAGCAACTTTACACATCGATACTACATGTACTTGCATTTACATCTATCATTTCTATGTCTCTTTACCTTTCCTCCTCAGAGCCTGTGAAAACCTGTCCCCACAATTACCTTTACAAGTCGAATGCTTTCATTACTTTTCCATACTTAAGTTGCCAGCTAGTAATGACAAAGGCAAAATTATTAAAACGAACTTGAAATTTCATGAATGAATGAAGCCCAGTAAAAGGTTACCACTCACAATGGTTTCATTGCACTCAATGTTGAAGTTTTGGAAGCCATGGGCCACAGTGATTTCGTCGCGTTTCTGGTCCACCATCTCACGCAGGTTGTTCCACCTGGAGAGAAAGAAAAAGATGTAAGGTTATATGTAGAGCATAATCCAAGGAACTGCCAAACATATAACTGATGTGGTCGTCATCGAATTTCAGCAGTACTGGATTTTGAGAATAGCACAGGATGACATGAACTGCGTACACTTCCCCTGGGCTAAACTGCTATAGAGTTACCCAAAGATTCCACCACGTTGTTGACGTGTATCTCAGCCGGTGAACGAACGTTGCACTTCTGTTAACATATAAACTGGTACTCACTACATCTAATATAATCAGGCTGGGGAATTGCTGGGGAAAAAACAGACTGAAACTTGGGCCGGAGTGCAGGGGCAGAAGTACCCTACTGGGGGACCACAGGTGCAAGAAAACAAATTTTAGCATTTTCAAAGGCATTTACTGATATAGTAGCCTCTCTTGGCACCCACAAGTGAAATACTGCCTTAATACTGACATGCAAGAATTATAAAATGAAGTTAGACTGTTCCATATGGTATTAAATGCATCTTGATTAGTTGATAAATGCAACCTTTTTCCTCCTTTTCTCAGCTGAAACTTAGATTTTTTTGGCTGAAAGGATAGGAAATGTGTCTGAAAATTGCCAAATGACTGAAAAGAATTCCCCAGCCTGCATAATTAATCCAAGCATCGACAGCTCTACCAGTTTCATTCTGACCCCCCCCCCCCCCCCCCCCCCCGTCCCCCACCCCCCCCCCCCCCACTAGCACTTCAGCCAACTTTGACTTCACGACAGACTCCAGTTACAAGTGATACATGTCGAAGGAAAAAGGCAACACATACGTGGAATTGAGCTGGTTCTGTCTCTGCACAACTTCAGCAGCGTTGGGGTGCTCCACCTGCAGCAGTTGGCGCGCCAGCTGGTTGACGACCGCCACCTTGGAAGCTGTGGCATTCATCTCATGGTCGAAGCTGTCGAAGCGGTGTTTCATGATAGCCAGTTCCTCGACGTCGTCCGTTACCAGGATTGTTGTCAGGAATTTCTCCTGCAGAAAAAAAAAAGGAATGCAAATTAGAAATCAGATGTCTTACCGAACATCTTTCCTCTTTGTTTTTCTCGCTTTTTTTTTTTTTTTTTTTTTTTTTAATCAGTATCAACTTTTGGAAAGTAATGAATATTAAGTTTATAAGTAATTATTTCTTTTTTCAACTCCCTGCCTTAACTTAACATGGGACATTCTGATGAAAACTGCTGGAAAACACAACCCAAAAGCAGGTCACCTTTCTGTGTAATTTAGCTCAGCCTCCTTTGTGCACAAACATCTTAAAACTGTGCTTAATATTATGTCAATCAGAAGATGAGTGTTAATACTTTCCATAGCAGAGTTACACTCTGTTCATTTGGGCACGATCGAAATACATCAGATTCTAAGATGTGAGGACAAGCCCCTAGGAGGTGCCCCTACCTTCTCATCAATCCAGGTCTCCACGCCGTCGGACTCGTTGAAGAGTTTGTAGAGTGACAGAGCGTCAATGAGGCGCTGTTTGCGAAGTTTGGCCAGATCCAACAGATCCTGGTACCGCTTGTCGATACTGGACAGTCGGCTCTGGACGTCTGGGGACTCCCGATCCTGCACGCAGACAAGTGAATTCTATGAGGAACAGACACAGCGACAAGTCAATGGATTCTCTGATACACTCTGAAGCCACCCAGCTGAGGAGTGGGCATTTTAGATCCCAACGTCTACACATACAGTTTCAGTAAAATCAGTTTCATGCCAACACTCAAAGGAACATTCCACCTCAAAAACCAAAAAAAAAACAGCTTGGACAAAACTCTACGTAAGGCAATGGACCACAAGAAGTCAGCTGAATCTCAAGTTTCAAAGTAACTCCGATTTGGAATGGCGCCTGGATTGTCTTAATGTACAGACTTTACAGTACCATCGGTTTCATGTGCACTCTCAAAGGAATGTCACGTCTAGGAAAAACTGCTCAAACCAAAGCAACTTTTCCCTTAATTATTAAGGTGTAAGTTGTCTATTACTGTAACTTTATCTGCGGCTTGGCCTGCTATGCAAGCAAGCTGGACAAATACTTTCTATCCTTACAAGAATGTGTGAAGTTTGAGTCCTACCTGTTCACCCAGACTTGCTGCCTGTTCATGGAGAGCCTCAATGACGGTCTGGTAGTTCTTCAGCTCTTCTGTCACCTCCTGCACAAAACCCAGAACATATCTTTCACGATGTGGTTTACAGAGGTTGTGCTTGTACTTGTAGTATTTAACATTGCAAGACCTACAGAATACACTGAAGAAAAATTAATGCCAAAAGCAAAACACCCACTCTACTTGCACACACCAACGCCCCCCCCCCCACCCCCCCACCCCCCACACACACATACAGAACATGCAAAAACAACAAACACACACCAAATGACAATAACAAACTAAAACCAAAACAGTTTGTTTGTTTTTTGGTCAAGCTGTATCTACCAAATTTCAAAACAAATATAAGAAGATGCTCTAGTCAAAGTAATGCGTGTACCTTGTGTTTCTTGAGAAGAGACTGTACGCTGGCTTCGTCCTTGCCAACATCTTTGC
This sequence comes from Batillaria attramentaria, assembly GCA_018292915.2. Taxonomy (NCBI): domain Eukaryota; kingdom Metazoa; phylum Mollusca; class Gastropoda; family Batillariidae; genus Batillaria; species Batillaria attramentaria. Next base: position 4,802,445 of record JACVVK020000005.1, on the reverse strand, counting down.
TGGACACGATGCGCAGGGTATCCACCAACCACGCATCCACGTCATCGGCATCAGCAAAGAACTGCACAGCAAGAAAACAGAACGTCACATCAGACTACATCTAGTGCGCTTTACACCATACAGACAAGATGCTACCTTTTTGCCCTTTCAACTTAATGGATCACAATAAGAATTATAATTCTAATAATTATGCTAATGCGTAATCACTAGACATACATTAACCTCTGGCAAGATAAACTTGCCCCTGAAATGCATGCTGTGAATCTCAACATCCATCCATAACCTTACAGGCTACAAACAAAAATGGTTTACAGCTCAAATTTGACGGGGGGGGATGTCCTTAACTGTGACCGAGTTTCTTCATTCGTACTCTCAAATTTCATGTATCATTATCTTTTAATAGTGTGTGGCTATCCTAGGACTGCTTTATGTGTGCAAAAGATTTTTGACTTCGGGGTGGGGGAGGAGACCCACAGCAGAAAAAATGGCTGACAGTGAGATGCAGGGGGCAACGCTCACCTGGTAAAAGTCGACAGCCTCGTTGAGTCTCTTCTTGCGGTAAGTGGCCAGGTCGATGAGACTCTCCCACTGCTGGTTGATCTCATCGATACGCTCCTGGATCTTCTCCGCCCCGAAATTGCCAGCCTCGATCAGGTCCTGGCTGGCCTGGATGACGGACTGCAGGTGTGAGTGCCGTGCCTGCATCTCATCCTCCATCGCCTGTGGGGAAAAACAAAAACAAGTTTAAATATTGACTTCCTGCCTGTCTTAATGTATGCATGTAAGCATGCACACAGCCTACACGTGTGACCATACTGTCAAACCTGTGTAAGACAGTCATTCAATCAAAAACTGGATCAACCTGACCATCTTAGGTGACAATCTTTCACACAATCACAGGGTGCCTGATCTTTCAAACTGACATCGTACATGCGATCAGACAAACAAGCTAATGTTCTCTATCGTCGAGCTTTCGTTCTCACCTTGTGTTTGCTGAGGAGAAGGTTGACGCTGGTGAGATCATGACCAAGGTCAGGGGAGGACATGAGCTGCTCTTTCTCGCGGATCCAGCCCTCCTCGTCCGCCATGTCCCAGTAGAACTGCCACAGTGTGCGTGACTCCTCCAGTCTCTTGCGACGCGACTCAGCCAGGTCGCACAGCTCTTCGTAGGCCTGGCTCAATGTTGTCATGCGTTCCTGGATGACCTCTGGGTCACAAGGCCTGTAGCCTGTGCAGGCAATACAACAATTCAGATCAGAAGAATTGTCTGTGATAAGACTAAAATCTGTGCAATCTGGTGCATTTTGGCATGATTTTAAGTGCTTCCAAAAAAGGAAACACTTTTTTCAGAGGGAATTTTGTAGAATTTGACTAAAACTTGTGCAATTTGGCGTGATTTTAAGTGCTTCAGCAGAGGAAACACTTTTTGGGGGCGAGGAAACTTTTTTGGCAAAGGTGTAAACCTGCTGAAAGGTGGACGATCTTTTTTAAGCCATGGTAGTAAAAACAACAACAACAAAAGAGAGCAGCATACAGAAATTAGTCCAAAGGCCTCACCTCCCACATCAGCAAAGTCGTCCTCAATGAAGCGCTGAGCTTGTGTGTTGACTGTCTTCACTCGCTCACCCACCACGTGGACATCAGCCTCCAGCAGAGAGTGCTTCTGCAGGAGATCCTCCACACCCATCAGATGCTTGCCGTAGTCCTCCGACATCAGGCGTGCCTACGTCACAGAAAACAAGTATGTTAAAATAACTACATGTGTTGAATGCAAGGGAATTTCTAAGTTACTCTTAATAACTAGGTGGGTGGGAGCAGCGGGACGACTAAAAGGGACTGAGAGGATGTGACCCTCGGAAACTGTGAAAGCTTCCAGTTCTGTGGTGGCCAACTGTTTCGTATTCACAACAGAATGTGAAGTTTCAAAATATGCAAGGTGCGTACCTTGATTTCTTCCATCCAGCCGAGGATGTAGAGCATCTCCTGGAAGATCTTGTGCAGGTTGTGGGTCAGCTCCAGACGCATGCGGCGAGCACGCAGGAGCTCCAGCAGGAAGTTCCACAGCCGCAGCACGTTGTCCTTCCTGAAAATACAAACCCACACAACTACAACCTTTGGACAGAGCAAACAGGCCTCACATCTACTAACAGACTAAAAATGCACACAATATTGCATTGTGTAACTTCAAAATTGCAAATCTATGAACAAGTGTGCGTATGTGTACGTGTGTGCAAAAACGAAAATTTGTTAGGCCAAAGGCTCTATGAAATAGGGTAAAAAAAAAATTTCACACATAAATATACAGAGCATGTTATTCTGTGTGTGTGCGTGCGAGTGTGCATCACTGCATGTGCATGTATACGTGTGTGCGTCCACCCAAGCAGGCTAAACATCTTACCTTGCATTGATTCTGTCAATGTCATGGTAGTTCTCCTGTTCCAGTTCCGTGGCCACAGCCACCACTGCCGAAACACGCTCCTCATAGGCATTGATGTCCGTCTCAATGGCCTCGTGTTTCTTGGTGGCAGCCTCCACCGCGGGCAGGTCCGCGCCAAAGTTGTCCTGGGACACAAGCCGCTGGTTCTCGCTCAGCCACGTCTCACGCATGCCAGCCTTGCGGTCGAACCGTGCAGCAAGCTGTTCCAGTTTCTCTTGTCTGGCGGAAGACAGAAACATAGACGGTTTTACAGACCAAAATCAAGCAGTCAGTTTTCTGAATATAACAAGCATTGGAGAAAAGTTTTATGTAAGTGCACGGAAGTACAAGCTGTTAGTGTTTTAACTATAACCAGTAGCAATGGAAAGTTTCACGTACGCACATGTATGGCAGAACAAGTACACACAAGGGTAGGTGTTCGGGAGTTTTTGGTTCTTCCACCATGTAGGGGTGATGTCAAAGACAGGCCAACAAGAAAAAGACCAGCAGTGCCAGCACAAATATGTAGCCCTAGCATCTCACAGCCTGAGCACGGAAAGTCCAACGCTCTACCATTCAGCTATCCCAGCTCCCCAAGTACACAAAAGCAGTGCTACTACATGTACTAATGACTTAAACATTAGAGGTGGTGAGGAATACGAGATGTAGCTTACAGGAGCAAAACCATCAGTTATCATACCACTGGTTAACTGCAGACCTGAGGTGTGCATAGAGGTAGTGGATTACGACTGACACTGAAAGGAAGGGCTTAAAATGGTCGATGATCCAACAGGAGGAAAAGTGTGTGGTATTTCGTGATGAAGCCAATAGCTCGTGTATACAAAACAGATGCATTGTGCTAGGGGTGCCTGGAGGCATGCTTATCCCAAACTTTCCTTTATTTTTTTTTTTTTAAATAGACTAAAGTCTGTGCTGTGCTGATTTTGGCATGATTTTAAGACAGTAAGTGCTTCAGCGGAGGAGACACTTTTTCAGAAGGAAACGTTTTAGAATCAGACAAAAATGTGTGCAGTTTGGTGCGTTTTGGCATGACTTCAAGTGCCTCAGAGGAGGAAATACTTCTCTTTTTTTTGGGGGGGGGGGGGGGACTTTTTAGCAAAAGGTGGAAATCTGCCAAAAGGTGAAAGATTTTATGCCCTGAAAAGGGCCCTTGTGATCCACACCAACACTGGAACAGTCTAAAAGATGATAATGGGGCAACTTATAAGTTATAACAGACGGAAACAATGGACTGATGAACTGGTGACGAAGTAATGGTGAACTGACGATGAACTAAACTGACTGCTCCTACACACCTGATAAGCTCCTCGCGAAGTGCCAGCTCGCGTTCGTGCTCCGCCTTCTCAAGGCGCTCCCAGGCCTTGTTGATGTCCGAAATGAGGCGGCCCTCACGCGGCAGGTACACTCGCTGGTTGTTGGATCGCATCTTGCTCTGGATGGTGAACAACAGCACCTCCAGGTTGCCCTTCTCGTCAAACCTGCAAAGTTAAAAAAAGAAAAAATTACAAATTGAGCCACAGAGAACAGATACACATTCATATATGATGAACTTCTAACTAATTGTAATGAAGACTCTGATCACAAACCAGATTGAAGCCCTAGAAATTGGAAACTGTGACCAGACACATATACATATTATATATATATATATCCATGTGAAGCTGACACCTCCCAGCTGCTGACTGTTCCTACACACGCCCTGCTGCGATTAATGCCATGTCCAATGACTTGACTTTTACAACAAATCTGGACTTTTCCATTTATACAGATAAAAACTGTACCCCATTAGAGGTCCAAGGATAATCTTCCTTCGCTCTGCCTTGTTTCAACTGTCTTGCACATGTCAACTAGATTTGCTCATTTCTCCTCGTAACATTCATGTCCCCTTTCACGTACAGCCAATCAATGGCGACACAGTTATGATAAGGTGCAAGAAATAGATCTTACTTTGGTGGTTTCTCCACTATTCTGTAGGTGTTGAAAGCAGACAGCTGCTGCTGGACTCCAGTGAGCGAGTTGGCAAACTGACGGTCCTTCAGAATGACAATGGTCTGCTCGATCCAGTCCAGCAGGTCAGAGGTCAAGGTTTCGTACTCCTCGATGGTGTTCTCTGTGCTGATGGCGTTGTCAATGACCTACGCAAACAAAACACACACAAATGTACGCACATTCTAAAAATGAAGAGATAAAACTAAATGTAAATCTAGTGAACAGTTTCAGTAAAAGTCAATAAAAGACAATATTATATATACCAATTACCAATTAAACGTGCGTGAGTCTGGGACAAGAAAATGGCAACAGAATTCACCTTTCACTAGTTTCAGTTTCAAACCTTTTACATGACCACCATGACGATGATTTTATTCAACAGAATCATTGAAACAGAATCATTATTAATTCTCTTGACAGGATTCAACAATACAAACGTTTTTAAGGAGACAGATCAAATACGAAGTTGCTTTTTGTGTGCATGCATGTGTACGTGTCGCTGTGTATGTGACTATGCGTGTGTAACTCTGTATGTGTGTGACTGTCCAGGCATTATGAAAAGACTCGTCCGAAAGCCCGCAGACTAGTGAAAATACCGTCGGACTAGTTAAATTGTTTTACCACTGGCCCGCCGGACTAGTTGAGATTACGAGGCAAAGCTTGCTCTATTTTCACAGAGCTGAATGCACAAGGTACTGTCAGCGAGCCTCCCTCTCTCTGTCGGGAAAAAAAAATTCCCAGTAGTACGCTTTCCGCGAACGGTGCAAATCTCCCCTCGATACGGTCCTGGCAAGACAGCGAATTAATTTTGTGTGGCCCACCCCCTACTGTGCACGCGTGACCGCGGACAAAGACAGGGCAATTAGCGCATCGCCCCCGAAGCTCCACTGCAGCTCTGCGGGTAGTTATCACCTCATCCGAAAGTTCCGACGTCCTTTACACCTGTCAAATCACTGACCATTGTTTTCACAAGACACCCTATCACGCGTATGTCGGTGCGTGTGAACGTGTTTCTTTGTGTGCCGGTGTGTGTGATCGAATTAAGGCGGATATTTGATAGGTATCGCGTGGGTACTAATCCGGCCCCCTTGTTTTCGTGTTTGACAATAAAGAAAACTGCGAATTCAGCCGGACTAAACTCAGCGATTTGACACTAAGCAAATCTGCAACGCCGGGATGTCTCGGTGTGTGCGTCGTTTGGACACGTGTGTGTGTGTGTGTGTGTGTGTGTGTGTGTGTGTGTGTGATTGCCATGGTGACGGTGAGAGAAAGGGAGAGACTGTGATGCCGCTGCAATTCAACCGGACTAAACTCAGTGATTTGAATGACAGCACATCGGCAACGCCGTGATGTCAGTGTACGCCGTTCGGACACGTTATCCTTCGCGCAAATTCAAGTTAGGTAAAGTCACACAATCTTGACTGCTGAAAGACTCCACAGAAACACCAGACTCTGCTACTGAGTCACATTTATGCTTGTACCAATTATCATTTATTATGCCATGATCTCTACGGTTGACATGCGCTCCCGGGGACTCGGAGTGGTCCGGACACCACCGTGAGTGTCTGTGACTTGAGCGACCAACTCAGTTGCCGTGAGGCTCTACTGTAGAACAAAAATCTGTTTCAGAGATGTAAATCAGTGTCATGGCTTATCTGAAGTTGAGAGTAGTCTGAATGATGCATGAGTGACCTCAAGCATTGCCATTGTGGGGAACATGCTCTTTCAAGGGTTGTGTGAAATTGAATGAAGACCACAAAAACAAAGTTGTTTGATGGTCTGATAAAACAAAAAAACATATCTTTTCTGAAATTTTTCATCCCAGATTATGCGCAATTTTGCAGTCAGAATGCACCAGATTGCACAGATTTTAATCTAGATTTTAAAAAAATTTCCCTGGGGAGCATGCCCCCGGATCCCCTTAGGTAGGGCGCCTTTGGCGCTACGCAGACGTGGCTTCGCCACTCTTCTTTCCTTTTTTTTTTTATCCTGGATCATTTCTACCCCCGATAACAGTGTTGTGAATCTTTTTTCTTTTTTTTTACAAATAGGTCTATATTTGACAAAATGCATTTTTGGACTAGTGGAAATGGTTTCGGGCTAGTTGGTTTTACATCTTACTAGCCCGACGGACTAGCAAGATTTTTCAGCTTTCATAACCCCTGCTGTCCGAGCCTGTGTGTGTGCAAGCATGTTTCTGTGCTAGAGCAGTAGATACTGACCTTGCCAATCCTCTTGCCCTGCACAGAGTCTGCCTTCATCTTGGAGAAGTAGTGGTAGTAAGTGACAACATAGGTGATGATGGACTTCTCATCTGGGTACTCAACATTAACATCTGACAGAGGAAAAGGACAGGAAAAAAAGGGCAAATTACAAGCCAGAAAAAATGGTTGTGACTAAAGCAAGGGACAATTTGCCACGTAACAAAACCGTACAACAAAGAGCCGACAAACCACAGAGTATTAATAATAATAATAATATTGATAATAATGTTTGAATTAATACATGTACAGGTGCTTTATCGCAGTTTCTTGACTCAAAGTGCTGCAAACTGAACTCTGTCTCAACACACACAATTACATGAATCACACACCAGACACCAACACATTTGTGCGGTGCAAAGGATCAGTTCAGGTATTTAGGTCTCAGAAGTTAGAAGTTCATTTATTTGGAAATTCTGTAGGCTGAACATTTCCAAAACAGAAATGGTCAACCAGCAGGCAAAAACTGGGTCATCCTCTCCTCCTCACAGCCACTTGTTTTTCATTTAAAAAAAAAAAAAAAAAGTCTCCATCACTGGAGCCTGTGCTGTACCTTCTGGCTCCAGCAGGCTGGTGAGTCCAAGTGAATCTTCTGCAACAGTGAAGGCGTTCTGAAGGTTCTGGATTGGGGTGGCCTTGGACAATCTGTCATACTGGATCAGGTCAGGTCTGAAATCATGATGGAAAAGGACAGGTTTTAGTGACATTCCACTAACACACATATATATATATATATATATATATATGGAAGAACAACACAATTATGCACACAAAAAAACAGCATCACACAACCAACCAAACAAGCTGATACAAGAACATAAAGTGATAAACAGTTGTTCCCTGTGATTCAAAAACAGAAGGGACCTTGGGACCCTCTCTCCATTTTTTTGAGGGTCCTTTTGTAAATTTGGAGGGTTCATACATCAGATTTTATCACAATAACAAAAAACATGGCGTAAACTGGCCCAGATGCGGCATAATTCTGCCGAACGGCATTTAAACAAAAACAAAAAAAATCATGCCTGTTCTATGCAGGGTACGCACCTATGAATAATCAGCATCTGGTTGTACTGATAAGTAAAATTTATGTAATGTATAAACCACTGGATTTTTAAAAAAAATTTCTGAGTCAGAGGGGGAAGAATCTGAATGTTGGGTCAGAGAAGACACCAAAAAAATGTCGGCTTGTTTTGCTGTATAGGACATTAGGAGAGAAGAGGAGTCAGACTCAAGAGGGCAGCGTTTAGAAAAACATATTAAAGGGGACAAAAATAAAGGTTTTTAAGGTCTGAACATTTCCATGCTATTCCAAATAATCATTCTCTGACATGCTGTGTCAAAATAGCCTGCCACCAAATGACCATAATGGAGGTTTTATTAAGCTGACAAATACATGTATCAAATTGCGCTTTCTGCCGCACTCCTATTGCTGCTGCCCACAGTGCTACAGCCACCAATCAATGTTTCTGGGTTGGTGTTTTTGTGAAGGGACAAATAAGCAATAAATGCACCACTCCCACAGCTGCACCGGTGTTCTTTCTCTGCCTCGTGTCCCGGGAAAGCACATGAATTAATAATGCCTCCCAATACCAATGTGGATTATTTCTGGCCTGGTTCTCTTTCTAACTGCTTTTCTACTGGTGATGCTGAATATTACAACTGAAATGCACAATCTTTGGGGAAAATATTATTTCGCTGAATTAGTGAATATGCCCGTCACCCAACTCAACAAACCAGTTACCCTGCATAAGCTGCGACGTCATTCGGCGTGAATGATGTCCATAAATGACTGTAACCGATTGCTTACACCACTGAACATAATAACATAATGACTGTGCTATCTGTTTTACCTCTCTTTTCTTTGGTTTAAGCTTAGATTTTTTTTGGCTGAAAGAATTGGTTATTTGGCTGAAAATTCCCCAGCCTGCGTATGTTGATAGGTAAGAACGGACAGCCACAGTTAAGTACTGTGTCATGTTAGCGCTAGTCCGGCAAAGTCAGGAGGCAAAACATGAGGTTGGCCAGTACTGAAAACATCATGGGGCCATGACCCCCCCCTCTGACTGTACTGGCAGCCGACTCAGCCACTTAGTGGGCAGCACTTTATCAGCAGCCATTATCTTGCTGAGCTAGCCACACCTAGGGCATACATCACTTATACGCCCTGTGTGGTACATGTAATAACTGAAGCAACTGTGTGCCAGTTCTGATAGCTGACACAACATTCGCACACTGCGCTATGACATTCATCACACAAGGCAATGGCTCTTTTCTTTGAAAGCTGCAATGGCACGGGGTGTGTGTGTGTGTGTGTGTGTGTGTGTGTGTGTGTGTGTGTGTGTGTATACTATGACAGACTCACTTTGCTTTGCCATCCTTTTAGGAGGTACTGGAAGAACAAAATGTCCTAATATTTCTATACAACAGGGAATACCCAAAAAACTGTAGAGTGTGGACGCTTCACTGCAACAAAACGCTAACACATCCACTTATCAGCACCATTAATAACAAACAACAAGAATTTGAAAACCGAAACTATTCACTGGTCCCAAGAAAACACTGCTAAACCAGCTGACCTGTGTTTGTGGATGATGGCGTTGAAGGCGAGACCGTCTCGCCAGCTGGTGGTGAAGTTGCGTACGTTGACGTTGGGGTATCCAGCCGTCTTCATCTGGCACCACAACAACAGCGCATCCTTGGCCGACTTGGTCTCACTGTTGTCAACCTCTTCTATCATGATGTCTTGGATCTGAGGAAAACAGTTGAAAGCAAATTAGTCACACCATCGACAACAATGTGTACATGTGTTCCAGCAAAGTAGGGTCATTTCCTTGAACACACACACACACACAGAAGTTTGTTGTATGCCGGCTACTCCAGTTTCAATGTCAGAATTCACATAAATGGGTCAAAAGAAACAAATAGGTCAGAGCAAACCTCGAAGGTGAATGACAATTGAAAATATCTCCAAGCTACTTAAACTGATTTACTCTTCCTCTACAGACCTTTTTTTTTTTTTTTTTTTGGGGGGGGGGGGGGGGGTTCCATGTCAAGATGTGTACAATTATAAGTGTTTCTTAATAATGTCCTTTTGTACGTCCTATTTGTCAAAATGAGTTTAACGTCATGTAAGATACTTAGACCTTACTTGGGCAGGGATTGAATATACTTTTTTTTTAAATCATAATTATTAATGACAACAACAAAAAAGTATATTCTACCTGGAACCTGAGGATGATGGTCCAAATGAGACCAAGTGTCAGCCGAGAGCTGCCATCAACAATGTCATGAGCGCCCATGTTCTCCAGATGCACGCGCTGCTCGTGCAGGAAGGTCAAGGCCTTGTCAACGTTCTCCAGGCAGTGAATACGCATCTTGCCTTTGGTGGGCCGGGGCTGCAACACAAGAGCAGTTGATCAAAACGAAGCAACTGGAGCTGTTCTCATTTGTAGGGGTAGTTTCTGGAGATACCATAGCAAAGCCATTGTGCACACCCCACCCCCCACCTCATAGTGAAGCCACTGTGCCCCCCCCCCCCCCGCCCCCCCCCCCCCCAAAAAAACCCAACACCACCACCACCACACACAGGGTTCACTATCTTTTAAAGCAAAAACAAAGTACAGTTTACAGACAAACATTTTCTCTCTTTACTGGCATTTGTAAAAATGTTACTTTTTTTAATTTGAGGTATATAAAAAAAAATTAAAACATTAAAAAACACAGCTGAAAATGAAAACACATCCATGCAAGCTCTAATACTGCTCTTTGTCACCAGTGTTTATACTGCTTCTCAAATTGAAATACACTTCTTTCAAAGTCTGAGTGGCCCATTTTGTACGGCAATGTTTGGGCCACTGAACACTGCCTTATATATAATGTACACAGTGAAAATATTTCTAACAGAGCAAAAGTACAGAATTAAACCACAACGACTTGATACATGAGAGGCAAAACAAACTCACCAGTCTTTCTCCAGACAGAACCTCCAGCAGCTTCATGAGCATCTTGCCATCTCGGAGGTCCACGTACAGGTCGTTGATTTTGCAGTTGACTCGGATGAGGTGGGAGTTGACCCATTTTTGGAATGTTTTCTTTTGCACAAGCTCTCTCTCGTCTGAAAGTAAACAAAGAACAATTCTGATCATGAGATTCCAAAGAATCAATGTAGATGATATCAAAATTATATCACTCACCAGTAAATTAAAACAATTTGTGCAACCTGATTCAGCACAGGCCAGAATTCCAGAGTAATTTGACCATGCTTATGATACCTAATTCAGGTTTGGGTACAGCAAAACAAACACCACCACCACCACCATCACCAACAAGACACCCTCACCCTCACCCCCACCCCATAATAACTGCAACAGCTCCAGCCTCAAAGTCGAACAGGGTCAATGCTACGTCTTGAAAAGAAAGTTGTACATACATGTATACATGTATGCACTGCAAATGATGTATGTATCACCGCGAACTCAACTGTCTTAACCTACTGAGGAAATTTCAACAAAGGAAAGAGTTTTACAAACTAAATAAAGCATTAATACCCAGTACCCTGCAAATTTATGCAAGGTAAATATTCTCGATAGCAAAACAAATTTAACACGTCCTGATAAAGCAGTAAAAACTCAATGCAGGAATAATCTGCACCACTACAGCAAATTGCAAGTGCTTTAACTTGGTGAAATTTTCAGCCTGCCAAGTTTCAAGGACCGAGATATATAATAACATGCTATACTAATTACTATTCATAGACGCCTCAGTGACATGACTGTAACAGGACTGAAAGCCATGACTTGGGGGGGGGGGGGTGTATTTTCTCCTGTTTGAGTCAAGCTGTATCACAGCTGTGTTCTCATGCGGCCAATTAAATATTTACTACTAGGCTAAGGTCACCCCAAACCCTTATAATTACACCACCGCTGCCACTACATACAATGCTGCTGGGATACTGTATAGCCAAGACAGGCAGAACAAAACTACAACTGCAATATTTAAGTGAGCCCCTCCCCCCCGAAATTTACTTGTTATACAAAATTAGGGGAGTGATGGACGGCTGGATTGTAAATTTATGCACTGCCTATAAACACAAGGAAATGTGTACATTTACCAAAAAACTTAAGCCGCAATGATTATGTACACTGTACCTCAAAACGCTCAGAATTTGATATTCTCTTTATGGTAATAAACCAACTGGCACAATTCAGCACACCAAACAGGCATCAGTCATAAAATCTGCACCTTTGACAACTCTTGTCAAAGTGGCAGCACTACTAAGCAGTGTGGTATTTCAAATCTAGGTCACCAACTCTGAAGCAATTCACTAATAAAAGGGTACGGCAGTTTTTTGTAAGTTTGTATACATGTGCTACCAGTAGTACCAACAACATAATGACGAAAAAATAGTCTGCAAGTTACCTGAGAGCTGTTTAATTTTCCCCTTGATGACACGATCTTCATTTAAAGCTGCACTTGTAATTTCATTATCCATCTTGCCTTCCTAATTTCATCGGCAAAAAGGGGGTGGTGCGAAACTCCCAAAACAGTTAAAAGCACAGCTAAACCACTATGTGAAGTCACATTTCCACAACGCGCAGCTACGTTATTTCCTTGTGGGCGGCGAAACAAGTGGTTCTTGGTTCACACAGTTTTACCAATAACGACACTTTGCGCTCACTTCCTGCTCAAATTGAACACAATTTCTCCACCTCGAAGCCAGCCGCGAAAAGTGTTGCACCCAACATTAAACCGGCGAGATAACCCAGTTACAGGGGGCGTCCGTTCACGTCTTCGCAAGGTTATTCCCGGCGTCACATGAAATATTATCTCATGCGTTGCCTGTCAGGAAACACGGCATCCTGTCCAACTAAGCCGCCACTTGAGAGTCAAATTCTGTGGTATCCTTCACCACCATACAGTCAACTGGTGACGCCCCGCGGTCTACCACAGAAAACCGAAACCCCCGCTACCAGGGCGACACGCTGAGCTTCAGAAAAAATCTCTATTATTCTCTGTGAATTAGCAGGCGAGCAGAACGGGTGACATTTGTGTTTTTTGTACCGTGGCGTGCTGGTTCAGCATGTGAAGGACCATATAAGGGCTAGAAAACATTGTGCAGATCAAGTGGTAAGCCCGTAGGTGACAGCCCATGTCGGCCCTGAAAATGTCAGGACTGGTAGTTTTGGCAAGGGAGGACCCCCCTGATGACACGAAATTGTCAGCTTCCGTTGACTAAAATTGCAGAGTAACAACCAAGTGCAGCGCTGGTTCAACTGTGTGATAAGTATGCAGTGCAACGGGGACTGTTTGACACGCCAAATGCTACAGATGCGGGGAGAAATCACCAGTCTTCAGTCCTGGACATAACCAGTCTTCAGTCCTGCCAGGGTGTTCAAGCAACAACTCTACTATGCCTCTTCCCTGAACCAAAGGTAATTCAGCTGTGTGTGCCTGTCTGTTGGTGTGTTCTGCATAGAAGATCTGGTATTATAAAGAAACCACACCAGGCTTTTGCAATGCAACGTATCAATGGAATGCGTTTGTTACTGTTAAACCTACCTTTATAATGTAAATAGTGTCTTCCATCTGTGGATCAGCTTTTACACATTATACAGCATGAGGAAGTAAATCAGCCATGGACAACCAAGGGATTGTTTGCTATTTACAGCAACGATGATCCATCACATTCTGCCGATAAAATCTATTTTTGCTCTGTGTTGTCTGACTTCCGTTTTCAGATGTTTTTTCCTGTTTCTATGTATAATTTTTTAAAGATCTATAGAGGTTGTGCAAAGAATGAATTACTTGCTATACTTGTTTTGTGCAAATCACAGTGATCTGGGTGTTACATGCTGAAGACAGTGGGGGTGCTCTTCTCTGCTATGTTAGGCATACAAGTACTGTATGTATACATGTAATACAATGCACCCTCTGTTCCAACTGGAAGAGTGCAAATCGGGGGAATTATACCAACTGAGCATTAGTACGCCCCTTAAATTGCCCTCTGCTCAAACTTCACTACATCCTATCTGCTTGCAAAATTTCTTTCCCATTTCCTAGTGACTAGCCCAAATGCACATTGCAGTTTATCGGTAAATGTGACCGCCACACTTGCATGAAAACCTCTTATCAACCAAGGATCAGCTTTTCTCAAGGCGATCCGTTCAGCCATAAAAAAAGTGGCGGGAACACAGAATCCCCTTCACTCAGTGAAATGGCAATAACCCACAGTTTAGTGTTTTTGCCGGGACAATGAACCTGAGCCAAACAAACCGACAAACACCATATTGTTAAGCTAGGAGGGGAGGGAGAGTTGACGCATCAAACAAGCCATGAGGACCTCTGTGCTTTAACTCTGCGTAGAAGACTGTAGACACAGGGCCTCGTTTGCTGTTTGACACCTGTCATTGGAATGGGGACACCAAGTTTGTGCTATCAGTAGTCTATTTTCACTCCTGTTCCAAAATCAACACCCTTGAGTTTTCCCGCCTCTTTCAAAAAGGCCTTGAACTGAGTGCTATACACAGTCTGAGATGCACAAGTCAAGCTCAAAATACTGAAGAAAAGTTTTTGTGTTGTTGTTAAACCACTGCATTTTTAATTAACATTACCCGGTAACCGGCAGATTTGTCACGTTTTTATTATTTCAAATTTCTTTTAGCTGCAGAAGTAAGACTTGCCCACTGCCTCACACACCCCCCCCCCTCCTCCATTTCTTTTAATTACTAGAAGGGCTAAGGTACAGTAACCCTACTGTAAAACCTGTAGTAATTCCCATGGTTGCAAAACCACCCACTCTTCTTCCTTATCACCTGACATGACTGGACTTATTCTCACTGCTAAAACAAAAATCCTGCAAAGAACAGGCAGTATGTACATGTATACAGTGCAAAGCTGTGAAACACAACTTAAGGTAGCGAGGGAATTTTTGTCCGTCTTTTGTGTGTGCAGTACAGGGAGCAATGAAAATGTGCTGGATTAACTGCATGACTTCCCCTAATTTAAATGCTAATGTTGCAAGCAGTACCAAGGCAAACTGACTGTGACAAACTGCCCTAATGACTGCCTGTGACATCTTGCGACCCATCAGGTAACAACTTATCTAGGTGTGACTGTGAGTCATACCCTTGTGAGGCTTGTCACAGTACCTGACATGTCACACTAGTACAGTAGTAGGGACAGCAGTGTCACATGTATACATTAAGTCCTTATGCTAAGTTACACTACAGTAATGCTGGCAAGCAGTGAAGTACCTACGCTTATCCAGTTTCAGTTTTCATGTCACCTTCTACAGTTCTAGGGTCACGCTCACGGCATCGCTAACTCTAAACCGGTTTGCCTACCCACTGTAACTTTTTTTTTTTCCATTCTCAACACGTGGATGGATACCAAAAGAAAGTTTTGGATTGCTGGTATCATCAGGTATGAAACAAAGCTGTTGTTCATGCCAGGCGTTGTGAAAACACAAATCTTGAAGTTGAACTGGTGGGACAGGAAAGCACTAGACTAACAAAGCGATGCTGTACAAACTTTGACACTTCTCGTTGCTTCACTTACCGGCTAGGGCTTTGATTCTGGAGCGTTCGAAGAGTTTTGAGGAGTTGTTGCCGGCATCAAAGTCCTCGTCCACTTGGCCCGGGTCCCACCGGACCGAGTTGGCGAAGGACTCGATCTCGGTCATGGTGCCACCTCACTCACACCCACACGATCCTGCACGAGCAATGTAGAAAACATTAGAAACAGGGTAAAATTTTCAATGTTAAACCACTTTTTAAATGAACCCTTGAAAAACAAAACAAAACATGTATACACAGTGTGACTATCCATGTACGGTACTTGGACTCTGTCTGACTCTGACTCTGACTCTGAGCTGTAGAAATGCTATGATGACAACAAGCAGAAAATGTCAAGAAAGAAATGAATGAAACATGAATGGATACTTTTCTTTTTTTTAAAAGACACAGAAAGCTTATTCAACCGATGCTCCATTATACAGCAAGCTCCTGGTTCTTGTACAGTTGTAGAGATTGCCGGCTGCAAATGTAATCCCCGCACTTTTCAGTGACAAAATGCACTGCACTGTTAGTGTTACAGCACAGCGAATAAATCTATCAAATGTCGAACCCGGTTTAACGCGCACTTACTTATAGTTACACTGGCTTTCACAGGCAAGTTGTAAACAAATTCAACCCATTGTAACACCTAAACAGGGCGCTTCAAAAAAGCAAGTTAGACTGCCCTAACATCAGGATGTGCCACACAGACATTCATACACACACACTTAAAAAGCACTCTTTATTCACACCGCCGCTGGGTTTCACGATGAGGGTGGAAAAAAGCAACCGCTCAGTCATTCCTTTCATGGCAGGCAGCCCGGCCATGAATTTAAATGTGAAGAGGCAATTTCAATATATCCCACATCGTGAGGGCCCTGGGAACTCCAACTGCTCATACATCCAGTTCTGTGCCCCCAATACAGTGTTGTGTGCCTTTTATGTCCACAGACACAATCAACAGCAAGGGGTCCCACTCGCTGCTTGGGGATGTTTTCAATGCTCTCTACTCATTCTGACAATCAGCCAAAACTAAAATGTAATAACCCGGACTGACAGCCAAGGTTTACTGTGTAGTGTGTACCCTAGTATTCATGTGGAAGCAAGTCAGAAGCATTGCGCCAAGGTGCTTATATCAGCGAATACGCAAAGCTTCAAAAGTCTGACTTCCAAAAGACGTGCACAGCAAAAGACTGACACAGCCAAGTGAGGTCTAGGAACAAGTGCCTTCCAAATGGTTCCACTACTACTACTACATGTAGTACTCAGTACCACTACAAAAGCTATTGTCAGCCTTGCTGATTCAGGTGTAGCCGGTATGGGCACTTCTTTGATGGGCAGCTGCCAAACCAAGATCACCCATGTCACAAACCTTACTCACTGGTTAGACCATGAAATTTTAGTCAGTCATACAATGATACATACTGTATAGCGATCACTGGTAATGTGGCACACAATCTTTGTTCTAAAGTCTAGTGCTTATTTTCAAACAATTTCTGGATGTCACTGCCTACAAGAAATCAAGATCAACATCTTGAATGAGCAGCAATATCGTGCTGTTTATGCACCTGGCAGACCATGCCCCTTGTACCATTAGTACACTTGACCAGTGTATGAAATAATAGTATCACTATCACTATCAGTACAGTTCAAAGCAGCTTGGTATCGCCTACCTCCTACCACAATGATGACACAGAAGTGCAACTTAAGACCAAGTCAAAGTCCTGCTAAATTACGTGTGTGCCCTCATCTGAGAATACCTAGCATGTAGGAGTGCATGAAACGAGTTCTCCCCACTAGAGTAGGGGTACAGTCTATGGTGCATGGGAGACAACCAAATACCAGTCAGTACCCAACAGTCTCTGCTGGTGTCAACAGATTACCCCTCCTGAATAAATCCCCTTTATGCCCTTATCAACCAAGATTTAGGGCAAATACAGGGTGCATACAGACGCATCAACCGTGCTAACAATAGTTTGAAGAAGCACGTTGACACCAGGGTGTTTTGATTTGAATTCTGATTTATAATGTAAGCCTGGGTTTGACCGAAGATAACAGTTAAACCTCAGTCTAAGCTTACAGAGCACCAATACATGAATTCATACACGTGTACGTATGCCAAGATTTTGGTGAATGGTCCTGAGCGGCAACTATTTCTACTGTATGTAAATTCTATAAAGACGACAGCAGAAGTGATTTTGCTTAATGGGTATGAGTTCTGAGTTCATGAGTTGATAGCATTCTTCATCACCGCATACATGTAGCATCATCATCAGGACTACACATGTAGATCTGAATCAATAAGAATCATAAAGCTCTATTGTGAATTCTTTGATGAAATGCTTCAGTCATATCACACAGCAACCAACATTGTTTAAATCGTACAGGGTGATCATCGAACTGGTCGGTTATCGCCGCATTTCACATTTTCAGGTAATATTTCAAAAGCAGTATGCTTTTCAAAAGAGCTCCAAGCTACGGTGGGATTTATATAACCTCAGTTTGAGGAGAAAACAGCTGCAGATGCGTTGCACTTGCTGCTTAGGGTCATAATGGATTTACTCTTCCAGCCGTCAATCTTGCCACACATTATGCTCCCCCTCTGCTCTCTGACCTGGAATGTAAGCGTGAATTTCTCCCCCACCTGGTTCCCATAGTAACAGCACAACAGCCCAGTTAGCCCATTTACTGTTCAGTTAGCTCTTTGACGACGAAGCACAATTTCTAACACGCGATTTCCTATAGGAAATCACGTGTTAGAAATTGTGCTTCGTCGTCAAAGAGTTAAACTATGCGCTTCTGTGGTCCAGTGCATGTTTTGCGGGGAGCAGTAAGGAGGTTTTAGGGGAGGATGTGCGTGAGAGAGCGCGGGCTGCTACTACTAATACCAGTATCACTACCCCATTCCTCGCCTAAGAACTGAGGGCACTGCCTTTGTCAGGAGGAAATAACAACAATCTGACCTGGAATTCGTATAGGAACAGGCCATTTTTCAACACGCCAGTACAAAATGTAGTATTTGACTAGTACACTGTATACACCTATGCCTATGGATACATGGTGTGTTGTTTTTCTGTGTTTTCCAATCCAGTTTCACCTAGATGTCTACCTTAATCCTCTCACTACACCTGTTCTAGTGGGAAAAGCCGCCTGAGGTCAATAACACTGCAATGCCTCCCAAATTTTCACACACTGTCCCTACACAAAGCTGGAACAAGATCTTTGAGTAATAATTATTAAGTCTGCATGACCCACTACTACACAACAGCCACAGATACAACCAAATTTCACTCACTCTTGAGACTGACTCACTCTATCTGAGAAGCTGGTCTAATTTTCATCTTTAATTCGCACCATCAAAACAAAATTAAAGGCTCATAACACTAATAATAAATATCGTTCAGATCAACCCACCCCCAAAGTGACGAACTAGTGGAAGCGGCCAAAACTAAAGGAACACTAACATAGTAACAACGGTCTTGGCAGGGGGACTGCCGGCTCCTTTGGCCGAGCACGTTTGTTCCCATTCGTAATTTCTGGTTTATATCCCCCTGAAGGAAGCTCAGCCAAAGCTTACCGATATATCATCTCCAGCCATCAGACGGAACTTTCACTGCTTCCATTCAACCACTACTGAACTAAAAGGAGGTGCTATTTCTGAATCAAGATGCACAGCACAGCAAAACCCCTGACCCCTACGTAAGTTAGCTGAGTAAACTGTAGCCCTAATAGCCGGGGGATTATCTTCATAAAGCCCTGTGACCACCACTTTGGGGCCTGCTTGGGCTGGCTATGCCTGGCGCTTCAGTGACGCCCAGACAGCCGTAGTGTCAACATCTTCTTGACCATTGCACTGTCACACTGGCCAATATGGAATTTTTTAAACATTGCATACCTTTGTGTGGGTAGCTTTCCAATCAAAACAAACACCAAGTGCAGCCCTACTAGGTGCTACTACTAGTACTAGCTGGGAGTTGCCAGCGCTGTCAGTCCTGAACACAATGTTTTCAAAACAAATTTGGTAAGGAATGTGGGTAGGCGTTCAGTCCTTCACACTCTGAATCATGTATGCAAGGTGACAGTTAGCTGGGACGGTACTGTGTGTGTGTGGAAAAGCAAAAATCCAGTTAACAATTCATGTCTTCTAAGTCAAAGTGGCAGAGCCACAAGTACGTACAGGCAAAATAGACATGTATGCATGCACATTAAGGGCGATCTGGGGGCATTACTTTTCACAGAAATCCACGAAATCGCAGGAAAGTGGGAGCCCTGGAGTATGGACGCATAATGGGCATAAAATGAGACTGTAAATTCTGATTCTGCCCACAGACTGAGATGTTATGATCTGATGTTTCACTAAGAGTAAGACCTAGACTAAGAGGGTATGAGCTCGCACTGCATCCTCCACAATGGGCATCGTCAATTGCTGTTTTTCCCTTTTTGTAGATGGGCTATTCATTCATAAAACTTGAAACACAAACTTCCCCGTATATAATTTTCATCAATATAATTTATTACAAAAATCTATCACAATCAGCCTAGGCCGGTGATTAACTTCAAAGAACTGGAAGCTGACCATGATGGAAATCGAAAACAACTCATACAACTGTATGAGTCACCCACTATGGCACCAATCAACACTACACCTGATCAACCTCAGAGTCGAGTCAGAGGTGCAGGAGAACCAGAATACATGTGGTATCAACAAAGATGCAGGGGAACGGTGGGCAAACCTTATTTTCTCTAATGAGTTGCAAGGATTGTTATTCAGCATGGGCCTTACTGTTACCACATGAAATAGCTTCAATATATTCCACAGACTGAACCAGATCGCAGCACATCCATTGATCCACTGGCCTTGTCCTGACATCCACCGCCAGGCACTGACTGAAGCATACACAGCAAGGTCAATACACAGCCTACATCTCCACACAGCAAAGCTGCCACTGAATATTACTCCAAACAGGATCCTTTTCAAAGCCGGTGCAGTGAAATCCACACTTGACTAGGACTCTTAACCGGTCACAGACAAAAGAAACGTTGCTCGCCTACTGTGCAAACCAGACAACAGTTTGCCACCGACGCTTCTCAACATAAATTTGACTCATTCTCTCCTGCACAGCCGCTGCATAGCATTTGCTGCATTTTATTGGGATTGAGGACGCCCAAACGGGTCACCTTCACAGACTAGAACTGGGGACGAAATAGGCACTAAAGCGATGACATCGAACTGGGTATACCTTAAAAAAGAGCAGCTTAAATCATCACATTCGGATCTGAACGAAAAAGGCGTGTATCGATCCTTCTGAGAGCACAAATCACACACACACACCGGTGCTCCTTACACGCCATGTTGGTCGACTGCCATCAAGCATCAGGTTGTAATTCCGATGTTTGCAGCAGCGAAACTCTGATCGCATGAATATTCTCACCTTAGTGATCGGACCGCACAGTATCCGTTTCTGAAATATCCAAGAATTCCAGTGGTAGATAGAATTGTAAAGCTTGCACAAGGAGTAAGTCTACCGGGGAGGTTGCAGAAGATTGCGGGAACCCGACGCGAGCCTGCTAACGGTGGCGGAGAGGTAGCACATGCATAAACAAAATAGTCCCCCCACACAACTGTAATTACTCGAGTAGTTCAAACTATCAAGTGTAAAACGGTGTTCAGCTTTTCAATTTAAGTCTGTATTAACTTTCTTGTGGGGAGAACTTCTTTTTACTTAGCGGTCTTTTAAAAAATGCAGGTGTGTGCGCATTAATATCGCGGAAGTGAATGATGTCATCATAGTATTATGGGGTACTTCTGCAGCCGTCCGCTAAAAATGAATAATGCATCGGAATTTCATTAACAAAGATAATCAAGTTGTTTGATGTTAGTATTGAATGAGACGCACTCAGAAGAACACACACAAATTTTGCTCAACGCGAGACCCACAAAAACCGTTCATATCTCTTCGTCCATTCTTCAGCTGTACGCCGGCAGAACACCTGCGAAAGCGGCCGCCGGTGCTCTACTTACTGAGACAGTCCATTTTCGGCCCCCCGGCTCTAGCAAACTGTGTTTCAGTTTCAGTTCACTTCGATTACTTTGTTAAATGTTTGAAACAGATACTGGGCATTTGGCAGCGAGACTATGTAAAATTGGAAGTGTTTAAGTGTTTTGTTTTTTTCTTCTTTTTAAGTTTTCAGGTTTGTGCCGTGTGTGTGTGTTTTTTCAGTGACGAGGTGAACTTGTCCTCTGCGTGTCCGCAGTGGCTCAAGCGGCGCCGGCCGGCAAAAAAGGTGGGCGGGGAACTGACCGTACTTTCGGTGATGACCTATTGTGACTTACACTGACGAAAGGCATGGGCACGCCTGTGACTTTTCGTGACTTACGAACACATAGATCACTGACTGACTAAGTCACTCGATCAGTACATGAAACTGACGGTCTGCCAACGGCCTGCCTCGGCGCCGGGATAGTAAAATACAACTTGATGAGTCTCACTAGTGACTGGTTCGGACCCGATGTCACTGACGAACTTCTCACTCTGCCCCTTCCACTCAGTGACCGTCTAATCTGCCTCCGGCGGGCCATTCAGTCCTTGATAATGAACACTGACCAGTCAAACGAAGGAACATAGATTCAGTTTGTTTTGATGTTTCTTTTCCATGGTTTATCGACCGATATTTGAAAATCAGACACTAAGACAAGCATAATTAGCTTTTAACAATAACAACAACAACAACAAAAAAGCCTTGAAAAGTCACGTAATCAGTATCACCAGAGACATAGATAAGATCTTATCTATGTCTCTGGTATCACTAAAGTCTAGCGAAGACATACGTAATATGACGTCAGTCGTCTCTCAACTGAGTTGAGTCCGGGAAGTAACAGTCACTGTTAGTTCATCCATTCGACCTCTAGCTGTCTTTCAGTCGCCTCAGTTTAGTCACTCGGGCTAGTCAGTCAGTGACGAGGTCATTATACGACCAACGGGCAGGTAAATTCGGTAAGTATCCCAGAGCAGCGCGAGTCTATGAGGGGCAATTCAGTACGTGACTCGACCCAGTTGCCAAGTGGAGAAGACCTTTGTGAGCAGTAACCGAAGCGTGGGTATCCGGGACTGATAATTAGAGAGTGGACTACATCTCAGTGGCCTAAAGGTGCGAGTCAGTACTTATGCTGCGTTTGATGATGTGTGTCCAGGGGGCCGGCAGCCGGCGGGCAGCTCCGGTCCGAGTCATCGCCGGTTGACCATTCAAGTCGGCAAGAAACAGAAGAGCGATGTGGAGACTTGAACTGTGGCATGGAGCAGCAGCAGCAGCAGCACAGGAGCTGTCTGGATCCAATCTCATGTCTACTGATCAGCTCTGACCAGACAATCGGTTGCACTGACTGACACTGGCGTTCTGAGACCTTCTGGGTCCAAGGATTCGACCAAGAATGCGGAAGGCGAAGAATTTGGTAAGCGGGCAGTGCTGGGTTCTAGTGAGTTGGGCTCGTGTGTCAATGTCAGTGTGTGTGTGTGTGTGTGTGTGTGTGTGTGTGTGTGTGTGTGTGTGTGTGTGTGTGTGTGTGTGCTGGATTGTGTCCATACCGAGTGTTCTCTTTTGCACAGTATTGAGTTTAAAATAAGAGAATAAAACCCTACTGATGCGGGAGAGAGCCCCGAAGCGGATGGAGACTGAGAGGGGGGTGGGGTGGGGTGGGGGAGCGGTTGAGGTTTTAACGTCCTTTTCCACCACATCTGGGTGATATCAAAGACTGGGCAACTGACCAGTTGTGACCAGCCGGGAATCGAACTCACGACCCGAGCACTGACAAAGGAAGGCGGGTAGGGAGACAGGTGGGTGTTTTGAAGTTTCACAGATAGCGTCCTCAGTGTGTCCACCGCACACATGACAAAGTAGCCAGGCTTACAACCAAGCTAACATTAGCTAAGTGATGATGGATATCAGTGACGAGACGTCCCTTAAATCATTGTGCCGTCACTGAGCTAGTCGGCATAATACTGCGACCTGTGTGTGTTTGCTGATCACGGCTTAGAAGCTTCTTACCTAATCAGTTCAGAGCCCTGGCAGCCCCAAAAATCCAACTGAAACCTGCGGTGGCCTGCGCAAACAGAGATCACGCGATTTTCGCCGGGCTGAGTCCTGAACTGTACTGAATTAGTAGGAACTGTCCACTGACTCGCATCGTGAACAAGTGTGGTACACCAAACCATGCTAATTGAACGAAACTGAGACAGGAGGATGGGTGGGTGGGTGTTTGGGGGTTTAACGTCCTTTTCCACCACATAGCTGAGACAGGACAGTCACTTGTCCGTTACAGTCAAATGTTTTCCGACCTGGCAGTCTGAGTGAATAAGGGTGGTGGGTGTTTGGGGGTTTAACGTCCTTTTTCACCACATAGGGTGATATCAAAGACGGGGCAACGATGAAAAAGCCAGCACAAATATTTGGCTCCAGCCGGGATCGAACTCACGACCCGAGCATTAGAACTGATTGAATAGCAAGACTGTTCAGCAAGACTGTTCAATTTAGGGTAGATGCCCCCACCACCAAAATTGAACCTGCCCATTAAGGCCGTCTCAAGTCCAAACGCTGTCAGTCTCGAGTTCCACAGTCCCCCCCCCCCCCCCCCCCCCCACCACCACCCCTCCTCCCCTTGAAAATTAGAGGCGTTAAAAAGGTTCCGTTTTCAAGTCGCTTTTCGTTTGCCTAGAATGCTTAGCAATGGCCCTTTTCTCTTCTTTTTATTTTCAGAACCACGAAGATCGATTTCTGAACGACAACTGTGGTTGGTTAAAGCTGTACAGAACGGCTGGGTTCGACGTATACAACGAATAGATGCATTTCAATCGATCAGAGATTGGCACTGAACTCCGCCATCGCACGGTCATATCCGCTGCCATCACTAATCAGTCACCTCCGGCGTCACGGTTGCACCCAGCTCAGAATTCAGCCCGAAAATTCCAACTCAAACCTGAGGTGGCCTGCGAGCTGCGCCAGCATCAGAGAGCACGTGAATTTTCGCCGGGCTGAGTCCTGACTGAACTGGAACCTGGTTGAACCGGCGGCAACGAGACAATCCGTTTGTTGTATTTTGTACGCTGGAAATAGCAGTAAGTCTCTGACGTGGAGAGGGAAAAAAATCGATTTGATAAGAACACATTATAGCTCACTGCAGTGCCTTTAATGTGTGTGCGTGCGTGCGTGTGTGTGTGTGTGTGTGGAATATGATGAATGCGGCACCAGAGAAGGAGCCAAGATCGTGGAAATACTTTTTCTCCACGATCTTTGGTCTGAATATATTGCACCACACTCGCATAATATTGACCGTATTAATTAGACACAGTGACTGTACGTATTTAGGACGACCTTAAAGCCGTGCTGTACAGGAGACTATGGACATCGCAGAAGACCCGTTGCAGTGGCACTGAGTTGCAGTGCATCAGACAGACCGACTTCAGTAGAATTTCTTTCTTTCTTTTTTTAATTTTGTTACAATACAATACAATACAATACAATACAATACCTTTGATTCATGGTAATACAATACAATTACAATAAAGAGATTACAAAACACTGTCGTAGAATTTCAGTGATTGTTCGACTGCTCGCACAATTTGTAAACAACATTGTATCGCATTAAGAGCTGTACTAATAATCAAGATACAACATAGTCTCGATCGTAAAGGCACAGTCCCGAGCGAAACTGTTTCAAAACACTGGTTGGCTTAGCAAAGGTGGAATTAGCCCATTTAACATCTCAGACTTGAGGTGCAATGGGCGTCAAGCTGACCCGTCCACACAGCCGGTAGCACCGCGCCGGCTCTCACCCCAACAGTGGGTGTAAAGATATTCACAGACAGGTACTTCGACCAAACATAATTGGACAGATGCTTGCGAGGACATCGCCGTCTCGTGTCCTCAACCCGGTTAAACAGACGGGGTAGGTGTCAGACGACACGAAAAGTTAATTTGTGTGGGTGGCTGCATAAGAAGCCAGCGTTGGGATGTTTGGCGTTGTTGCAATTCTTGCCCCGAGCCTGAGGGGCGATGCCGGGACTGAAACAGAAATCGAGGTCAGCTGGCGAGTCCTCCCCTAGCCTTGTTTATGTTTATCGTAGGCTACCATGCATTTTTAGTGATGGTGAGAATTACCGAGTGTTAGGCTGCTCTAGTGACGATAGCTAGGATAAACTTGTCTCTGTGCAGGTCACGGACGAAACTGAAAATCTACCCTCAGCTATGACTGGCTTGGAGGCAGCCTGCGGGTTGTCCCTAACCCGTGTTGTGCGCAAGGGAGCTGAGCACGTGATTTTTCGGGTTCGTCCCAATACTGAGTGGCGAAGGTGAATGTTTTCGTGAGAGCATGTGTCTTATTGTTCAACGCTTGTTGCCTTTGCCGAGGTGTGTCACACATGAAACCGAACAACTACAAAATTAAAATAATAATACATATTATTAAGAAAAAGCAACGAGGATACAAATGTAACAAACACGTAAATCGAGTCTTCATCAACATCATTACCTTTCGTGTGTTTATTTGTTTGAATGTCCGTCTGTTTGTTTCTCAGCATTACTACTAAACTAAATCAAGAACTGTAAACTAAATTAAGAACTGTAGATGTATTTTAAGAACCCAGCACACAGCAACCAGAACACAAACGTATAAATCAAGTTTTCACCAATACCATTGTCGTTTGTCTGTCTGTCCGTTTATTTGTTTGCGGCCAACATTACTAGACTCAAACGAAGTCCTGTGCTTTCCACGGTTTTTCCAAAACGCATAAATTATTATCTTGAGCCCTATGGCAGTATGTACTGAGTTGGGATTGACTCGAATTTCCGGAATGCAATCGGTCTTCTTATCCGGCAAAAACGATGTTAGCCTGCGGCAAGTATGACCCTGATCCAGTCCAAGTTCATCGGCGACTGATATGTTTTAATGAGTAGATCCGTCCTCTTTCTGTGTTTGTCGTTCACACACACACACACACACACACACACACACACACACACACACACAGAGCAATGATACCAAGAAACACGTAAATTAAAGCAATGATGCCAATGCACACACACACACACACGCGCGCGCGCGGCACACACTGACACACACACACACAAAACAGCAACGTCGGATTCCAAGATACACGTAACACAAATGATGCGGCCAACACACACACACACACACACACACACACACCGTGCACACACACACACACACACACACACACACACACACACACACAGCAACGTCGGATACCAAGATACACGTAACACCAATGATGCCGGCGGCCAATACACACACACACACACAGACAGAGCCGGCTATGATGCCAACACTCAAACAGCCGCTACTTGCTAGCGCGCACTCCACTCCAGCCGGCGACAACACTGCAAGCACTTTGCCACAGATCTGGGTCAAGAGGGTTGTAAACGGCAAAATGCCCTCCGACCGACATCACTATGATTTGAGAACGTCCCAGGCAATGCTCTCGTGTCTATTAAATCATTACCGTGAAAGAGTTAGCCCAGCGGCAACGCTGCTTCATATTCAGTCGATCACCCAGACAGCAAAGCTACCTCATTCACCAAAAGAGCTGGATAACCGATAAGGAGAATCAGTGGGTCCACTGTGATCCAGTCGGGCCTCTCAGGACAAAAAGGTCATGCCTTCACCAGCTGAGTAAGCAAGATCTCATCCTAACAACGCAAAACGATATTATTGCATCAGTGAAAGGGAAAGATCCTCTGAGTCGACAAATACCCAGTCTCAGCTCGGGTCGGGTCCGTCGGACGGCCATGTCATGACCCGAAACGAGGCTGTCACCGCCCCCAGTAGTGTAGTGGTTAGCACTTCGGACCATGGACCGGGAGACCCGAGTTCTCGAGTCCCAGCCGAGAAAGATACTGCAGATGAGTTAGATAGTGCACTGACTCGCATTTGTGAATACTAGTACAAGATACCAAACCCAGGCAGTCGGAACGACCCTGTACAAGGTACCCAGCAATACTGTACCAAACAGTGCGAGGGTTTCCCTCCTCAGTCCCGACGGGAAACTGATACTGTAAGTTGCTGCTCAAAAGCAGACAGCCTGGTTGAAAGCGGATACTGCAGGTTAATTTTCTTTTAAATGACGCAGAAAAAAAAACACACAAAAAACAATATATCACACAGCGTGAACAAGTGTTATACCGAACATCAAAAGGTTTTTGGACGTCCATACAGAACGAATGCTGCGATATTGCAGGTCTAATATGACTAATATGACTGCAAACTGACACAGGGCCGGCCGAAACAAGATGTAAGACTCGAGAACAGTGTACAAATGGGCAATATTTAACATCAAGAAGTTTTCTCGGTGACGTTCGCACGGAACTGACGCTAAGGTTCCAGTGAACTGATGTACCCAACGTGAACCCAAGCTAAAAACTAAAAAGTCCTTCATTCAAAACAACGCCGGCTGACAGTCAATATGTTTTGACTAAGGGAGGGACCAAATGAAGGATATTTTCCTGCAGGGTGCATGTATATTTTATCAGTAAGTTACGAGTTGCACGAGCAGGGCCGATGTGCCGTATCGCTGACCCCACCCCAGCCGCCAGCGTCTCCCCATGTAACCGGAAGCCTGGCATTTTGGGGGGCGATATAGGAAGAATTAGCCAGGGTCTTGTCACAACGAGATAGCGGGCTAGGGATGGGTCACGCCTCTAACCACCTCAAGTCAGAAGGATTGCATTAATTTAGCATACAGACTTTGGGTCACAGTGTTGCTTTATATGAATTTTTGCCCGTCAAGATCTTCTTGTCAGTTTAGCTGGGGAGACGGGACAGAGCTTTGAGCGGCAGAGCTTTGGCCGACTGTCAGTGCTTGGGTTGTGGGTTTGACTCCCGGCTGGAGCCAAACGTTTGTGCTGGCCTTTGTTTTGTCTTTGCCCCTGTTTGATATCACTCATATTATGATGCGAAAAGTACGTTAAAGTCTCAAACACCCGCCCATTCACCAAGATCATGTTAGTTGGTTTTATGTGCTGCAGATGGTTTATCTATGCAGCTAGAACTCTGGAACTTAGTCAAGTTACTTTTGGCCACGGACACAAAATCAGTTACGTACAGTACATCCCAACGACACAAGCTTGTCTCTGTATAAACCTTCTCAGGCTTCTGTTTCTTCCCAGAACTGATGAAATGAAACTTTTTTCAGACCGGGATACTTGGGCCCAGTGGACTGGATCAGTTTTCTGATAAAAACGGCTAGAGTTTTCAGAATGCAAGGTTCCTCACAGATACTGTTTCTGAGTTTCCAAGCCATCACAAGTGATTGCTGGTTTTGTTAGTTCTGTTGCTTGTTTGCTTGCTTGTTTTTGGAGGGGGTGTCACTGAGTGTGGGTATGTCTGTCGGTTTGAAGGTGGTGGTTGGAATGGATACAGGCGACACTGAGACCAGTAATAATAATGAGTATTGTATAGGCGCTTTACCCAATTTCACGAATCGGCTCAAAGCGCCGCGAACTGAACCCAACACGCACGCTCACGTGAATCACACGCATTCTCCCACACTGACACTGGACATAAACATATTACAATCACGTGGTGCGAAGGGTCAGCTCAGCTATTTAAATTTCGGAATTTAGAATTACACTGATTTATTTTTCAAATTTGGTGGGCTGAACATTTCCAAAGCAGAGGGGGGGGGGGGCCGGAGTACCCGGAGAGAACCCCCGACGGTCGGCCCGAATGATGTCACGATGATTTCACAGTCTCAGCCCCAACGGTGAGTTATATGCGGTTAGAGCAAATCGGCCATATTTTCACTCACGCGGCCACGAACGTACCTTGTACGTGATCATGTTTTGCATGCTCTGATGTAGTCTACATTGAAATGCCTCATCAGTAGAAGACTACGTACACACGACGGTTAGCCACACCTGTCGACACCTGTGTAGTACCGACGGAGCACTGTAGAAGCGTGCAGCAGCGTTTTGACGCCGCATTCCCACTTCATCAGCCGGAATTTGGGGTGCTTGTACTACGCACAGGCTACAGGTAAAGAGGTCTTAAAAATAGCTGCCACATGTTTGTTCTAGTATTCCGACTGAGGGGTGCCTCGACTGACTGTCAGGAGCTGACTCGGTGATCAAACGCCGACATACTCAGGCCGGGGGTGTAGTCAAAAGTGGACGCAAGTGTTTCAGTCAGGTGCTACTCCGCCGCTTTCATTTAAAAGTCAGTTTCGACTATGGTTACTCCGGCTTTGCCAAAGCCGTATGTTTGAAATATGAGCATGCACAGGTGTTTGTATTGTAGTAACGCGTTAGTCAAAGTCGTTGCCTGGCACAAACGGCCCCTTTCTCAGTTTCACGCCAGCAGACGTAACTTTGTCCGTTGGAAACACTCGGTGCTACTCAAATCTGAAAATGAAAACACTCGGTGCTACTGTTTTGGAAACACTCTGTCCTGGCGGCCACGGTGCTACTTTTGAAGTGGGGTAGCACCGTAAATACTCGGGCCAGTTTTGACTACACCCCGTGTTACCTGTTCCGCAGTGACTGGACCCACACACTGAAGGCTTGTGGAACCGGTGCGCACGTGCTTTGGATCAGACACCGGCGCCGGCTGAGGTCATGACTGACTGATCGGCGGTGATGACTGACGATGCGTGTACGATCATACTGGCGCCGAAGATAGAATGTACTGAAGTGCCTCAGTGTGGTCACGGTAGATCTATGACTATGACCGACTGTGAGTAAGACGTTACGGTGGAAGATCGAACAGTTTGGCTGTTTCAAAGACAATAGATCTGCTACGCTATATAATCAAATATAAACAAACATACTGTATTGATCCCAAAAGGAAATGTTTGCCACCACACATATGAACAACAGACACCGAACAACAAAAACTGAAGTTTACAAATAAGAGATAGCTACATGTAAAAGCTATAGTAAGAACGTCCATAGGATGAATGAACCGTTAGTTCATGATGGCAGTAACTAACATTGCCAGCTGTACCGGCCCCCGTAGTGTAGGGGTTAGCACTTCGGACCTTGGACCGGGAGACCCGGGTTCCAGTCCCAGCCGAAGCAAGCGGGATTTTTCCTACCTAGGTCGGCTCCTACCCAGAGCGGGTGTGCTATGGGCCCAATGGGAAGGCTTTTGTCACACAGCCGAGATTTACCCACTTCACGGGTGCGACTTTGGGGGTGCTTCCCGGCCTCGGTATGACACATCTTATGATGTGGATGATTACACGGCCGTGCCTGGTTATGCCGGGATATTTATGACGGGAAGCGTGGAATGCGGCCCTGTCCCGCAGTCCCAAACCACACAGACCTCCATAGCATCATCTTACCATCATCCTCATCTCCATCATCATGCATAATAAAATTTTACACGACTGGAGCGCTCAGTATGGTCGCCGCATCATCGAGTACGTTGTGTTGGCTCAGTCAGTGCCAGCACTGACTGCAGACGCTCGGCTGTCACTGTGCACGTTTCAGTCTAAGTGGTGTGATGATAGACCATGATAGCAAGAAAACAGCTGAGAATGATCTGTGAGCATAAAAATGGTAGCATTAGTCCCCTTTAAAACAATCGTGTGCCAGGTCGATTAACACTGAGTACAGCTCGGATAATGGTACTTGGGTACTATGTCTGCCAAGCACTACTAAGTACTTATCCGCTGGACATGACAGTGGTGGTGGGCTGGTGGCAGTGGCCGGATGGTGGTGGCAGGCAGGGTGGAGCTGGTAAGGGGGTGGGGGTGGGGGGCGAGGGGGTAACTGAATGTCGAGAAAGATAAATATTTGAAGATGATCAGACAAAGGGTGTCTTTATACTGACTCCAAGTTGTATCAGCGCTGCCAGCTTGGTTTAGTACACTAGAGATGTTTTGTATATTTTGGCAACGCAGAATGTGAAAACGAAACACACCTTAAGAACGTCTATCAGCGTTACAACCACACTCGCACAATTAAAAAAAAAGCATCCTTGAAGACCCAAAGACAAAAGACTTGAAATGGGCTCACGGCTGACAAACAACTGAGAAATTAAACTCTATAGCAATACCTCGGGGTAAAACACACCCTAAGAACATCCATCAGCGTGACATCCGCATTCGCAGATCTGAAAAAAAAAAAGCGTCCTAAAAGACCCGAGGAAAATGGAGAGGGGTTCGTTAACAACTGAGAAATTAAACTCTGACCGATGTGCAAAAGAGGAGACTGAGGAGGGGTATGTGAATGAGGGAGCCACAAAAACTGGCACCACCAGGGAACGCCGAAGGCGGAAAAGAAAGATCACCACTGACTGATCCCCCACCACTGCACGGCATACGCGCGTTTACGCAAGGTTACGCCGGCTGCGGTATTCGATACACGTTACTATGTTCTCAATGCACCTCTTCTCCTTCCAAAACAAACGCACGCCTGTGCCGGGTTCCCCCCAGTGACACGGAATCAGCCGGCTTCCCTGGCGCCTTCATCTGGAACTCTCATCACATCTCTTCAACCCTTCAGTGGCTTCACCCACACTCGCGTGCCGACACCGCAACTCGACTAAAAACGCTCGCGGAGAAGCGTGTGGATAGATTAGATATTCAGACGTTTAATGAAGGCTGATGATTATTCTTGGAGGGAGGCATGTTGGCAAGGACCCACAACTGACAGCGAGGTCCCTGAAAAGCAGGTTATGCTGCCGTACCGGCGTACGCCGGTAACGCTGTGCCGGAATTCTGCTGTTCCAGACGTTTTGGGCGTAAATCAGCCGGATTCAGAATGTATTGCTGGCGTCTTGGCTTGTAAGTTGTAGCAGTCTTGGAATATGACTTGTAGCCTACTGTATGAGGTAAGGTCATCACAGCTAACGCCGGGGGGAGGGGAACAAAGCTATATTTCGCCCACGGTGCTGGCCGCCTACAGCTTCTGTTTTGACCCTACAGCTTCTTCGTGAAAACGCCTGTAATGCTGAAGTCAGTGCCGTGATAAACACATGTCTATGTTCCCACAGGCCTATGTTCCCCTTTGTCTATGTCAGTTCCCCCTGGTCTGTGTTCCCCCAGGTCTGTGTTTCCACAGGTCTATGTTCCCCCAGGTCTGTTCCCCCAGGTCTATATTCCCCTAGTCCGGGCTAACCCATGAGTGTTCGGGGAAGACACATCCTGGGTCAGGGATCCAAGCGAAGAAACTTTTTGGTGGCTACATTTTTTTCGTGGTGGCTATGGCACAGGTAAACGTCAGGCTAATATAAGAAAACTGACAGCGTACCTAAGCTGTACGATGATGTTTATAGCTGAACTTGATTGAAATGTTCACGGCTTCAACCGGCCGTCTGCGGAAGTTAGAATGGGATCCCTTATGGCGCACGGCGAAAACTGAAGGGACTGAACTCATTGTTATTTCAGAGTTATCTTCCATGTTTTAATTATCTCCCAATTGCCCGCACACCAACCCGCGCGCACTTTCCTGCGACATTTTTCACGAAAGGATACTAACACGGATACTTCCTCAATCAGTCTCAATCCGCGTTGTGATTTCTTCGTCGTGGTTGAAGGTAAGCAGTGTGTTTGAGTGTACTGTATTTGTACGTCCATTTTCCCCCTTTATTTCAAAACAATATGATCTCTGTCAGTTTAGACAGAGATTGTCGTCTGAGTCCGACAAGGAAGCGAGTATACAAGCTAAGTAACGTCGCGTCACTGATACCTTTGTCTTAGCAGCCGACTATTTTAGGACATTGACTAGAGTGGTTTTAGAATGCTAGAACT
Source organism: Batillaria attramentaria (assembly GCA_018292915.2). Lineage (NCBI taxonomy): Eukaryota > Metazoa > Mollusca > Gastropoda > Batillariidae > Batillaria > Batillaria attramentaria. Next base: position 4,769,444 of record JACVVK020000005.1, on the reverse strand, counting down.
GAAATGCCTGCTTCAAGTTTCAAAGAAAGAAAGCCTTTACGGATACATGTCTGCAGTTACTAAATTGTACAGACCAGGCAGGAACCAGATCTATCTATTATCTTGAAATGTTCGCACTCGATCACTCATACCAGTAACATACTGCTCCCGGATTTCACAATGTCGCTGGTGGCGTTTGTATAACTCAGAATTACTGCATTTCTTGTCTATTGCTTCCTCAGCAACCGTGTAGAACACGTCAGCGACTTTGGCAGGCGAGATTCAATTTTCTCAAAATATGACGTTAGCGAAATATTCAGTGGTTTACTGACCTGGGATATTCTGAATAGTTTCGCAAAGTCGAAGGACGCGGTCTCGCTCCTCACATCAAACAGCAATATTTATCTACTAGTGGTTTTAAGTTTCTATAAATGTTCGTGTGAAAATCTGCTTTAGATTTTCGTATCAACAAGATGGCGGCGCGATCATTACGTAATGGGGATAATCGTGGAATTTTGTTCAATATTCCGGGGAATGGTGCAGAAAGTGAAGATTAGAGTGTGGCAAGATTCGTAGATTTGGACGGCGGTTTTCCTGATTCCTTCGGGCATGTAGAAGAATTGGAAGAAAATGACTCTGATGATGGGAAGGAGGAGGTGATCAATCTACACTAATCAGTCGAGTTCCGGTGGGTGTGGAAGATGTGTACTGTGAAGGGACTCCAGGAAAGTTGGAGAGGGATGAGTAGAGGCAGTACTGGGAGGCAACAGAATAAAACTGGAGGGAGAGCTACATTAGATTCTGATTCTCACAGCAGTTTTAATAATCACATACACAGACAGTATCCATTCTACGAAAGTGAGCATGGTCCTACTGTGTTTTCCCCCTGCTGACTGTGACATGATAGACACTTGGGATATTCTTTTCCCTGGACTTTGTCATGTTATTGCAGAGCACTGAACAAACCAGTATGCTAGACAGATAGGTGTGCATTGGTGCAGCAGGAAGTGTGTGTGTGTGTGTGTGTGGGGGGGGGGGGGGCTGAAAAGCAGGGCACACTGTGCATTTTGCTGTGGCATTGGTCTGTACATAGGTATTGCAAGTATAATCTCAGGCAGTGTACAGATGTACAGTGTACAGATAGATCTCATGTCAGACTCACCAGCAGCTATTTCAGTAAGCCTGCAGTACAAGTCAGCTGTATACCAAAGTGTTTTGTGTGTGTTTGAACAGTCTATGAAGTACATGTATCATGCAAGATCAGTACAAATGAGAACTGAAGAGAAACCATGCACCCCATCACAAAATTGTTTTTTTATTTTTTTTTACAGGTCTGTGGGGTATGTGTGTGTGTGTGTGTGTGTGTGTGTGTGTGTGTGTGTGTGTGTGTGTGTGTGTGTGTGTGTGTTACAACATCACTTTGATCTGCATGTATGCATTTATTTCAGGCCCAGCTCCTGCTCAAAACAACCAGCTCCTGCAAATATGTTTACAAATGTGTCATCATCTGATATCATGTTCAACATGGCGATTATTCAAGTCAACACCAAGTGGTAAGTTTAGTTAGGTCTACTTTTGCTGTTTTGTTTTAATGTTAAAGTTAGCAACAAGCATACCAGACAACCTCTATTGTGTCGAATCCATGTACATGTACTACAAACTAAGAGCAAAGATTACATATTCTTAAACTGGCCTAAGTCTGTGTTTAACCGATATGAAATCCCCTCAGAAAGCAATCACCAGTGATATCCCTGCCTACCATGGGATTTAAACCTGCTGCAGGATCTACAGACTGGGCATCTTGGACACTAAAATTCCCTCATTAAAATTATCTTTTGTTACCATAATGGTGATGTCAAAGCCGGTTGTAATAGGACAAGACCTTTTCCAGTATTGACACTAGTGAAATTCAGTCCCAAAATTCCCTCATCTAATCGGACACTTGACGCTAAATTCAAACTGCCATACCCCCGCCCCCACCTTTTTGAAATAAATTTAGTACTAAACTCTGTTTGAAATGTTTGTAGGTGTGCTGGTTGGTTGTATGTTTGTTTGTACTGCTACATTTTCATTTTGAAGGTTATAACACTGAAGCAAAGTAGACACAATGTAGTGTGAATCTGACTTGGCTAGGGCTGAAGGAACAGTGAGAATCTAAAGAATATATTTCAGGTATACATTTTCTGTTATCTGTAGTTTGCTAGTTGTCCAAGCACTTGTTTCACTGTTGTAACATTTGAAAGAAATGGTATTTAGTTTTGTTTTTGTTTTACCATGACACATTACTGTATGGTCAGTCCTAAATCTGATCAGTTTCCATGTGCTGTCATGTTTCCATCCTGAATGGTAAACTTTGTCCCCACTGGCCAAAATGTTTGTGTTGTAACTGATCAACATGTGTCTAGAAATAAATGTACAAAAGGAAACGTTTGATAATGTGTGACCTTCCAAGTAATGTCCTAATCACAAGGCTGATAAATTTCAACATACACTACCTGAACATTAAGTCTTTCGATGTTTCTCATTCAGTGTGTGTGTGTGTGTGTGTGTGTGTGTGTGTGTGTGTGTGTGTGTGTGTGTGTGTGTGTGTGTGTGTGTGAAAATTAAACAGTACAAGTAATACTAAAATATAAACAAATACGGTTGGTGTGCCCATGTATGCATTTTTGTTTGCAGTACAACAGACCTAGTTGTATATGAATTAAAATTTACCATGTGTACTATCTGCCAAACATTAAAAAAAAGTCTTAAATGAAATCAGACAACCTTCGCCCCTCAGGAATCTGATGTCTGACCATTCCCTGTGTCTGGTCTGACCAACTCAAAGGACAACCAAAAGCCTAATTTACAAAGATCCTCATCCACTCACCAAGCATGTTTCGACTGTCTTATCAGCAGTCCCAAGCACAGACATGAATGCTTTTTAGAAACATACAACAACAGAGGGAAAACCAAAGATCATCAATACAATTTTATTGATCATCTTCAGCAAACTGGATCATTTCGCTCCAAAGGAAAAAACATTTGAAAACAAGTGCCCACATACAAACGTGATGCGCATGGTGCCATTGACGTCAAGAGTCTGACAATGTGAAGTGGCAACATTTTCAGTTTGAACCATGTTGCTGTTTTCCCCGCTCACGCTGCCAAACATGTGATGCTCTTGGACAGGGACAAAAAAGATGAGTCTTGATTTGTATAGGATGGACTTAAATCATCTGTTCAGATTCAACGTTTTCCATTATTAATTACTGTTTTGCGTTTGATTATGCATGCTAGTTTACACCGACCTTGTCCATGGAAAGCAAAACTGCACGTACAGTTTAACACACTGGATTATGTGACGGTGATTTTGTAAAGTTTAAAAAGTACAGCAGCTGTGTAATAGTGCCTGCCGTATTTTACGCTCCGCCCCCTTTTTTCCTTTTATTCTTTCTCCTCACTACCATCCTTCCACGTGAATATGCTTGTCGGCTCACAATCTAGATCTAGAGAGACATAAGTGACATAAACTGACACTCACACATCAGTGATCACATCAAATCAGTGGTAATCAGAAATTTTGTTCAGTCATCAAAGATAAATCTCGTGTGTTTGTGTAGATCTTTCTGCTATGCGGTTGGGAGGAATCAGCATGCCGGCCTGTCAGATTCGAGGGATCTTGAACTGACTTACGTTTTAGTTGAAAGATCTTTTCGCTGAGTCAGTGAATTTTTTGATTAAGAAAAGCTTGTAGAAAGCAGTACAGGACCTGTGAGATTTTTCAGCCAACTGTTTTTGAGACTGACAAATAGATATTACACCAATTCCTGTTATTCTGTCAGCTTTTGTCTAATCTGCCCACCTTTAGAAATCTTCGACTTTTCCCGCGGTTTTCTATTCAGGCACGCATGCGCCGACACCTTGCAAATGGCTGCCAAGCAGACGAACCTCAGCTCGCAGTGTTAGAGTTGGGCATTTTCCACTCAGACAATCATGCACGGTAGCTTGTAAGGCCAAAGTGTATATTTTCATGGAGCGTTATTCAGCGTCACTTGTATCCTATCATTATTTAAATATTGGTCCAGCCACCACAGAGATATTAATGTGTTAAATTTTTTCCTACGCGAAGAGCCATGACCCTCGATTACAGGAGAGGGGAAACCATGACTAATGTTCCCCCAGGTCTGTTCCCCAGGTCTATGTTCCCCAAGGTCTATGTTCCCACAGGTCTGTGTTCCCCTAGGTTTATGTCGGTTCCCCCAGTCTCTGCCCCCACAGGTCTAGGTCTATATCAGTTCCCCCAGGTCTATATTCCCCAAGGTCTATGTTTCTACAGGTCCATGTTCCCCCAGGTCTATATTCCCCACGGCCTATGTTCCCCCAGGTCCTTGTTCCCGGCTCTATGTTCCTTCTATTAGGTAAAGGTCTAGAGGGTTCAGGGTTACAATTTAGGGTTGCTGTAGGAACGTAGACCTGGGGGAAACATAGACATGCTCCCGTACAACTCTACACCTGTCTGAAACAGATGGTCTAAAGGCCACAGCAGGCAGTGCATCCGGCATGCTGGCTCGGTCGGCAGCTCAAGCCCTGAGCACAGACTGGATCGAGTCGCGACTCCCCGCAGCATGAGGGTGATAAACGAAGATAACCTCCACAGCCTTCAAGCCGACTTCCTGGGCTCGTATCAGACGAACCGTTACAAGCTCGTTTCACGAATGAGCAGGACGGTGTTCGCGTTCAGATGGCCTCGCAGACCAGGCCCCTCTTCACCTGTTCACACGACAAATGATTTGAATTTGTGAACTGCTGATAAAGCTCTCAGAGTAATGAATGCGACCCTGTAGGTCTGTAAGAGGGTGGGGAGAGGAGAGAGAGGGTGGAGGGGGTGGGGGCGGACAAGGATTTTTTATTTTTGGATAGTTGTTCGAGCGTTTCAAGATACCAGTGCCACCACTTTCATATTCACAGATCATTTTGAGCTTTTTTGTGGTATCTATCATCACACCACTTAGATACCTGGACAGTATCAGCGTCTCTTATGCTGGCACTGAGCCAACAGAAACGTACTCGACGACACGGCGACCACACTGAGCGCTCGAGTATCTGTAACAACAGTTGTAGTGTAAAGAACATTGTATCGCATTAAGAGCTGTACTAATCATCAAGACAGGGTATTCGTGACTCACGAGCGAAAACATAGGTTGGCTTAGCAAAGATGGAATTTGTTTTTTTGGTATTTTTTTTTTTTGCACCACATACGGTAGATATTACGACGAGACACCGAGGAAAAGGCCAGAACAAATATCTGGTCACAGACGAGATTCGAACTGACGACCCGAGCATTGAAAGTCCAACGCTCTACCACTGAGTTCGACTGTCCCCGCTCCCCCAAATAGGCGGGGATAGCGGTAGGGGGGGTGGGGGGGGTGGATGGAGTGGGGCAAGTATTAACGACCTTTGAACTGTCTCGGTTTAGGTTAATCAGCAGTTTAGGTAAAAAAGAAAAACCCTTATCAGGTTCGTGTCTTTAAAATCAAAGGAGTTATCCTATTGCCGGAGACCTGTTCTAAGCATAACGCCCACGAACTGTTCCACTTTCAACAAAGAACTCAGTCTTGATCGAGCATCGCCTGAGTTTGTATGTAGAGTGAGTTGCGATGTCAGGCGGGTATCACAGTGATCGGATTTCAATCTTTCTGTTAAAACTTTTAAAGGAGTTAAGCTGGCCCAAAAACTATAACAGGAAAGAATGACATTATGTACCCCCCCCCCCCCACCACCACCACCAAAGAAAAAAAAGATCTTCACATCATCTCTAGAACAGATCGATTTCAACCCTGTTTCTTATTCTATTTCTGAACGCACGGTTCGTGTATCACGAAAGGAGGCTTTTCAGCAAGTTCACTTGCTCTTGGAGGAAAATCTGTACGCCTGATCCAAAGCATATTCCAATGTATGGTTTAGCAACGACCGAAACGCCTTAGAAAGACGGATTTTTATTTATTGGGGGGGGGGGGGGGGGGGGGGAGGGGGGTACAGATTCGTGCAGCCGGACCGATTCAAAACGTATTCCTTTAGTAAAGACCCCAAAAGGGATGATTTCTGTACAGCGGATTCGTGCAACAGGCCCGGCCCAAAACATATTCCTATACATGTTTTAGCAACGACCTTAAAAGGTGATTTTTGTACAGATTCGTGCGATAGGCCCTATCCAAAACATTCATATACACGCTTTAGCAACGACCTTGCAGGGGTGATTTTTGTATAGTTCGTGCAACAGCAGGCCCGATCCGGCCATATTCCTATAATGCTTTAGCAACGACCTATAGCAACAAGCCCAATGCACCTAAAAAGGGGGTGATTTTTGTATAGAATCGTGCAACAGGCACGATCCAAAACATATTGAATTATTCCTGTACATGCTTTCGCAACGACCTACAAAGAAGTGAGTGATTTTTGTACAGATTATCGCAACAAGCCCTGTAGCTGAGTGATGGTTGCCGTCATAGTCATAGTAATTATTTAGTATTAGTTTTAATCAGTTCATTAATTTACCTGCTCACTCTTTCCAAACATATTCCTATACACATGCTTTAATAGCGACGTCCCGGCTGGGGCCAAATATTTGTGCTGGCGTTTTCATCCGTCCCGTCTTTGATATCACTCTATGTGGTGGAAAAGGACTTTAAACCCTCAAACACCCACCCACCCTTAATAGTAACGACTCAAAAAGGTTGATTTTTTATGTGTGTGTGTGTACAGATTTGTGCAACAGCACCTGCTGCACGACTGAATATCCGCCGATGCATTTGGAACTACTCCAGCCAGAACCGAGAACAACATCCCCTTGTCCCCTCCGGCGCAGGCAACGCAACACCTGATGGCGAACCTCTAGAACAAAATCGACTCAGTTTCTGCCTGAAAGGGCTGCCGCTCGTGATAAGACTTGCTAAGCTTCAGAACACGAGTCCGACTTTTTGGAATCCAAGATTAATAACAATCAGTTTGTGTTTCCCGGTTTCCGAGTCTCAAGCAGCAGGCTTGTGCACGGGGAATGTAAGGGGAGATGGCTCAGAGTCAGGTGCTCAGTTCAATTAAAGTTCAAATATCGGGCAGAATAATACTAGATGCTCCTCCTCATCTGGTGTACGAAAATGGGTCAAACGAAACAGTGCACGCTCAGTTTTAAATCTTCGGGTGGGTGGGTGTTTGGGAGTTTAACGTCCTTTTCCACCACATACGGGTGATATCAAAGACGGGGCAAAGATGAAAAAGCCAGCACACATATTTGGCCCCAGCCGGGATACGAACTCACGACCCAAGCATTAGAAGTCCAACGCTCTACCATTCGGCCACCCCGGCTCCCCTTAAATCTTCGGTCAAACATAGCTATGCTCACAAATTTCACTGTACCGCTGACTTAGTCAACTTGAAATCTACAGTGTGTGTGTGTGTGTGTGTGTGTGTGTGTGTGTGTGTGTGTGTGTGTGTGTGTGTGTGTGTGCTCTTTTATTTTTTATAGTTGTTCTTACGTAGTCTACATTGAGTTTTTTTTTTTTCTTCGGTTTTTGATTGTAAGGCGCCTAGAGCTCGTTCAGCGGGGACTGATAGGCGCCCTATAAATGTATTATTATTATTAACACTGAGTCTCGGACAGGCTGACACTGAGCAAACAGAAGCCGAAACGCAAGCCGAAAAGGACATCGTCTGCCACTTCGGCCCATTCAAGTTACTTAGATTGACTATTTCTATGTCTATCGTTGATACGCAAGATCAAGTCTTAAGAATACGCCTCTGTTCTTACGTACTAACATGCAGTATTTCGAGCGTGCATGCACAACTACTCCAAAATAAAAGGCTGGATCAGTTCAGTTGTGAACAATCATGATTTTCGGCGAGGGCCGGCCACTCAGTGAAGAAAGCCTGGACGCGGCAATGGCGGAATTAAATTTCATTGACCAGGCTCACAGATTCCCAAGAACTTGCTGTTCCGCTGATTGGATTTGAAGGCCACATCGCCCCAGCATGCCCTCTGGTTAAAAAAGAAAAAGGGGGAAAAAAAACACCCAAACCCACAGAGTTCTAGCTTTTGCCATTTCGTTCCATGTGTTTTCCGTTCCACTGGAAAAGCAAAAATGTAGAATCCAATTATTTCGAGAGATACAACTCCAGCAGGTGCCGCCGTGCTTTGCGTGCAAAGTACATGTAGCTCAAAGGGATCAGTGAGAATGGGTCGAGACGGTAACGTAATAATTCACCCTCGGGATGGCATTGGCGTCGGAACCCGTGGAAGAGGGGGGGGGGGGGGGGGGGACGTGAGTATCTTTTCGCCCCCTCTCCTGCTGAAAACGCCAGAATCGTCTACAAATACCTATACCTCAAATACTAGAAATGAAGACTTAGATCCCTTCAGGCAAAATGGGATTTTTGACTGGAATGGACTCCTTCAAATTGCTTGGATTCCCCACCCCCCTCTCCCACGTTTGATTTTTTGGAGTCTCTGCCCACCGCCCGTCCCCCCCCCCCACCCCTCGTTCAGCACAGGATGGTGTGCGCGCGTGTGTGTGTGTGGGGGGGGGGGCGGGGGGAGGGGGTAGGAGGAGGAGCACCACAACGCATCGTCTTTGTGAGTGAGTGAGTAAGTGCGAAATTACGATACACAGATAATGCATCCAGCCTGCGCACCGCCTTGAAATTACATGCACCGGATACATGCCCGTACGAAAGCAGTCACTTACACTATGCCGACCTGCTCAACTGCCTCTGAACGGGGGTATAAAATAACCACACGGTCTTCAGCCCTTGGTAATATTAGGTTCATTCAAATGCCCGAGTTCTTTTCGTCCGTGACATGTACACGTAGTAGGGGCATGACTGCTCGGCGGCCTGAGATTGTTCTGTAAACGTTTGGTAAACATTAGGTAATCGCTCCAGCGAGCAGTTTACAAACTTTACGAAAACCTACAGCCGGGTCTTCTGTTCTCGAACCCATCCACTGTTCCAAAAATGCCAGCTTCTATCTTCGGTGACACGCACCAGCTATCTGGCCTTTTTTCAGTAAGAACACTTTGCAGGTAATTGCTCCAATCCCCCCCCCCCCAAACAGTTTCCAAACCTCTTGAGTAATAGAAGCAAGTGGCATAAAGAATTCTGCTGCAATACCCGACCCGGCCGGCGCTACTAAGATCCGCTGGTGTGAAGGTAACAGTTTTGTAGCCTCATGAATAAGCGATGGAAGTCTGGTTCTGCAGCTCAGTCGGGCCAGTACACCTACTGAAATAATAATGTACATGCATGCAAGCTGGCACATTCTGTGCCACAAAACTGCGCCACTGGCACTAGAGAGAGAGAGAGAGAGAATACGTGTACCAAAGACGACATTTGGTTTAGTCTGTATGCAGTTGGGATGTGTCCAAATTTCACCGACTGAGGCGGCCGTGAAACTGACATAATTTGACTATCGACCACTTGATGACTTGATCT